>JAVTVJ010011974.1:1065000-1542544 GCA_034509425.1 Eopsaltria australis
CAAGGAACCAAGACCTGTTATTACAAGGTTAAGAAAAGTAAAACACAGTAAAATTGCTGAATGAGTGCACTCTTTCTTGGCACTGCTGCAGGAGCTGTACAAGAAGAGGTTCTGACTTGGTTTTCTGCTTGAGCTACCCCAAAGTTTCCTGACACCTGCTTTCTGCACACCCACACCACCAGAAGCTCTGGCAAGCATTGCCTGATGGCTTTGGAGGCAAGAGCATGAGAACTCACTTGCTCCTTTCAGCCCTGACATCCTGGTGTGCCCAGACAGGAACACCTGTGTTGCCTCCTCTGTTGCAGGGCAGGAGGAGGATGCTGGGAAGCTGCGTGCCACGAGAGCAGGCAGGCACCACACGAGGTCTGAGGGCACTGCTGCAGGCTGAGACCCGCAGTGCTCTGCAAATGTGGAGTACAAGATGTCTTTCCTCCCTCACCAGACCCACTGCTCCTTCCCACTGTGGCCCCTGACTGCTCATCTGAGCAACCACAGACTTAACATAAATGAGTTTTATTATTCGGACCGTTACCTTTCTAGTTTTTCAATTATGAAATAGATCTGCCAAACCACCTCAGCCTTTTCTTGTGTTTAATTTATTTAATACTATTTTCCAGAGTAAACTAGAAAGAACTATAAAAGCAGCTTTTCCCCAGAGGCCAAGTCTATCACTCTGCCATGCTCATATGGCTGTAACGTTGTCACTTTTTTAATTGAATGCTGCATAATTAGCTTTAGCAAAAAAAGTTTGTGAAATGCACAGGGCTTGGGGCACTCTAAATCCTATAAACTTCAGAGCTGGATTCTCTGTGATCCAATCATCTTTAATGCCCTCGTGAATGGTTTATTGAGGCAGCCTTTTACAACAAAACCTCTCGTAAAGCGCAGGGCCCGCACCGAGTCACCGCGCTCAGGCACAGCCTCCACCGGGGGCAAACCAGCACTGCAGCAGCTGCCTCCTTCCAGTTGCTCGCCCCTTCCTCTCCTCGTATGCAGAAAAACAAAATTAAGGCCTCATCTTCCAAGATTAACCATGTCTTTCCATTTTTCAGGCATACAAGAAAGAAAATATAAATATATAGCAAGCAAGAAAAAGGGGAGTGGAAAGCTGCAACACTTCAATCCTTTAAAATTGCATATGCTCATTTCTTCCTCTGCCAAGAATGTGGTATCTTTTTAGCCTCCTAAAAACTGAAAAACAGATTAAATGGCTGAGGGGTTTCTGTCGTCTGTTTGTGCTGTTTGGTTATTTTCTTTAATCTGAGGGACCTCGTAACATTTTCTGATGCCAACACAGAAAATAATTTAAAATGCTTTAATGGAGCATTCTAACCAGAACACAAAGTGAATTGCTGAGGAGCAAAATACCCTTTCCAACACCCTGAAAAGTATCTCAGCAGTTCAACAACTGTCCTGGGAGCTTCAAGCTACAAAGCAGAGTCTCTGTTGCTGTGACAAGAAGAGAGGAAGGTTTAAGTAAAGAAATTCCCGTTTCCTCCCCTGATTCTTCTCACATCTGATGCGTGGCCATGAGAGCCAACCCAGAGAAAGCAACACCACCACCACCACCAAGCCTGGAGGGAAGGCAGAGAGAAGGACACTGCAACTCTATGAATGTTAAAGACATTAAAGCAAACATAAATACGAGCTGAAACCAGAGATTTCACAACTGCCACAGGTGGGAAGGAGGGGCTCCTATTAAACACAGTATGAAAATGGCAAGTCCCTGGGTGAAGAGTTGCTCAGCACAGGATTTCCATGATGATTTTATGGGAGGGCTGGCAAACTCGCATTGTGATTTCTTCTGTGTCTCTCTCTAATGGGTCTGCTAATAAGCATAAAGTTTGTTCTGTATGGAAGCAAATGCTGCTTTCAGTCAGCACCAGTAAAGATTTAAAAAATATTTTCAGAGCTAAAACTGGGGAAAGAAGAGTGAAAACCTTGCATTAGATCCTGCTTTGATGTCAGCAGTTTACTTCACACAGTTAGAAATGACAACATTTTAATCACCAGGTAGAGAAGCCACTTATTTAGGAGTAAAGCAAGCAAACACAACAGCCTGCAGCACACACTTAAAAGCACAGCAGGCCTCACAGCCTGGGAAGGAGACACTGAAAATAATTTGGGAGTCCTGGCAGAAAGTCAGCTGAACACAAAGGAGATTTACTCTAACCTTGACATGTGATATGGTGGTAACTACTCCTGGAAGACTGGATGTCTCTTGCTAAAAATGGCTCAAGCATGTGCTGACTGCAGAAATTACTGTGAGAAACCCTAAATGGATGGCCTCTTCGTAGTCTGAAGAACAGACTTTATGGCCTAAACTGGACTACAGCCATATGATTATGATGTGCTCCCTCCAGCCCTCCAGATATTGACCTGGGCATTTTTCACAGACATAGGTTTGTTGGGTTTTTTGTTTTATGCGTATTTTTCATTTCTAATTAGAATCAGCAATGTGCTTCAGAAAGGAACCATTACAATCCCATCATCTGTGAAAACTAACATGAGGGCAGGTTCTGCTAATCAAATTTCAAATTTTCTCAGGAACATGTTTTTAGGTAAAGAACACTCCCGCATCCACACACAAAGGATTAAAAGGCCTGTTTCATTAAATGCCATGAAGCACACTCTGCTTACAACTGGTGCCAGCACCACCTTCCCTCAGTCTTTTAAGTCTAGTGATGGACTACAGCAACTTTACATCTTGTGGGCTACTCTGGTGCATCAAGCTTGATGCACAATTTCTGTGTCTTGACGCTTGCTCTAAGTGACATAACCAGTTTTAATGCACCAGTCTTCCTTCAGGGCTCTCCCCTGAGTGCTGTGAAAATGAAGCTTCATTCTCAGCACTCAGGCTGACCAGGCATCCCACAGGCTGCTCCACAGCAGGGATCTCTCCAGAAATCCACCAGATATTTGCTCTCCCCAGTCCATCACCTGTCACAGCAGCTCCCAGTCTGCACTACGGAGAATGTGGGATGGGATCAAAACAGGCAAGTCCCAGGGTCTGGGAAGCTGCTGGCATCACAGTGGACAACCCAAGGATTCTCTGAGTGGCTCCATGTGCTGCAGTGGCTTTGGTGGGTGGGGAGAGCCCCAGCCCATGGGCTCACTGATTCTACTCTCCAACAGCCTCCATGCCCTGGACAGAAGTATTTCTACCTGATATTGTCAGACTCAGACAGGATCTGATGCTGCCAGTATTGCCAGTGCTTTTTTGGGGACAGAGCAGAAATTCTGGGAGCTCTCTGCCTTTTGGGGTAAAAGCCCACTACTCAGCAGACTCAGACTGGTAAAATCAGCTACATTTTGCATGCTTGTTTTTTTTTACTTTCTAAATCCAATTGGGATACTTCTCACAAATCCCAGTCTTGCTTTTTAAGTGACTTTGTATCTACTGGACTTTAAAATGGGACTTGCACTGGAAAAGAAGAAAAAAACATTCCTCCACTACGTTTGAGGGTGCTCATGCAAGCAGTCAGGATAAGGTGTATCAAGTTTTTCATTTAACCGTCATTAAGCACAGGATATTAAGCACAGAAATGCCACTTCACTATTCACAAAAGCTGCTGTCATTTGATAAGCTTCTCTCCAAGGGCAGCATGGCAAAGAGATTGCTTTTCAAAGGTGGGATTGAGGCCAGAGTCCCCAAGAAAAAGAATTTTTGGGCTGACAAATCATAACAGGCTGCAAAAGAAAACTGAAGCAAACTTTTAAAGCCCAAGTCATGAGCTCATACAGTCCCTAAATAGCTTAACAATAAGTCATTTTGGGCTATCTGGCTCCATTTCCTGGTGATGGAAGCGAGATTGGAAGGGGAAGAACAGCATATTCCTTTACTGGGCACGGACACTCAATGCTGTATTTCTCTCAGAGTGCGGCTGCGCCATTCAACACAACTCATAACTGCACTGTGAGTTGCAGTGCCAAGTCCTGCTCCAGAGCAGAAGACTGCCAAATAAAATACAGTGAAAGAGTCGGCATTCCTTTGTAAATGGATGTACTTGATATGTGGAGGACTAACTGTCCATGTGACTGTTAGTGCTGAGCAAAGTCTGGCACCATAGATGAAAATATTGTTTGCATTTCAATTTGCCCTTTCTAAATGTAGTAGTATTTCTAGTGATGTTAGTTTTGATGTGCAGCACTACTTCGCTCAACAAGAGATTTGCAAGAAGCAGGAATGAGAAAGCAGAACATTACTTTAAATGTCACTAAAAAATGAAAATAAAATCTGTGTCTGCAAGGATAATTGGGCAGAGATATTCAGGGAACCTCTCACAAGGAGATGAAGGGGGGCAGAGCCCAGTGCACCTTGTTATGACAATAATGCCTCCCAGCTTTTCCAGACATCCCACAAGAGCCAAGCAGATCAGGATAAAGCCACCAGACTGCCTGGCCATGACAACCATGACAACTGCTGCCTCAGGGATGCCACCGCAGCCCATCAGCTCCCCTCAGAGGGCTGGCTGTGCACCCGGACCCCACCCACACAACAGCATCAGCGGCTCTACAAAACAGACCGGGCAGAGCCAGCCTTGTTACCTTGTATATACACTTGTGTAAGTCGCTAAGAACTCCCTCCTCCTCCTCCTCGTCCTCCTTCGTGGTCTCCTTTTCCTGAGCAAAGAGCCGCCGCCTGCCCGTCTTCAGTGGGACATCGACCTCTTTTAACTTGTTGCGGAAGCCATTTTTGTGAACCACGCCATTGATGAGTCCATTTTTGGGCTCAAACCGGGGCAAGGAATGGAACTTGTAGGCATTCTCTGAATGTCCCTCCAAAGGTCCTTTCCTCTTCTCCAGGATTTCCTTTTCCAGCAAGACCTCCTTCTCCAGTTTCTTGTGCTCCTCGGGGGAGAGGGAGTCGTAGGAGAGCAAGTACTGGCAGTAGGCTTCTTGCAGCTTGGCCAGCCTGTCCTGTGCAGTTTTGGGGATGCGCAGCATGTCTGCCAGCTTGTTCCATTTCTTGAGGTCAGTCACTTGCTGCATCCCCCCCATCTCGTTGATCAGCTGGACGAAGCAGGCCAGGTCGAGCTCGCAGCCTCCTGGGGTCCACGTGTGCCAGGCAGCAGAGGAAGGAAAAGGGAAACACAGGAGTAGATTAGGAAAGCTGTGGGCAGCTCATGTCAAATGTGCTACCAGGCTGGGCACACAGGGGACACGACAGCTCCAGGCACCTGGGCACCAGAGCAGAATTGTCCTCTCTTGTGCCTCCTGCTAAAGAGAGGCACAACACCTCTGTTATGCCAGCCCAATTCATTCACAAGCTGTTCTGCTACTTGCAACAGCCTTACATGGGATTCAGTCTGCTCTACTCCTCAAGTTCCATTCCCTTCTCTTTTCAGAGCACCCCAAGCTATCTCCGTGACACTCATCTGTACCCTGGGTCATTACCCAGTGGCTGAGCAGATGAGAGCTGCCCAGCTCTGTAAAAGCTCATACACCCTCTCTCACCACCAGTCCCACATCTGGTTCATACCAAGAATAAACAAAAACAGTGTCAAGCTGGGGTACTGGCCATCAGAAAGACCTGCCCTCTCTAGAGGAGAAATACCAATTATCTAATATTTGCATAACATCTTGAATGAAGTTAGTATTTAAAAGGAGCACAGTAACATTATTAATATCACTACAGGTAATAAAATCTGTATAAAAAACAAAGGGAGGCAAGGGGTTGTTTGGGGTTGGAGCCTGCAACTGCATAAAAAGTTCCAGACACATTATTCTTCCAGTCTGAGGCCATCCATATTTTATACTCCATTCTGGTTTTGTGTATTTTAAGATGACTAGCACATTTCACACTCCAGTCAAAAAGGAAAAAAAAAGAAAAAAAAAAAAAAAAGAAAAAAAGAAAAAAAAAAGGAAAGAAAAAGTTTATACAAACTGCAGCATAAAAAGCAGCCAAATGGATGAGGAACAATAAAAGAAACACCATAAATACTCTGAAAGCACAGAAATAAATCATCAGTGGGAAGAGTGAAGAAATGACCCAAAGACCACCTACAATTCAACAGGGCGCTGTTCAAGGAAAAAAGAGAATTAATACAAAACCAGCGTCAACATCTCTGCTGCCACACTGTCTTCCCTTTGCCTTTTCCTTTGAGAAAAGTAAAGAACCATTATGCCACAGCCATCTCAGAGCACTCAGAAAAGCTCTTGCAACAGAGGAGGGCAAGAAGCAGCATTATGGTAAATATTTACTACAGTAAATATGCACAGCTACATCTTAAGTTGTAGGATCTTGCCTGCTAGCACAAGCAATATTACTTTTTTCAAACTAGCCTGTGCTGCATCCCAGATGCTTCACTGCTGATTCCAGTTTTCCTTCTTCCCTCTGCTTTTCCCTCTTCCCCCCACTTGTGCCAATCCAGTGAGGAGAGAGGGTAGCAGTGTAAACGCGAGTGCAACATTTTGGGACAAAGGCTGCAACTGAGGCAGAGCAGCACCAGAGGCTGCTCACATTTATGCTGGCCACACAGCACAAGGCAAAGGTGTTTGGGTGCAGACAAAACCAAGCATAAGGCTTTGAGTAGAATATGATAAGGGTGGAGGCAGGACCACGAGGCAGAAGGTTTATCCTATTTAGTACATTTGGGAATGGGGTGGGGAGATTTTAAAAAGGTCTTGAAGCTGAGAAAAAGTAAACACCATTGGGGAAGAAACCAAAATTAGTTTGGAAAGCTTGCTTTCTTTCTTTGTTTCTTTTTGTTTCTTCTTTAATCTTTCATACATAACATAATATAAACATAACTTTTAAGATGGCTTCTGTTTTTGGTCACTGTTTATGATGGCTTCATTTTTGGTCAGTGGTTTCTACGTCCAGGCCACAAATAAACTGAAGGTGTAACTCAAGATGGCTTTCCATGCCAACAGATTCAGCAATCTACATAAAGTTGGGTAACATACTTCTAACTTGGAAAGAAGTGTGGCCCAGATTTACCATTATATGTTTTCTCCAGCACATATGCGGTTTAAGGTCCTAGTTTCAGCACTGTTGAAAATTCAATCTTCTCCTGCATCATGGAATGATCACTCATAATCACTCTGCAATATTAGAGCTCGAGTAGCACTTCATTCAACCAGAGCCTACAGCTAAAGTTTGCAAAATGCTCTCAATTATAACACCATTTCACACAGTCATAGCTTTTGGAAGCATTTATATCTCAGACTGATGTTTTTCAGGATTGACCTAAGCTTGCTGCTTAAACTTTCCTTGAAAGACTGAAGGAAAAAAAGAAAGAAGAGAAAAAACCCAACAACAATTAAAAAGAAGTTCTAAGCCCTTTTAAAGCACCTATAGCAAAATGGCCTAAATAGGAGATCTGGCATGGTATGCAGAAGCAGTGTTTAACTTTATTTTTTTTTTAATTGCCTTAATTTCCCTAAGTTAGGAATACTTTTAAATTGCTTAGTGAGCAAGCTCGTTTTAAAAAAGAAAATCTTAAATCTTCAGGTATGCATTTAATACCAATGCTGGCACTACACAAGCCTTTGGCAAAAGTCCCACTTGCTTCAATGGAAATTTGATTTGGCCCTGAGAGAAGGGCTATGTATGCACGTCTACTTAAATAAGCATGCATTTATCACCACAGATTATTTTATATGTTTCCTGATAGAACCAACAGATTTTTCCTCTTTGTGCACTGATGATCTCCAGCTTCTTTTCTCCATTTTGGTTTTGATTTTAAACATAGGATAGCTAGGAAATTAACTGCAAAAAGGATACATAGGATGCAAATTTGTATGAGACCACTGTTTGCTCTAGTTATATGGCACCCAGCAGAATAGAATCCTTGCCTATTCATTAGGCTCTTAGGTGCTTAAATAATACAAATAATTAACAGTAATGCCATCTTAATGCCGAGTTAAGGTATTTCATTAGAAAGTTAACATTGTTCCAGGAGCGTTAATCGAGCTGTCTTGCACATTTTCTTCTCTCTCTTGCCAATGTAAATGTAATTCATTATTCTTTGCTATTAGCATACAACCATTGCATACATTAGGCATACAAAATGTTCACTTATTGCTGCTTGAGTGATTTTAATTTTCAGATTTCCTTGAACGTTTTTGCACGGCTATTGCAACAAAGCACTAACCCCTCGTTCCTCCTTCTTAAAATTTTGTTATTTCTTTGCTGTGCCCTGCATCAGTTCGCCATGAAGTCTGCAATCATTTTGTGTGCTTTTATGCATTTTCCCTCACTTACCATATGTGATATAATATAAAGTTTAAAAAGAAGGAGGCAGGGGGAAGGAAGTGTTGTGAATCGTTTAAACAGAAAAGCGTGTCCTTTAATCCAACCAGCACCGAGAGCTGCCTCAGGTCAGATAATGCCTCAAAGGCAAAACTCTACCCTCGAGTTGCAACATGCGGGTCCTGTGAGCTCTTGACTCAAAACGCCTCAAAAACAAAGGGTAGAACTAACAAAAATTAAAAACACGGGTTGCTTACTATGCCGTGGCTGCAAAGGCAGTAGAGATGGAGGTAGCTCATTCAATAGTTCATTTGTATGCTGCTGTTGTCATGTTTTTACAAACTATTGTCACATTTTTGTCACGTGTCATATCTGACAGCACACCATAAACCAAGAATTCTGTTAAATAAGTGATTCTCACTCAGGCATTAGCCCTGGCAGACACCTGCTGGGAGAAATAATGAAACCTCCATTTTGCAATCAACTACATTTTACTGCCTATTCTTGACACTTAATGGTTGTTAAATGTCAGCAGGTCACTGCAAATTTGTGATTTTAAGTGTCTGAGTACCCAAACATAAGTCAGTTCTGAGATATTTTCTTTCCCCTTTGGTTAAATGTTTTTAAAGGAAGAGGAGGGGAGGGGGGGGGAATGTATTAAAGCTCAGCAGCATCGCAACCTGTTACGAAAACATCTTTGGAAAGGTCCAAAAAATATTCAGAGACAACCTTTAAAACAAGGCTATCAATATCCATGGTTGTACTACCCACATAAATAAGCAGCAGGGAAAGAAGAAGATTCTGAAATCTGCAGACCAAGGTCCCACGTAGCATTTTTTTTCCCCTGGGTCAAACAGGGAGGAAAATGGTAATATAAAAGTCACCCTGGAAAGCTCTTCAACAACCTACCTGCATTGTGCAATGGAAAAAGAGAGAGATCCAGAGCTCTGCAGTGTTAATTGAACAGAGGTTTGGTTAAGCATAAAGGCAGACAGAGCATAAAGTTCTATACGGACACTTAGAAGCAGCGGCAAAAGGCCAAGGAATCACAGCCCTTACCTATGAGTGGGAGTTCATCCATGGTAATGCCCTGAGATTTGAGGTGCTTCTTGATACAGGCCAGCCGCTGCACGTTGGGTCCCCAGCGCCTGCCTAGCTTGTGTATGTGCTGAATCTGTGTCACAAACCGCATTTCATCATTTAGCTTGCACTCAGGTCTCCAGTCTGAAGGAGGAATCACCCTGCACATCCCATACTTCTCTACCTGAGCTCGGACTGACTCAATGTATATCAGCGGGTCATGAAATTCCTTGGTGGAGGGCCTAAGGATGGGAATCTCCCCCAGCATCCCCCACCCAGACTTACTACTGCCCTTTTCGTGCTTTCCCATTGAGTCTTGTGGCTTGTGCAAGGACTCCGCTTGAGAGGTAGAACGATTTTCACAGGAGGCATTTTCAGTTTTGCCATGTGCTTGTTTCCCTGGCGTACTCTTTCCAGCAGTGGCTCTTTTCGGCCTATTTCTTTCCAAACTCTTCTCTGGCACTTCCTTCCTAAGGTGTCCATTCAGCAAAGGCTTTTCTACTGCTGCCTTTTTGCCGGCAGCTTCTGCCAAGTTGACGGCCCCTTTCATTCTCTTGGTGGGCGACTGTATTTTGTCCATGTGATTCGTCTCTTCCAGCCTCCTCTTCGAATTGCGCAGCCCCTCCCTTAACTGTCTCCCCACCTCCTTAGTGCATGTCTTTTGGTTCAACTTGCCATTGACTTTTACACCATTAACAGCGGTATTGTTAGACTTGGATGCTCCAAGGGATAGCACCTGTTTGCGGGTTTTTGCATTGCTACTTTCTATTTTCCCTGAGATTGTGTGGTTGACAGGTGAACTGGGTTTGTGGTGATTTAGTTTGGTTTCCTTGACCAGTTCTTTCTTGGCTTTGGTGTATGTGACAGTTCCCTTTGTCACTGTTGCAGTGTACTTCACAGTTTTGGACGGTGAAGGTCTGACTTCTCTCATCTTTTTGGCACTGGCTGCATTTGCACTCGGAGATGACATTCGAGTGACCCCGTTGACTTTAGAAACCTAAAATGCCAGAAGTGTTGCAGGAGGAGCAGAAGGAAGGAAACAGAAAACAAAAAGTAAATTAATAATGTGACCACTCAGTCCCAACATCTCATTTGCTGGACAAACATATTCTGCAGTCCTGACTCCTGGCCTCATCATACAATCTTCATATAATGGTTTGCACACAGGCAAGAGAGGGGACTAAGCATTTAGAATAATCAAATAAAATAGAAATTTGGAGGGTTTTTTTTCTAAAAATTTACCAGAAAGACCCCGTTCTTGCTTTCAGAGGGTACAAAGCCTCTGGCATTAGGAAGGGTGAGGTCCCTTGTTGGCACTACCCCCTTCCTTGTCTACCAGAATGCTGTTACGGTTTTACAAAACACAGGTAGTCTGATTTACAAACTAATACCTTCATTATCTCTTTCTCTGGCCCACACACTCACTCACTCACTCTCTCTCTCTCTCCCACCCAACTTCCTTTAAGTGCACACACATTTTGCTACTTCTTAGCAGACAAAGTAGGCAGCTTATATTATCTACTCTAACTGGAATCTGCACATTTGCAAAAAACACACATAGGGATTCAAATCAATTTACTCTCTATCCATGCATACATATAAAAAGAGATGTGGAACACATTATGTATCCAACAGATCAGCATGGCCATGAAGGATCCAGTCTGTCATACATATTAAATCTTGCTGCTGAAGTCGATAATTTGAAATAAAAAAAAAAAATGTATACAGTAGTCAAATGTATTTTTTCTAAGTTTGATATCTGGGCAATTTTGCTGACACATATTCTATTAGATCATATTGTGTCAATGCAGCTTAGAATTGCTGGACTCTGCTGCTTCCTGTCAGACATTTAAACCCACTTATGGGACTAGAAATTGCATTTTAACTACAAGATGTGTTAAGGACCAAAAGCAATCCTCAGCTACAAAGGGAATTGAGACAGCTCAGCACTGCCAAAGCTAAACCCCACTACTAAAGAAAAAGAAGTTCAAATTCAAACCTCAAACAAATTTCAGCACTTACGCAACTTTAAACATTGACTCCTCACCTCCTTAAATGGCTATGAGCACAGAAAAACACATCCAAAAGTCAGGAACATTGATAAAAGTGCTCAAAGTGAAAATATACAGTCCAATCACCCCCTATCAGCACTCAGGTGAGTAACACAATTTCCTGCAGAGTTGTAATACTTTCTCCTGTGGAATTTCAAAATCCTCGCCCAATCAGAAAGCATGGCAGCTTCTCTCAAATAAATTCAAGAACTGCAGTCACTTATATAATAAGGATGATATAAAATAGGGATCAAATGAAGACCAAAAATACTGTGCAATGGTCTTGCATGCAGTGACTTGTGGAAGGGAAAGCATGGCAGCTTCTCTCAAATAAATTCAAGAACTGCAGTCACTTATATAATAAGGATGATATAAAATAGGGATCAAATGAAGACCAAAAATACTGTGCAATGGTCTTGCATGCAGCGACTTGTGGACACATACACCTGTGTGTTTGTGTGTGTGTGTTTAGGCACATTTTCTCCTCTGCACTCCAGAAGCTGGAGCAGGAGTAATACTCTTGTAAAAACCATCCATATTCTTGTCCTTCCCATGCCTGCAAGGTAGAAACACTTAAGGAAAATCCAGTTAACTGATGACATGAGTTTTTACCTTGAGCTTTTCAAAGATGTATGAGGTATCATCTGGAAAGCAAACACTTGCAACAGAAATGCATTTACCCATTTCCCTTGAAATTTAAGCAGTACTCTGTATTTGAAATGGAGGCCTGGATTTAACTTTTACAGCACCTTTTCATGCTGCAGAACAGACATGAGTAGAGAGCTGCTGAGACATTGCCTCTTGCCTGCAGCAGTTACAAGTGTTGAACAACCCTGGATTTATAAATAGCTAGAAACATTGATTACAGATTTCAGCTAGACTAATAGAGAAGAATTGATTGAGAACTGGAAGGGGAAGGTAATCTGGGTGACAGTGATCATGAAATGGGTTTTCATTTCTAAGATGTGACAACAGTAAAGAAATGACACCAGTCTTAAAAAATACAAACAAATTTTAAAAAGGAACAAAAAACCCCAGAAACAAAAGAAAAGAAAAGAAAAATCTACCTGAAAAAATTCAAACCAAAGCAATTTCCACTCAGAAGAAAGGCATAAAGCACAGGTCATTATGGCTGTTCACAAAGTTCTCTAATGACTAGAAAATTAGAAAATAATCATGGTAAAAAGCAGTAACACAATTATTTGACTAAGGTCAACTATACAGGAAAATAAAAAGCACATATTAAAATCAGAAAGGCCAAGGAGCTAAAGAAACTTCAGTTAGCAGGACACTAAAGCAGAAAAAATATAAATACCTTAAAAATTCAAGATAGCAAACAATGGAAGAGATAAAGCACCACACAAGGAAGGAAAACAAATAGCCTGACTAAAGCGTTCCTGCTTCTTTTGCATTAACCTTCACGAGAAGTGCAACTGACTGAATATTTATCAGGTATAGAACATAATCCATTTCTGCAAAAAGGCTAGGAAAGCAATCCCAGTAAGATAGAAGGTACCTGGATGACTTAGGGCATGGCTCCTGGAAATAAGCTGGGGGCAGACAGAGAGTCTACCTAATTTCAAACCGTAAAATAATTCTGGAACCAATCATCAAACAATTAATTTGCAAACACAGAAATGATAACAAAACAAAACAGAACAACAAAATCTACCTAAGGTTTTGCCAAAATAGGAAATCGAGCAAATTTAATCATCTTCTGAGAGACACCTGGCTAAGCAAGTAAAGAAGCACCTCTGCTTCAGCAGGATTCCAGTCACTGTCCCCTGGGACATTCCATCAAACTCCTGAGACACATCCCAGACATAATTACTCTAAAGTGGCTTCACAAGGGACTAAACAAAGTCATCCTCAAGAAAAGTTTTCATTGTTATAGTTCACTATTGTCCTGGGAGGGCATTTTATGTGTCTTTCTGCAGGGACTTGGCTTAGCCTTGGTTCTACCAAGTATTTCCATTATTGTAAAATTTGACAGTGAAACACACCTGCAGGGGCTGTAATCACTCAAAGGACAAGATAAAAATCAAAGGCACTCTTGAAGAACCTATTTCAGAACATTTCTACAGTAAGAGGAAGTGCTATTTTTAGGAGGCCCAAATCATATACATGTATGGAAAGAATAACATTTGGGGACTGCAGCGAGCTGCAAAATGCAACAGCAATACAAAGCACACAAATCACTGTATCAGACCTATTATTAAGGATGTTGAAAGCAAAGGGTGGGAACACAGACTTTCCTAAGGAGAGCTGGACCCAGAACTGGGGTCACACTGTGAGAAAAATTTAAATAGAGGAGCAAGGCTAAAACAACACAAAGTGCTCAGGTATTTGGAAAATAAGACTGTTGCTGAAAAGCCAAGGGAGCTGGTCTTACTCTGAGAGAGATCACTATGGGACAACTCTGTAACAGTCTTCTGATGCAGAAGGAGCTCCTCTGAAAAGAGATAGCAAATGCTCTTTCCATGTTCACTGGGAAAAGCAGGAGGAAAAAATCACTTTAAATGTCTACAATGATCTGAGGTACAACTAGGAAAACTTGCTCATTAGAAGAAAAGGAAATCACTGGAAGAAGCTGCCAATGGTCATTGTGCAGTCTCCTCTACAGGAGGTTTTCAGAAGATTTCAGGAGGCTATAGATGTATTACTGTGGTGTCAGGTATGATCAAGACAAAAGCTCAGTTAGAGCAGTCAGGCTGCATGGAGGCACCTTGTCACTCTAGCCTGCTGATGATTTTTTTCTGAGGAAGTTGTGACCTGAAGTCTGAAGGGCCACCCAGGGCACTCCTGCAGCAAGGGGTTGTGACACGGGCTGAGAAAAGAACAAAGTCCTCATGGAAAAGGCAGTATTCTCACAGCTTCTCCTATTCAAAGGAAAACATGTCATCAGCACTATCAGCTTTAAAACAGAACCTCTAATTCTAGATGGTAACCACAATATTTTGACTTTTTATTCAAACTTAGCATAGAGTCCAACCATTAACCCAGCACTGCTAAGTCCACCACTAAATCATGTCTGTAAGTGCCATACCAACAGGTCTTTTAAATATCTCCAGCAATGGTGACCCAATCACCTCTGTGGGCAGGCTGTTCTAATACCCAACCCCCCATTTACAGCAAAGAAATTTTTCCTAATGCCCAGTCTAAAGCTACCCTGGTGCAACTTGAGGTCATTTTCTCTGGTCCTATTATTTGCTATCCAGAGGAAGAGGTAGACCAGTGCCAAGTACAGTGGGGTAATCAGTGCCCTGGTCCTGCTGGCCTCACTATTGCTGATCCAGGCCAGGATGTCATTGGCCTTTCGGGCACCTGGGCGCTGCTGGCTCTTGTGAACACACTGTCAACCAGCACCCCCAGGTCCTTTTCTGCTGGGCAGCTTTTCTGCCTCTCCAGATGCCTCTGGAGAACCTTTCTACCCTCCACACATCAATGCTCCTGCCCAAGTTGGTGTCATCTGTGAACTGACCGAGAGTGTCCTCAATCCCCTTGCCCAGGTCATGGATGAAGATGTTAAACAGGACTGGTTCAACGCTGAGCCCTGGGGAACACCATGGGTGGCCAGCTGCTAACTGGATGTAACTCCATTCACCACAACTCTCCAGGCCCAGCCGTCCAGACAGTTTTTAACCTAGCTAACAGTGCACCTATCCAAGCTATGAGCAAGCTATGAGTTTCTCTGGGAGAATTGTGTGGGAGATGGTGTCAAAGGCTTTACTGAAGTCGAGAGGGACAACATCTGCAGCCTTTCATTATCCACAAGGTGTGTCACCTAGTAGTAATAAAGTGACTGACATTAGCCTTACATGATCCAAAGTCTTGAGCCAAAGGTGAAACTAGGGATATGAATAATCTTATTTTTGCTTTTCAGCTATGTTACCAATTTTGCAGACATATACTTGTCTTCAGACCACTCTTTTTTCTCCTTTACTGAACACCTCCCCTGTAGTAAAACATGGTATTATAGATTTAAATTTTGTTGTCTTTAAAAAAAGTGAGACCAGCAGAGTCTTGCAGCAACTGTTTCCTCAAAGTTGAACTGGTTTACATACACACCTCTGCATAGCACCTAGGATTCAGCCTCCAAAACCACACACAAAAAATTAGAAAACCTGCTTGGTAGCAACCACAATGATATGAGCAACATTAGCAACACTGACAGCAGCTTTGGTCCCATACAAATCCAAGTTGTGCAACTGATCTTGAATTCATTCATAAAAATAGTTCCGTGCTGATATGACTTGTGCAGAAGTAAATTACCATATTAGGCCAAGAGAGGGCCCCCTTGAACTACATTTCCTTTGCTCACAACCCTCTAAAATAGGAAGACTTTGAAAGACGGCAAAGAAGAAACCAAAAGAGATAAGGAATCTGTGACAAGTACAAGGGCACACCAGAAGAAGAGAGACAGAAAAACAGAGAGAGAAAAAGAAAAATAAAATGTCTGGTAATTTGTAGTGTTCTGCCTTTATTTTCTGTAAGACTTACACACAAATAAACCATGCACATGCAGTGATAAAGGAGCAAAAATACAGTGAAAGGAGGAAGAACGTGACTGGCACCCTGGGGAAAAAAAAAATCTCCTTTTGGAAAATACTGAAAAAGTCAAAGACTCAGGACAACAGCAGGAAATTTAGCAAAACCCCATCACTGATAAGTCTAGGGTTTTGTACAAAGCTAAGGCTTTCTGTCAGGCAAAACATATTATCCACCTTTGATTAGTTAGAGGCATAATTTCATTGAAATTTTAAAGAAACTACTTATGCTACTGTGGGCTGCAGAAGAAAATGTAGGTGCCTAACTGTTTTTTAGGAAGAAAAAAAAAGGAAAACCCACATCATCTTGACTTAAACCTTCCCCTTATTTTCTGAAGCCCGGGGACCACCCTTGGTGAGGTGTCCATGTGGTGTGACTGCTGGTTGTACTGCATCGACTTAAATCTTTCTCCACTGTGTGTAGCACAATCAAAAACATTTAATACTCTACGAAGCAAAACTACCTGGATTGTGGACAAAATTGCCTTTTTCCTTTCAGAACTACCTTCAGAAATGGCAGCAGTTGACTTTCATAAAAGTTTTAACCTAACAAACTTGGACGATACAACTTTAAAGCATTTCACACAAGTATTCCAGTAGGTTAAAAGAATTAAGAAGTGCATTCTTACATTTTGGGAAACTTGTGCAACACAATGAGCTTATGATAGAGCATATCACAGCAAGGACCATAGGATGCTGGTAATCACAAAAAAATCCAAAAGGATGCAAAGGCACACATTCACACTGATGCCTAGAGAAAGGCATATTGCCATGGTGGAATGAAGAACTGAAGTCTTAAAGAGGTACAGACACACTGTAAATAGCCTTAAGGATCTCAAATCTGATTTAGAAGGTGTAAATTCAGTGGAGGTATTTCAGGAGAACTTAAACTACCACCAAAACACACAATATTAAAGATTTCCTCAGCAAGAGCATCACTGCTTTTCTTTTTGCAATTTTTAATATCCAAGCCTGTGACTCAAGAGGTGCCATTTAAAGGCCCTGACAGCCTTATACAAGATGGCAGTTCCAGGTTCATTGGAGACCAGGTCAGCCTACTTAAACCTTTAGATGTCAGCAAGCAAAGGCTGTCTCCAGTTAGCCCGTGGAGAATTCATCACTGCAAAACAACCAACCAACCCAAAAAAACCAAAACCAAAACTCCCAAAACCAAAAAAAACCCCAACCAACCAACCCAAACAACAACAAAAAACCTAACCAAAACAAACAACAAAATAACAACCAAATCAACATACCCCACTTCCCACTCCCTCAAAAAAAAACCCACCCAAAAGACCTAAGTGCAGCAAGCTTTCTGTATTGCATTGCCCTCGTGCAGGTACTCTGCTAACCCAGCCCCAGCCTGATTATGGACAGTCACAAGCACTGAAAGACTGGTCTGCTAAACATTCACATCTGAATTCAAGTAGGGTTGAAACAAAACTCTTGCTGAATTTTTTTGCTGGCTTTCAACCTAGTAACATGGAACTCTAGAAATGTCTTCCACCAGGTACTTCCACTGTGAAGCAGGCAGTATTTTGGAGTGTCTTCTTTATGCATCAGGTGGAAGAAACATTTTTCCCAGACTGAGATTTGTGCTGTCCATGTGCAAACCAAGGCACATGAGTGCAATGTCAGGTTTTCCACAGCACCAGTGAGCCCCCGAGATAAGCCAGGCAGACCAGCTCCTTCTTCCACGTGCTGCCAGCCTTGGCACTGTCAGCATGGAGTGCCAGTCAGAATGGTGTCATAAACACCAATATGAACTTTACTCTTTCATAGTAATATACCAGATAATAAAAAGACAGGGTTGTAAAGCATTCTTTATCATACTGACTTCCCATGTATGTATTTTTCTTTTTTCCAGTCACTGAGAATTAACTCCCTGCTGCTCCAGAGCATGCTTTTAAGGATTGCCACGTTCGATCTACGCCACGCAGTGGAAAAAGGAGCTTAGAACCTTAAAAGCCTATGTTTCCCATGTGTCCACAGCAGAGAACAACTCATTACCTGTTTCCTTAAGTCCTGAGCCGATCTATGAAGAGTGTGGTGGTTGTTAGCCGTGAGCCCTTTCGTAGAGGAGCCAGTGTTTGTAGTAGGGTGGTGATTAGCAGCAGCCTGGTCTTTTCGACTCTCAGCCTTATGTTCGCTGTTCCTCTCCTTCCCTGGGGTGGCCTCTTTGCTTTTGTGTTTCTGAGCAGGTTCTTTCTCCTTCGATGATTTGCTGGACCCATTGAAAACTGAGAAGAGAAAAAATCAGGTTATTAAGGAAAAAAAAAAAGAAAAAAGTATGCAAGACCAAATACTTCATTCAAAACATCACAGTTTTCTCTGGTCTCAGTGTTGGATATTTAGTGAATGCCTTCTTACATCTGAAGTTAAATCGATATAGAAATAGCAGTATTTTGCATATTTCTTTAAATGAACAGATTTACTGAAGTATTTCCTCTGCTTGTTAGCACACATTATCTTCAATATCCAAGTTAAAACATACAAGGTATATCACTGTTTTGACTGACCTAAATTTAAAATTATGAGTTTGATTTTTATTTATGACAGTTTTAATTATCTTTTTGCTCTTGCAGTGAGGGAATGCTAAACATAACCTAAACAGAGAAAAGATTTATTTTTATACCAATGTAGAAGAAAGGAAACATTCAATGAAAAAGCATGTTTTGTTTTCATCAATACCCAAACTGCTGAATCAAACTGACAGCAGTTTGCCTATAGCAGACAAGCTGCAAATAGAAAAAGGTACTTCAGCAAAGAAGGGAAAATACTAAAACCGTTTTGGAACATGTGACATGCGGTAACACTGGAACCTATGCTGAGCACTGAAACCTTTACATGAAGGGATAAGAAAGCATGGAACAGGAACCTTTATTTTTTGTACAATAAATATTATGCAAGCGTATACAAGCAAGTTTTGTTCCAGTCTCTCTGCTGAATTTATTTAAGAACAGTCACTGCTCTTCTGCTGTCAAGGAACATGAAAAGCTGAAGCTAAACAAACAAAAAACAATCACATCACATTGTTTGTTATTTAAAACTGTGCTGAATTCATGTCAGTGATGCTCCCTCTTCAGTGGAGAACTTGACAGAGGTCCACAAGGCTTATGATCCAACATCCTCAATGGTAAATGCCCTCCTGCCTTTTACTCTTGATTTCTACCCCTGTCTTTTTCTGACATGGTTTAGAAAAGGATGCAAACAGGAAACTTCATAAATACTTAACAGCACAACTATGTGAAAATCTTATTTATTACACACAACATACACCATCAGTTTGGGAATAGTAACTGAATGCATGAAGTTACTGTCTTCTTAAGAACTGATAGCCTTCTTTTGTCACTAAACCTTATATACCTACAACAGCTACCTTCTTATCTAAGTTATGAAGCTTAGCTGTCTCTACAGATGTCCTGCAGTACTACAGTAGGAGGAGCAGTAAGAGAAGTAACAAAAACCCAACAATCTGGCTGGACAGAAGAGGGATAGCTAAGCTGCTTTTGAGCAGACCCTACCTCCAAACCTTCCCAAGCACCTATCCAGCTTCCCACAGCACCTTAACAGCAGGAACCCCAGCAAACTATGGACAAATTTGATTTTCAGGTCACTTCTCATATTCAATCAGTTGTATGTGTTGAAGCAAATTATGTAAAAAAGACAAAACTGCAATTGTTTTTCCTCCTCTCTTCCTTCCCACTTGCATAAATGGAGTAAGAATGAGAGAAAAGCTGTCAGCAGTGGAGTCACCGCAAATTTCCCCATGGTTCAGTCACTCCTGAGCTCAGGAGCAACTGGTGCTGCCCCAGCCAGCCAAGGATTTCTCAGCAATTTCAGCAAAAATCGCATAACCCTTTGTGTCTCATTTCCAGTGATGGAACTGATAATAATTGCCAACCCCTCTCAGGAAGTTCATGACAATACATTTATCCAATACATCCTCCTTTGTAGGGAATTCTCACATCAGATGGAAGGCGCTACAGATACACATAGCACGACTATTTATTTTTAATAAGACATAGCACAAACAACCAATGGCAGCTTTGTTAATACGTATTTTATCATTTAGATATCTTCCTTTGAAGGGAACAAATTGTATATATTGGTCTGCTCCTACAGAAACATTCAAGTCGGAGAGATTAATTTTCTGTAATCAGTTGCCACTTTAAAAACCAAAGATTACTGAAACAGAAAACACAGCCAAAAAGCCAAATTGTGCACGTCTCTGGTTCACCAAAAAAACAACAAAAAAAAATGCAGCAAACATGAGACAAGGTATATTTTATATGCAACAGCTCATTAAATTTAAGTGTCGTGGGAACCCTGCCAGTTTTACCCTCTGAGTAATTATCTTTTGTCTTAATTTGTAAGATTCTTGAAAGGGGGAAGAGAGAAACAGGAGGAAAAAATGTTCAGTCTCACAGGAAAAGCTTAAAAAGCTTAAGTCTGAAAACACAACAAAGGGAGATGTAGATGCAAAACAGTTTTTGCCATGCTGTCTTCTAGTTAAATAGTGGATGGTATCAGTTTCTATAAAGATCAGTATTTGTTTCTTCCAACACCTAGATTACTGTTCTATCCAGCTATAAAACCTTTCCGCAATAGTAAGTTCTGAAAAATTCACAAACAGACTATGTGAACAACTATCAAAATGTTAACTTGATTAATTACAAAATGCTGTCATCACAAGCCAAGCATTTAATGGGGAAAAAATCCCTGAGACTATGATCTTCTTCCTATCTCACTAAAAATATTGAAGCAAGTTATTTAGACATTAAGTAAGTTATTTAGTACAATACAGCACTAAACTCTGGCCCCAGTAGCTAGTAAGACAGTTGAAAGAAAAAATGTATTACCAAAAAATGAAAAACCCTCCTCCCTATAAAAATCTTGTTGTTGAAGAGGAACACCCACTTCTCATAGGAAAGAAAACAATAACACCCAAAAAGTCTGCATTAAATATTCCTGAGACCAAATCTGATTAAACAATGAAATTATTACTAATTCTTTTGTATCTTCTTATGCAGCAAATTGCATTCTCCTTCATGTCTGCCAGCTCTTACATATTTTTGAGGGACTCAGAAAATCAGGAAAGGCGTACGTTGTGTTTTACTAACCCCAGACAGATGTATTCCAGGACAATATCCCATGTTAGAGATAAGTCTGACATGCCAATATTCAATGTTCTGTTCCCAGTCACTTTAGTTCCTTCCTAAAGGGCAGTCAATAAAGGTTTCACCCTTGAAGCAATAATTTCATTAAAAGACAGAAAGACAAAAAACCAAGTCCAACCTACACTACTGATGAAACTTGCACTCCTGAAGCAGAAATGATATGTAGTCTTGAATTACGATTATTTTATGCTACATTAACCAACTCTGTATTTCCAGAAGAGCTTTTAGTTAAAGGTAAGAAGTATAAGTAGTTAAAAGTGTAAGTAAATTATTAGTGTTCAGACACTCCAAATAGAATAAATGGGTATCATTATACTCGTATCCATCTGAATGCTTATTCTCAAAATGCTGTGTCCTCCAAAGCTATTATTATTATTAAACTGAAACAATAAGAGTCCCACAGTGAAATACTTGCGGGTCTTTTGGTTAGCAATGATGATCAAATGCAAAGAAACCGAACCACTACATTCAAAACTCATAAGCACTGGGGGTTTTTAAACCACTGATATAATTTATGGCAGCAGAGCAAAACCTTATGGCAGGCGTGATCCCCACGGATGCATCACAGTGCTCTCTGCACCAGGGGAACCAAACCCTGGGCACCAATATTCACCCAGGATCCCATACTGGGACTTTGGGGTATCTCATTTGAAACCGTGGTAAAGAATCCCTACACGAACCAATGCAAACTGTGCAAATTGTGCCTGTAATAGGTGCAGCTATAATAATGTCTAAAAACATTTTTGGTCAAGTAAAGCCACAGATGTGCTCAATTACTACAGATTAACTAAGCATTTACTACAGGAATTGACACTGTAGTGGGCGATAAACATAATGTGTTTTCAGCAATTTTCGGAAGTATTCCTACAAATTAATTTGCACACAAACATTTCACAGGATACAGCCAGCCAGCCATTCAGAAGCTAATTTATAATATGTACAATAATTAGGCTTCCACTGTGGAAGCAACAGAATTACTGGACTATTACTCAGTCAGCTACTGACTCCATGGGCAAAGCTTTGTTTCTCAAGCCGTCCTGGAGGTTATTCCTGTACCTGATATGCTCTATACTTGAGATAACTGGGGAGGTTTAATATGGACTGCAGAGTACTGAACTCTTTTGCTGTGTGCCAGTGTCTGGGAGATGAAGGCATGGACCATACACATACACATGTGCTGCATGTTGCAGAGCTTGCACTGCATAAAGCAAGTGATTGCGCATTCATAAAACCATCCAGAAAAAAGAAGGGACATAGAAGTGAAAGGGAGAAGTTTTGTTTTTAGAAGGAGAAAAGGGAACCTTGCCAACATTGTGAACCCGAGCCAGCTATTCCAATGCAAACCTCATGTTGTTACATAGATCATGTTTGGGAAGAGATGTAGTATTAATCAACTTTCTGGCATGGAGTATCCGTTACTGTACAAAAACATTCTTGCTCTGGCTTTAATTCAGTTCTAAGTCACTGTGAAAACATTTATGTGGCTCTCAAACTGCATTAAAGGACCCAGCCAATAATTCTTTTCCCCTCCCAGAGGAACTAAAACAACCTTCTACTTCCATAAAACACAGTATTTTAATACTGCCAATTGTTTTCCTTAAATGTTGGGTATGTTCTGACTTCCATAAATCATTCCCAGGGATAGAAACTGTCTTCTGGAGCCCCCAACATGCTCTGCCTACTCAGATGCAAGAGCAAAGGTGTACTTCAGAAGAAAAGGCTGACACCACATCATATGAAAACATGTGGTATTGCTATTTCCACACTTCCCTAGCCCTAATGCAACACCACTCAATTTCTCAGTGGACAACACTGCATGAAAATTTCCATAGCTGCATGCTAGCAGGAGTCAAACAGGAGAGCCATGTCAGAGAGGTAACACTGAATTAGTTTTTGACACCATCAATAACACAGCTCAAGCCCTGCACGCACAGGAATATATTGGGCCACCGGGAGAAGCGTTATTGGTATGAGACACCGCGCCACCGCCTGCAAAAATTCAATACCAAGTGTCTCGTCTCAGCACAAATTCATTACTCTCACCTAACCATTACGACACAAACAACATCCAAAGGGTCACTCACTAAGCAGCAAGTCCATACAAGAAGTGTCTGCCTGTTATCACGAGTCTCGCACCAGGATAACAATTCAAATTTTTTTGGAGCAACTTCCAGCTCCCCTATTCTTCTCCACAGGTCATACAGCTCGCTACTGAAAATCCACAAATCCCCAAATGTGTTGTGCCTGATTTGCATATTTAAATATGCAAATTATGGCAAACCGGGTAATTTTCGTGTTACATTTTTTTGCAGAAAAATTGAATGTGCAAAAATGTTTATTGCAACAATTACTGGTTCCATGGTCTTTCAACAAAAGGCTGTAAATCATCAAAATAATTGCCTACCCATTAACTATTGCAGCACTCTGCCTGAAATTTTTTCATTCTGCAAAAAATATTTTTCTTCTAAATCTTTACCTCTTCAAGATTAGTTTCACTAAAAATGATGCACAAGCCTAAGACTCTGTCTCATGTACCCACTCACAAATACCAGATTTAGTTAAAACCAGAACTAAATAAAGAACTGCAACCATAAATCAGAATTTTCTCATAATACACTCAAACAGTAATGTATGTAAAAGATGTGCCCATTCAAGCCCAAGGTACACAAACGCTGCATTGAACTATACCCTGAAATAAGAAAAAAGCTACCTACAATCTTTTCCTGCATCATCTTTGTACTACTACACATGTAAGGAAATTACTCTGCTAAATTATCCATTGCAAATAGAGAAGCAAAACGTTCTTCTGTGTTTCTGGTAAGCGAGTAAGGCAGCACTGAAGCACAGTATAGTGTTTCTAGAAATGCTTGTTTACTGTGTACTACTGCCAGGTCTGTTTTGAAATTTGAGCCCCAAGAGGAAAAAAAAAAAGAAGCATCTATACAATTTTCTCCCCTGCTCATTTCAAGCAAAAGGCATGCAGAGCAGTTTTTATCTCATCATGTTAACAAAACACAGCATAAACCAGCAACCATTTCTGACCCTGTAGGTTTGCTGGCACAGTGGAGCTGGTTTGCTCCAGCTAAGGACACCAGACTCACCCTTCATGAAGAAGTCTGATTACAAACACCAATGGCTAATTCTGCTTTCCTAAAAGTAAATCAGAACTTGTCTGTCTCTGGCATCCAGAGACAAACAGGACATTCCCCTGGGTATGCTGGCCCAGATGAGCACTCCTCTCCGCCTTTGAGCTGCTGTGCTGGTGTGAGAAATATCTAATTCTCCAATCATTCTTCCTGAGAAAATTAGCCAACAATTATCAGAGGAACTGTAGCCTGTTGGCATGCAATGTCAAAGCTGTCTACACAACTGTATCTGTGCATGCTGCTCCTCCTGAGGCACTTTTCCAGCCCACAAGCCCTTTCAAGTAGAGTAATGCCTATCCTCCTTTGCTCCTGAGATGGGACCGATAACCCAGCAACTCCCCAGCTCCACCTTCCAGCTCTCTATCACAGCCTGCCTAGCAAAACACTTGGCACCTGCAAACATTTTTCTTCAGGAGCCTGCAGAGAAAACCTTCCATTGTGCCACAGAATGAAATCAAACTAGGATTTATTTAGTTGGGAGGAATTCAAAGAATTAGGTTTAAAGGAACAGAGACCTAAGCCTACCCTCTTACCTACAACTTGGAATTTCCTCCAAGCACCAGGGAGATGCAATTTAGACCCCAATACCTCCCTGGAAAGACTTGTACACTCCCTTTTACCCACCCCCATGAATGTGGGGGATAAACACTTCACTTCGCTCTTTTACAGCTGGATGTATGTGCAGTACATCAGCAGCACTATGAAAGGAGGGTAAAAAGGCACAGGTAACAATTTGATGCTTTAAATGTACCTGTGTAAGCAGTAAGGTTGGAAGGCAACATGTCAGTTGAGCTAATTACTTCATCTTGTGCAGCAAGCTATGCCACGTGCTATACGTGCTTCCCATTCACTCTCAGGCATTCTCGTTTAAGTTAGCTGTCCAAAAGGTGGCTCAACAGGCTCAGTTATAACAAATAGTTTTGTGTGCAACCTTAATAATGCCCCATATTGACATCAGAAGAGGATATTGACAAATGACTTCGCCCAGAAAAGTTGTTCTGGCCCCCACTGAGTAGAAAGCAATCATTTGACACTGTCTAATGACATTAATCAAGCTCTGAACCTTTGTTGTTGGATGTCATAGCAAATGCTTAGCATTTTCAGGTCCAAAGTGCTTGACTACACATTGTATATTAAAAACAAAAGACTTTAATTCATTAAAAATAGACTCTCACGCTAGATTAAGTTTATTTGCTGCACCCGTCCCTGGTCTGTCTTTGTGTGTGGTCTCATTTAAAACAGACACACATGAACCAGAACCTATTTTATTCACATGAAACAATAATACTATTGGCTGTCAACCAACATAACAGACACTGAAGAATGGGAATACCCCTGGGTAAGGAAATTTTAATTAAAAAAAAAAAAAAGAGCAGAAGAAAAAAAGAAATTACAATGACGAAGAAGAAGCACCTGCCTTCTCTGGGAATTCCTGTTTCTTCACCTTTGTCAAAACATCTCACATTGTCTCCTATGTATTTTATAAAGGTCTTTTGCAGCTCTATTAAAGCAACAGCTTCATTTACACTCTCTCTGATCTATATTGATAAAGATTATGAAGCCATTATATGGCTCATTATGTTTGCCTTTACTTACCCCCAATTAAGATTTCAGGTGTCTCCGATTTTGAGCTAATTTCAAAGTAGCTGCCATCTGGGACATTCTCAAGGAACATGATCAGCTCCTTTTGCAGTGATATATCACATTTAAAACTCTAAGGGAGCAGTTCTGTTATGTGCAGCCTCGTTTTCCATATGCAGAGTTTTGTGCCTCTTATTTTGGAGGGGGTTATTTAGAAATCAATCCTAAGTGCCAAGTTTTGATCTATGGCTGGTAAAGCACTAAAGCTCCTGGTCACAGCTGACAGCTTAAATGCTATTAGGCATAACATCCCCTTGCAATTACCCACAAATCACTCACAAAAAGTGAGTTTTTGAGCTTCGGTGTGCAATAAAAACAGATTCAGATGCAGTCATCAAAAAAAATTTTGGCATACGTAACAAAGGCACCATTTATAGAAAACTCCCTTTTGAAAGGCAGAGATGAGAATCAGCACAGTGAAGTAATTGGGATCTACTAATCTCTTCTTTGGAGCAAGGTAACTTTAAAGAACAAATAGAGCAGGCACAGGTCACCTCTCAGAAAGTGCACTGTGAAGATACCTTCCTCTCAGGCCTCCTACTAAAAGGAGAAGAGTTGAAGGAGCAGTCACCAGAAAGAAAGATACTCATGGAAGAGTGAGGAAGGGAACAGAGAACACAGGGTACTTTTTCAAATTCTGTCAGGCAGAGATGGCATGGAGTTGTTATGATACAAGAGCTCTTGCTGGAGCAAGAACCACATCACACAGGACACTGGCAGGGGAACATTACAGCAGGCTCAAGAAATTTTCAGCACAGCTTTAAATCTTCCATTATACTGTAGGTGATGTTGCAATATACATGGATCCATTTTTCAAGATACGGCACAAGGACATCATGACACAATTACTGTGTGATTAATGCAGCTTTTGCTGATTTGCAGAGAAATAACTGACTTGAAAAAGTTTCTTCCATAAAATCTTTCAAGCAACAATATGAATGTGGTATCAATCTACTGCAAGTGTGGTCTCAATACCACGAGAGAAATTAAGCGCTGCTCCTGACACGCGTTTTGATAGCTTATGAATACTTACATTTAACTCTGATCAAGTAATTCTAAATTAAACATCAGTCTCAAAAAAGCCAGAGAGAGTGACTGTGTGTCTATACATGTGCGTGTGGATGTGTGGACGTATATAAATACATCTCAAAGAATCACAGGATTTTTAGGTTGGAAAAGACCTTTAGGATCATTGAATCCAACTGTAAACCTAACATAGCCAAGTCCACCACTAAAACATGTCCCTAAGTGCCACATCGACATGATTTTTAAATACCTCCAGGGATAGTGACTCAACCACTTCTCTGGTCAGCCTTGACAACCCTTTCAGTAAAGAAATTCTTCCTAATACCCAATATAAACCTTTCCTGGTGTAACTTGAGGCCATTTCCTCAAGTGCTTGTAGCAAGGATAAGAGACTGACCTCCACTTCAGTACATACATATATTTGTGTATATCATTCCAGCCCTGCAAGAGTTCTGCAAAAAGAGAGAGTTCAGATTGTCAGAAGAAACAGGTTAAAGCACAAGATGCTAAAACTGCATCTTACTCCACCACTTTTTCAATCAGATCCAGAAGAATGGAAAAGGATTAAGCACATTCAACTCATAAATGTCTTTACTAGAGGGTACAGGAGACCAGCATTACTTAGGACCTACCTTGCCCATTTGGTACATGTTTATGCGTTTTTCCTTTCCTAGGGGTTGACTGGCATGATGATGAAGCATTGTTTGTGGCTGTTTTTGTGTCCTCTGTCTCCTCCTCCTCCTCTTCTTCATCCTCATCATCCTGAGAGCTTCCAAAATATACCATGTTGCTGGGCAGGGCTGGAGAACCTGATCATTATAAAGAAATGGCTCATTAGCATCATTACATTCACTTACTGCATGAACCATATTGATCATAACCTACTTCAGTGTCATGCACAGCAAGGGAAGAGTGGGACTCAGAGCTGGGAGGTCACACCAGTGCATGACTAACTGGAGGGTTTTTATTTATTAGTTTTTACCAACAGGATACGCATGTGCTTGAAAAGCAGGGTTCTCCCCCCCCAAGCACATTCTATTCATACTTCAGACAATCAGTCTTGCTACAAGCCCTAATTAATAGCTCTGTGTATTCAGAAGAGGACTAATGCACATGCTTAATTTCAAATGCGTGCTCAAGTGCCTTGCTGAAGTCTTAACACACAACTAGAAGCTTACAGCTTTTCCAAACAGAAGAAAAAAGGGCAAAACCTCAATCTGCACTGCGGTGATATTTTTAAGTTATCATTACAATAAAGCATTAGCATTTTAAGTTCACAATACTTTGCAGACCTCTACAATACTGTACACAATGTTTTGCAGTATTCTGCAGTGAGAAATAAAGAGAAAAGCCAAGACACTGAGAAGCTTATTTGCCTAGCGGATTCCTGGCAAAGGAGAAAAAAAGAGGAAAGGCCTTCTGATTCCCTGTGTGCTCCTCTTGAGGATGTTGCTTCTCATCTCTTGATTACTTCCCATGATGCTCCCATGATTTTTAAATGTACAAGTACTGCTGACAACTAATAGGCACTTTCCCATATGCCCAGTATCACTTTCTACTTCAAAATGAGTCTCCTGTCTATCCCCTGGAGGGACAGGTGCCCTAGGAGCCTTCTAGTTATGCCAAAAGAAAAATTTCCTTTAAAGAAAGAGAAAAAAGTATAGTCAACACACTTGAATAATAGTAACGTCAATTATTTTCCTGCAGCTAAATAAAACAAAAGGACAAAAGAACTGGGCTAGAGACCAACACAAGGTACTGGCTATTTGCTAGTGCTTCCTTAGGAAGCACTTCTGGCTTCAAGTTCTTCAGAACTGCAATTCTGTGCTTGGTTTCATTTTGAGCTCTTGGTGTTGCCATTGCTAACAACTAACTAAAGCTTGTTTTTTCATTGCATATTTTGTGCTTCCACCAGGTTTGTACAAAATACTCTTAACTACAAAATTTACTATATAATGAATGAATTTCCTAAATACGGCACAAAAACTGTGACAGGCTGTTTCTGCATTGAATCATCCATTCCTGTACTGGTTTTGACTGGGATGGAGTTAATTTTCTTCACAGTAGCTGGAACAGGACTATGTCTTGAATTTTTGCTGGAAACAGGGTTCTTAACACAGGAATGTTTTAGCCGTTGCTGAGCAGACCTTGCACAGTGTCAAGGCATTTTCTGCCCCTCTTTTTCATGCTGCTCTACCAGCAAGCAGGCTGGGGTGCACAAGGAGCTAGAGGGGACACAGACAGGATACCTGGCCAAAGGGATATTCCAGACCATAGGACACTGTTCTCAGCAATAAGAACTGGGGGGTGAAGGCGGAAGATGGAAACATACAGTGTCACACCATTTGTATTCCCACGTAACCATTTTGTGTGATGGAGCCCTGCTTCCTGGGGATGGCTGAACACTTGCCTGCCCAAAGTGAGTAGCAAATGTATTCCCTGTTTTGCTTTGCTTGCAGATTTGCTTTGCCTATTAAACTCTTTATCTCAATCCATGAATTTCTGTACTTTGACCCTTCCAATTCTCTCCTCCATCCCACTGAGGGCTTAGCCCCCTCTTGTAAAGAAATTTAATTTGGCCTTTGTAAGAGCCCATTTGGAACTGTGGCTGCCTCAGGGAGAAGCAGGGAAACTCCTCACCAGCATCCTGTGCTGTGTGTGAGTGGTAGCCCTGGGGCAGCCAGGAGAAACACTACAGCAGCACTGCCCTCTGAAATAGTGTATTATTCCATCCAACCTGGACAGAAACATATGGATACATATGATTATCCTAGGGGGAAAGGCTTTTGCATGCCACAGTTTTCATGTTTATATAGACTAATGATCAAATTAAGACTGCTGACATATTTCACGGCATGGAAGCTGTAGCAACTTACAGAAACAAAAAACCTTCCAA
Source organism: Eopsaltria australis (assembly GCA_034509425.1). Lineage (NCBI taxonomy): Eukaryota > Metazoa > Chordata > Aves > Passeriformes > Petroicidae > Eopsaltria > Eopsaltria australis. The sequence goes on from JAVTVJ010011974.1 coordinate 1,094,765, forward strand.
TTTTTTATGCAAGCCCAGAACTTTCTGGCACACTCTAAGCAATCAAACATAGTAGGTAAGAGGTGCTGAGAGGCACATTAATTCTTCTACTCGTAGGGGAGTTTTAAGTCCCAACAGCAACTAACTAGAAGACTCTAAAAGTTATCCTAGGACAGTGCCACCTGAAAAATAAATTGTTTTTTTCTTCCATCTAGACCCAAGTGTGTAGTATGGATTCAGAAACTGGATGCAAGTGCATCAGTTCTTATCAGAATCTGAAGTCTGACACCATCTGACACCATTGTGCATTGACAAATGATGGCGTAAAAGAACCTTACTGTTAGGAACTCTCAAAATTACATTCAAACACAGACTGAAGTCTCCCTATTATAATTAGAGGAATAGTCAGAAAATTTATCCTTCTGAGGCACTAAAATAGGAGTGTAGATATAGTGTGTGTTCTCTGAGCTTCATCTTCCACATCTCTGAGCTTTTTAGGCAGCTGCTTTTAACAGCAACCAACAAAAATGTGTCATCTGCAATGCAAATGTTGTTATTACAATAGCAATCTTTTTTTTCCCTTCTTAAAGCGCAGAATAAAATACAGTACTGTATTAAAATACAGTACTGTTATTTTTAGAAAAAAGGGAGAGTCTTATCCAAGTTTGAGAGCAGGCACAAACTTCACCTAACTCCTGGTATTGAATCGCTGTAATCTCAGTGCATAAATCTTCTGTCAGAATGACAGTTTTTAATTCTTTCCAAGAGAGAACTACCAACAACAATGGTTAAACTGCATTCCTGGGACAGCTGGGACTGTTTGGGAAGTACATTTCCAGAGAAATTAGACTAGCAACATCCAATAACACAGGAGAGTCCTGCTAACCCTCACTTTATTGATCTAAGTGCTCTGCAATATGAGACCTTGGAGAAAAGCTGGCGTTTAGTCTGGGTCTCCTCCCCTCCTTCCCACCAGCTTTTCCTACATATTTATTAAACTTGACTTGCTAAACAGAAAGAAAGGGAAAAAAGTCTGGACTTGTACATTCTTGTTCTATTTAAGCATTGCTATGGATGGAAGACTCTGAAAGAAATTTAAAAGCTGAGTTTTCTTGCTTAATTTTTGTATTAGAACTAATTTTATCCTCATCTTTTATAATACTACTTCAGTTCTGGAACAGCCTCAAATAATTTGTTCACAACTATGTGTTGAACTGGTTAAAACCACTTTCACTTTAAGCCTATGTAGCTAAACATGTCCAAAAGGCTGAGAAAACAGTGGTTTAAAATCCTGAAACAGGCTGGCCAAACTCAAGGTGCTGCAAATTCCCTTTATGAGCAACTGAAGGGAAGACATGCCTGTAAGTATGCTGTGATTTCATTCAAGCTAAAAGAATGACAATTATGTTTATTAAACAACACCTAACGTGTGAGTGATGTGCACTGCTGGTTTACACCATGCACAGAGCTAAGAAACCCTGCCTAAGACTCATCTTACGGAAATAATACTCAGACTTCTCATGACTGGAGAAATAATGAAACTCATATGAATGAAACTGCACTGTGAAGAGTAGAAGCTATGTAATCATTCACCTTCTTTAATATTGTATAATAATGATTCCTGTCCTAAATATCCCTCTTTCTCTCTGAGATCAGATAGGGTTGTGTATAATATGCCAGCCTACCTCTACAGGGGACCCCATTTGTTGCTCAAAGCTACAGATTTATATAAATACTAAGAAGCATTACTGTAACCATGAACATTCAAGACCATTGAAAATGTGAAGAAGAATGTGCGCTCAAGAGCTGGTTTGTTTTTTCCAGCTGTATCCGTTGGTCAAACAAAATATATTGCCCTTCCTCAAAAACCTGGCCAGTCTTCACTGAAGTTAAGACCATGGTGGTTTTCCTTACAGACGGACTTCGTTGAGAATTGCTGTTCTCAGATAACTCCATGTGAAACAGATATTTACTGTGAAAATGATGTATGACAGTAAGATGATACAAGCCCTCCAAAATGGACTGAGAATAAAGAAAAGTGCAGGTTCACCAGACACATCTGTACATACACATTCACAGAACACTGTGTCGAGGGTCTTCCTTGATACGTAAAATTTATGGATCATTATTCTGCACATTTTTTGTCTCTTCCTGGACACACTCAGCAACAGAAGCCCATGGGGCAGCTGTGCTGGTTCCTTCTTGCACATATTTGCCAACCAGGCAGAAGAGTAAGTAAATGAACACGAGCAATCATCCCTCCTCTTCCTCTTGTCCTCCCCAGCACCAAAGTGTGATTCTCAAAGCATACCAAGAGTAATATAAAGAGTGACACTGGAACTAATACCCAACAGCAAAAAAGAAGAGCAGCAATGCTACGAATAAAGGGCAACATCTGTGCCTGGGAGGTGGTGCCTGCCCGGTCTCCGCACTCTAGGTATACAATTCCCCACTTCCTCGCTTTCCATCCCCAAGAAAACAGCAGAAAAATCTGCGAGACAGTTATGAGAGCCTGTGGCTGTATTGAATTTTACAAGTCTCCTTCTGTGCTGGGAGCCCCCACGTCGTGCAGGCAGCTGCTACCATGGGCACTGGAGCGGATGGAGTGGGAAAGCAGGGAGCAGCCCTCCAGAGCCTGGGGAAAGCACATGAGCAGCCCTCCACCCTGAGGAACCCACCCCGCCATGCACCCCCTCAGCAGGTGGCTGAAAAGCCCACTCACTCAGCAAATCTGATGGCAACCTAGAAATTAAATTTGACTTCTCACCACTCATTTAGAAGATATTTCACGCAAGGAACCATCTAGATTGCTGATGGCTGCGCAGACATTTTTCTTGGCATCAAAAATGGCCTACAGAACATCTACCTCCATCTGGCCTCTTCTTATTATACCTGTGCCACCTCCTCAACTGTGGCAGTGTAATTTTTTTGTGGGGCCATGTGGTGAATCGGATCAGGGAACTGATTCAGATTAAAATCCCAGACTAAGGAAATTAAAGTCCATTAATAAATGCTGTAACTGTAATGTAATGTTACAAGCCCTCAAGAAAAGATTTGGAAAATTTCTATGCACACTTTTTCTTATTGAATGTGTAGCATAATATATCACTTTATGTTATTAAACAAAACATTAAACACAGTATGTTTCCAATCTCGTCTAGGAGCTGCACATTTTACATTGTGTCCTGAGGATGTCTAGGCACACAATTCCTAAATGTTTTTTACCCCCACTCAAGACAGCTGATTCATTTTGCAGCAATATTTGCATAAAAGCATATGCTGTCACCAAAGATCTGGACGGGGCAACTGCAACATGTTGGGAAGGAAGGAGAAGCCATGGCAGAAGGAGTAAACTGTAAGGAAGGCTGTGAAGTGCAGCAGCAGAGCACTGGGAGGAGCCCAGATGTGCTGGGGCTGGAGAAAGGTGAGTGGTGAGGTACACTAGCAGATGGACACAAGCTGCAGGAGCAATAGGAGAAGGGAGATATGGAAGGGATTACTGACGTGAAACAGTAACAAATACAGTAAAGTGGAAAAGACATTCCTGTTAAGGCTGCTCAATACAAGGCATCCATCAGATAGTGCAGTCAGCCTGGTGCCCTGATCCAGACACGTGCCACTCACCTTTTCCTGCTTGACAAGTCTCACAGTTGAGAGCAGAAAAGCTGCCAAAGCCAGGCAGCAACCTGGAGGGAACTTCCCAGCCCTCTCCCCCTCCTCCAAAACACTGGGAAAAGGCCTAATTACCAAAGCTGGAATTCATCGTGAGATTCTGAAAGCCTAAAAAATTTCCATGGGATTGCAAGCCACACAGAAAGTTTGGACAGCCAACACAACCCCAGGTATCCTCTCCTCATCAGTACAAAGGTTCCTAGGATCAGATACCAACACATGTGGCAAATTTCAAGAAAATCATTAATGATGAGTTGTTTTTATTTTAAATCACTCATCAAGGTTACAATGAGCCATGAACTATTACAGAAAGGGAGGACAGTCAGCTCTTTTAAAAAATTAGAATTGAAATATGTTTGGCAACTGCTTCCATCAGTATCTGCAGTTTCATTATTGAAATTCTCTCTTGAGTATTTTTGTCTTCTCTCCTATTGTGAAAGTAACACAAAAGAAAACCTAACTATATAGGAAAAATGATTACCACAACTACACACAAAATGTGGCCTAATGCATATGGAAGAATGACAAATGTATTTAATGTCCTCTGTTACAATAATTTGGTGCTTATACAACAACAAGTACAAACTAAAATATGGCGGGTTTAAGTTATGGTGCTGCTTTTAGCAATTTTCTAGGAAAGGTGTCACCCTTTGCATGTGCAAAATTCAGGCTGTCTACTAACATTAGGCAGAATTTATGCTTTTGCAGCCTGTACATACATATGTGTTGACCTCAGCAGCAAGTGTCTGATTAATAGAATAAACTATACTCTTTTCAGCCATTTTATTTGACTAATGAGGTTATTACTTTTTTTTTTTTTTTTGACAAATGTGTAGTTTTCCCTCCTAAATTATGGTTATTAAATGACATTAACTTTTGTCTTGGACTAGCTAAACATGTTAAAAAACCCTCTGAATCTGGATCTGAAGAGTGGAATCAGAAGTATGGAAAGTGCATGTGCTTTGCCAAAAATACTATTTCATTACTCTTCAGAATTAGCTGGCAGTGTTTCTGCAGTATTTACTGAAGTACAAACCAAATGTTTTCATCTGGACAGGATTCAAACTGTGGTATGTTACAACCACAACAAAAATCATCTCAGTCCAAGAGCCTTCTCTGTAATTTGGGCTGTGGTTTCTGCAAAATTGGAGGATTCTTCTCCATTAATTATTTACACCAACTCCCCCTCTAGCTCCTCTCTTTTTTTTTTCCCTCCTAACAATTAAACATAACCCAGATGTGCTTTGGAAAAATCTTAGAACAATTTAAGACATCAAAATTATTTAAGCCCGAGGCAGGTCAAGGTATGCAGGACTTCAGCCTGCCCTGAAAAAGCACACAGCGTGCCAAGCCCTACAGTGAGGCACGTTCTGAGGTTTGGCTTCTCCTCTGACACACAGCACCATTTTGTGGCTGTATGCAGGTGGAAAAACCTTGCCTCTCAAATGCTCCTGATGTGCTGGCATCTCAGTGCTTATCATTTATTATATGTCCCACTTATTATGTTTCAGCAGGACAACGCCAAGTCCCTGAAGTGCAAATATATGTAATTTATGCCTGCACCTTATGGTTGTTTTACCAAGACAGGCTAAAGGAGTACAAACTGCATAATCTCTATAGGAAAGAGCAATTGTACTTCACTTATCTGAGTCCACCTGCAGCAACAGCCCCAGACGGAACTCCTCATTGCCTGAGCGAGAGAGGAAGGAAAAGGCAATCCCAAATACGGAAATAAAACTGAGCTCCAACTCTTCCCTCTGCTGCCATTGTACGAATCTCAAGGTGCCTGGTGTTACAGCTAATTTATCGGCTAGTGTAGCAACATAAACCCCATTTTCTTCTCAGTCTCTTCTTCAAAGTACTAGAACGAAACCCAAAAAGCTGAAGAAAATTCTTCCTTTTCCTAGGGAAATGGAGGAAGAGTGGGGAAGTGTGTGAAAATGGGGAAATGCAGCAAAAAAATAAAAGGTCTGCTTTCCAAACTCAGCAACACTCCAGAGTACTCAAAACTAAAAAAAATCAAAAGAGTATTTCTCACATTTACAATTCGTATCTGAAAATCTCAAAGCAATTTAACTCTACCAGCCCAACTGGATTTCACAGTGAACCTCAAAACCAGCCCTTTACTCATGCACTTCAACCCCCAACTTGATGTTCCCTTCCACCAAGAAGAAAACTAGTATGGAAGTTTCAAACTACTACTGTGATGCCATTTCCAAAAAGCTACCAGGCTGTGTTTCATACCCAGGAGATCCTGAGCCCCATCCCTACCACAAAATCAGTCATTTGGGTAACACTGAACCTATGGTATATTCACAGGTTAGAGAAGCAGGCTGAGAGGTTTTTGGCTGGGATGAAGGGCAGGAATTGCCTTTGCCAGAATACTTTACATTGTCCCCCTGGGCAGCGAGGCTTTGAATTGCTGTGCCATCTCAGCACTCAGATTTTATACCAGTAGCTCATCTATAATCAACATTCAGCTACATCGATGCCTATATACAGAGTTAAATATTTATCCCAATTTCACAAAAAAACTAAGCAGCTTGCTGAGGGATTCGCAGTGAGTCTGTGGCAAATACAAAAGCTAAATCTCAAGATTAGTCTCCCATTTCAATCAGTTAATTGCATCCTGTGGCTTTTTGCAGAAGTAGATATTGGAATTGTTAACATCAGAAAGGGCCCAAAAACTGGAAGAGCAAGAGAAAATTTAAATTCAGCTGTAGAACTACACACAAGATACTCTTATCTTACTTCAGCACTTCTTCTTATCTCTTAAATCTCCCAGCAGGCACACACTGACATGAAATTGCACCTTCCACTGGACAGGATGCCTGGAGGTTTGGCACTCCAGCAGCACTCTGTTCTCGTGGGAAGGAATAACGCCATGGTGGTGGTCACCAGGCTCTCTCCTCTCTCTGTACTAACACACATGCTGCTCACTCTGAGCCTGTATAACCACTTCTCCCTGCCAACACTGATTAAATTACCCCTGTCCTAAATCACCACAAGAGTTGCTTAGTAGCTCATATTCCACAGGCTGCCTAAATGGTTGCACATACGAGAAATATCTTATATTCTACACTTCAAAGTTATTCCTAACTTTAAAAAAAACTTAGAAATTTTGAGATTACGATTACTAAGCACAAACTTATTTTTATTAAATGGTTTATGCAATTAAAATTCAGCACCCTGAAGTTTATTCTTAAATTTTCAACCCTTTTAAAAATTTTAGTTTTAAATACTAGATGATTTAATAGCAATATAAATAAAAATTTTTCTTCCAGTATTTTAAACAAATTATTGCATGTCTGCATGTTTTAATATTATTTTGGAATTATAAAAACTAACCCAAACTGCAAAGAAGCTCATACTTTTGGACAGTGTCAGCATTTCATTGCTTTGTTTCCAGCCTAATCAAGTTGCTGTGCTATTCAATCTGCTTACTGTGATGTGGTGAGCAAGTCTCCACAGTGCCAATGGCTGGTGCTTCAAGAATGTGACCAATGCAAGTCAGCAGCTCTCCAAGCACAGCACACGTTGACTACAGAACCTACGGACACCAAACTAAGAGGCAAACATACCTTCTGCCTTGCTGAAAGACAGGCAAATTAACAGTAGTTTTCTAATATGCCCAAAACTAAGAGCTCCCAAGTTTTGGTTCTGGGGGCTCTCCCATTGTAATAGAAAATCTCTGCAGGTATGAACTGACACAGTCAATCTCTCCTCTCAGGACTCAAAAGAGCAGACTCGGATCAAAGGCCCTTGAGCCTTTTTACCACCCAAATACAGATGTTTAAAAGAATAAAAAGCTGGCTTAAGAGCACACCGTACTAAAAGTTAGATGTTACTGAAGTTCAGACAAACATGCTATAGTGAAATTTTCTATTTTGACTTTGCCCAATTGTAATAAATCAGATTATTAAGTCAACACAGCACTCAAAGAAAAAGAACAATCACACGTTTTGCAGAATAGAAGAGCCTGAAAACTCAATTTGTGAGATCTCAATTAAACCATCGTTATTTAGGAATCCCTGAAGTTACATCCCTAGCATGTAACTCCCAGAGGCTCGGCTTAATTAGAAAATTGATCATGGGAAAACTTCTTAAAATGTAGTCTCCTAATCACAGCCTTCCTGCTATCACCTTCTGCCACAGATCTATTGCTCACAGGGAGCTGTTTCTCCTTCTTCCTTTAGCCTGATATTTGACTCACAATATTTTAACCTGTAAATAATTACAGAGAGCAGAGGCAACTCAAATGCACTGTAACAGAAGCTACTGAGAAAAATAAGATCAGAGGCAGAAAACACAGCAAAAGTGAGAGCTGTTGTACAATCACACGGAGATGACACACTCATGTCTACATGCTGCTGAAAGATACTAATTATGCCTCTGGCAAAGGGCATACAGGCTCCTTCAAAGAAGCTATTTAAAGATAAGAACACTGCAGACAAACACTTCAGAGATATCTGTACTATTCCCCTCCTTGTTTTGAAAATTCTAAGTCACAATTTAATAACATTTTAAAAAACACCAACCTTTTTAAAAAGGAGGATTTTAAAATAATAGAAAGCAGAGGAGCCTTGCCAAGTTTGGTCAGTTTAGAAACGTATTCCAGATTGCTCAGATATTCATCAACTGTTACAGCTTTTTCACTGTGCTCCACTTACCTTTTAAGAAGTAATTAGTACAGTGTATTATCAAACCAAGAGTTTGAAAAACAAACTAATTAAAATATGTCTAAACCCTTAGTGTTCTGGATAATGAAACCAAGCAGGGCATCTTGGTTGAATTATTTCCCTTTGAAATTACAGGGTGCTAATGGAGTGGGGGGGGAGTTAAAACTATTTGAATAATTAGATTTTCTTACACATAGCAGGACAGGTAAATGGGACTTCTTCTCCTAAGTATAGGACCTTATGCATGCCAAAGGACTTTCTTCCACACTGTAGCATGATAGTATTGCTCCTTCACTGACAGAATTCAGCTGCTCCCACTCAAAATAAACCTCGCAAGAACAATGAAGAGCAAACCTGTAATGGTGACAGGATTCTTAAATTTCTCTGGTTAAAAACAGAAAATGAAAGTACACAATGACACATGAACTCATGGTGGAATTCGGTCAAAGGTTGGACTTGGTGATCTTGAAGGTGTTTTTTACCCTTAATGATTCATGATTCCATGATGCAACAAATTTACAGCTGTGCTTCTGACACCACTGCTGGGAGTGGTGGGACAAGGGCAGAGAAGAGCACTGAGCTGCATTCCCAACAATCCTGGGAAAGACTCCTTTGCCCAAAAAAGGACTTTGATTGTGAATCCAGGGATTATATATCATCACATCATTTTCAAGGACTAGGGCCCAAGATAGTCCTAACCTAATTTTTTTTTTTAATTAAATGAACATGGGGATTTACTGTTCTGAATCTTATCACTACTACACTTCAAATTTTCGAAGTGCTGAACTTCAATGCTGTGAGTGTGCTCTTATTTCCATGCAATTGCATGTTGCATTTCATTGTGAAAGCACAAAGAGCCAAGGCTGGACACATACAGCTGGACAGAAGTCAGAACAACCACCTGTCCCACCATGCAAACAATTCTGAAATCCTCAACACTTCAATAAATAATAGCACGGAGGTGCCGAATAAAAAGAAAGCCCTTCCAAAGAATCCCAAGTCTTCCCTATGGAGGGTCTTAGTAAGCTGCTGGCTCTTCCCTCTCCAACCTCACTAGGCACCACGAGAAGAGTAGCACCAAACCAAGCCTGCCAGTGCCCTGAAAAGTCACTTGTGGGACCTTTCTGGAGCTGGATGTACCAGCACACTGCTACATGGACTTCCTACAAGCATATTAACGACCAGCTGGCATCTCCTTGTTTTGAAATGGTCACATTAAAAGAGGCAACCATCTGGAGCTAAACATTCCCAGAGGCCAAATGGACACAACCTCAGGCAGCCAGGACCTCTTGAAGGACACGGCAGTTCAGGCACAGAAGCCACAACCATGCTAATACAAGCCTGAATAACCCACTCCTCCCTCCATGCCACAGCACTCTCCTGCTCCTCCACAGAGAAGCATCCAGGTAGCAGATGTCCAAAAAGATTCACCTGTCTCTTTTTAACAGGCTCTTTTCATGTTTTATACAGGGGTGATGGAGTAATAAGCTTGTGGGAGTGCTGAAACACAAGGCTGACAGCTTTCTCTTTCTGCTTTTCTTCAGACTGTTTAAGCAGACCAAGAACATGCCATGTGTGGCACTCAGAGCAGACCTTCCCTCGTGGCTTTTAACATAATTGTAATTGTGATCTTGCTGTCTGAATGCATGTGTTGTCAGAAATGTTCCAGTACTCCAGCATACTGAAGAAATTAGGAATGAATTGCAAGTTCTTAATTGACAGTACAAAACATCAATTATGCCACAGATGAATAACAAAGAAGAAAATTACAGGTGCAAGAGCTAAACAGCCATTGATTTAAATAAAAAAAAAAATAAAAAACCTCACAACAACATGAAGCACTGGAATAGGACTAAAGTACCCGTGTTTCCCATTTGCATTGTTAAACCAGAATGCTGAGAGAGTGCTAAGAGAGTAGGAAATAGAAGTGGAGATAAGTGACACCCCCACACAGGTTGCCTTTCTGTAAGTGCAAGTGCCTACAAAGCTAAAGATAGCACATGCTTAGTTAGCAAGCAGTGGAAACAAGTGTGTGAATGCAGCCATGTGTGCTCACAGACACACACACACACACAGCCCCCATCTGACTCTTCCCACCAACAACTGTGGCAGTTGGCCCAGATCACAGCAGCGACACGCTGCCAACAGCCTGATCAACCTCACAGCACACTGAATTAGAAATACATTTCCACAGATTAAATTTCAGAGGACCATGATGCCACTTGAACCTCCATTAGATTCTGCTCCTCTCCATCTTTTAAACAAACATGAAAGCTAGCAAATCACCCTCCTCTATCCCCTCCACCCACCCACTTTACCAGAGGTCCCAACAGGATGGAGGCTCCATACTGGATATCAATCAAGATGGGTAAATTAGCAAACAGTCTGAAGGTACAACTACACTAAAATCTTACAGAAGAGAAGAAAAAAGAAATCAAACCACACTGCAATTAAGATGAGAAAGCCTCAGCAGGAAGCTATGGATGGGTGTTTATCACTGCTGTCCACAGACACAACAGAGACCCAACAAAGGGGAGCTCAAGTGCAAGCTCTGAAAGATTCAACTCACTAGGTAAGACTTTTGCAGACAACCCTTATCTGTAACAAATGCACACCCTTTCAGCAGGTAATGGGACAAAACAACAGCAAGAGGCATCATTCCAGCACAGGGGACTGACCAGTGACTAAGGAGACAGGAGACACACCTGTAGAGAAACATACCGCAAGAGATAACATGACAATTGGGGGATTAACGTGAAAGATGCTATCTTCAGTGCATGACTTGGACACAGGGCCATGGGAAGCTTAAAGAAAAATGATCACTTGAGTAACATCTCCTTCTCTAGCTTAATCCAGACACTAAGCTGTACCTCAAGCTCAGGCCCCCCAAGTCTGACCTGCACGCTTGCAGACACACAGCCCATGGATCTCTGACACACTACACAGCTCTAGCCAGGCTCAGGCACCTGCTACTGTGAGGTAATTCGGATATCTCTCTCCACAATTTCAGATGCCTCGTTTTTACTTGGGCTGCTGAGAGGAGGAGCTCACCTACTGTAATTATCACCACAGGAACAATCCAGCTCCTGAGGCAGACAAGAACAATGGCAACCCCTCCACCCACTGTCAGATGAAAAGCCTCACTCAGATTGAACAATAAAGGACAGTGAGTAGGTAGAGAAGGGGAAATTCCAAGCAGATTTTCTCCTCTTGCAGGAACAGGTACTCAGGCAAGTTAAGCACTTCTTCAGTTTATAGTCAGACAAAACAAGGAGGATGGGGAGGACTTAAGAGAGCTAGACAAAAACCCATTCAGGATAACAGAGAGCCAAGCATAAAAGAAATTTCTTTTTGCACTATTACCAGCCTCATTTTATGCTCTTTAGAACCATGAACTCGAATGCTCCTGCTGCAGACACAGTCAAATTGCTGAGAGTTGAAATGCACACAATGCCTTCAAGTGCAGCTCCAGTACATTTGTCTGGCTGCTGCTCGGTGAGCAGTGCTACAGCTCCTTCTGTGAATGAGACTGTGCCCCAGGGCTGCTGCCAGACACCTACCTCGAAGACAGAGGAAAGTGAGAAAATCTTCTGTCTTGGGCTTCCTTTTGGAGAGGTCAGAAATCTGAGTGGCAGGAGGGGGTAGCAACGGCTCCACTATCTTTATTGGAGTTGTGCTGGGGCTGTTTGGCTGGGACTGAGCAAACTTCCTTTGTGCTTGCAGCCTTGGCCTGTGGAAACGAGAGCACACGAGAAACATGTTAGGCAGAACTTCCTGGAAATACAAAAACCATAAAAATTCATCATTTAGAAGAGAGAGAGAGAGAGAGAGAGAGAGAGAGAGAGAGAGAGAGAGAGAGATCTGAATCCATCTCCCACCAATACTGAATCCCTAGCTGGGTCAATAATGAAGATAGTATTTTATTTGTTTTACCCTTTGGTATCTTCTGCTACAATTTGGAAAACCAGAAAGGGAACATCTTGACTGTAAAATCTGTGACTACTGTTTCATATGTTCTGAGTGTCTTCTTGCACATGATACAATTACAGTTTACCATTCACTTATTTGGAAATTAAATCTGTATTTTGCACCATGAAAATGTCTTTTTTTTTTTGTTAAGTGCTAGTGTTAGTTAAGTGTTAGTGCTCATTGCTTTCTGTTTTTAATTAAATTACAAATTAGGTTTATTTTAGCCCCATTAAGGTTTTAATTTATTCCAATCTGCTAGAATCTTATTTTCATAGTAAAATATATATTAATATTAAGGTATATATATTTGTGCCCAGTTCTAAAAAATAAAACCTTTAGGAAAAGATATTTTGACAGGGAAAACATCAGGTCAAAACCTTTAGATTTTTGTTTGCTTGGCCACAGACAAGAAGACAGTAAGCAAGGAGGTTGGCAGTGGGGTTAAGCAGGATTTGGGATAAATTTGTTAAGAATGAAGGACATGCATGGAATGAATTTCTTCAGTCCTGGTACTGGGCAATGGACTGACACTCTGTGATTAGTTTTAGAGCATGCCTGGGTACGGCTGCAGAAATGAACGGCTGCAGGTGGTTTTGGCAGTTGGCTGCAAATTATTTCAAGCCTATCTGAAGGCTCTGATTAACTGCTAGGTAGCAATGAATATGATTTTCTTTAATATGTCTAGAACGCAAATTGGTATTAGGGAAAGCATTTTGGGGCAGGACAGATACCCGGAGGGGGTCTCGCTGGGAACCTGGCTCAGCTCAGCATATAAGAACATGCTAATTTCTCACTTAAGCAACTGGGATTCTAATTATGATCTTTATTACAGCTTCAAAAAGGAGAGAAGCTACAGAAAGAACTTAAAACCTTGTTGAGAAAGGATGCAATTTTGTGTCATTTTATTCCCTAATAGCAGAGTATTTACATAATGTCAAAGTGAAACATATTAAAAAAACTGAAGAGAAGCCCAGGTCTTGTCACTCCACAGCTGCCGTGACTACTGTGACTTCAGGAAAGCACAGTTATCATTCAGTAGGGATGAAACACATAACTGGTAAACCTCTTGTTTTTCACGGGAATTAACCTTAAATATTTGGGTAACAAGAGGTTTGTTACTGTATTTTAAACTTCTGCAATCTTGTCACTAAGATAGCAAAAAAAAAAAAAAATTGAAAATCCCAGCACTGTTTGTATGAATATACCCATCCCCTAATGAGAATAGAGAGCAAAAGTAATATTCTGCAGTTTTCTCCCCTAAACTCTGCATAAAACTGTCCATGTCCTCACTATCCAACCCGTACCACCCCAAACAATAGAACATACCAGTCGTTCCTACTGCTTATTTTCATCTCCTCCATGGCAAAAATAACCTGGTGTTTACAAATTTTTTATCACGTGCTTATAATTTGTGAACTGCAACTAAAAGACTATTTAACACATATATTTCCTCATATCTATGAAGAATTATCTTTCCAGAATGGTCTTACATAGATCTGCCTGTATCTCCAAAAAATTACTCAGATTGCTTTGCAAAGCCCCGTCTCTTCAAGCAGACTGAGGACTCCCGCGCAGGATGAATGGGATTTTAATTTCAAGCAACTACATTTCTATCACCGAAACCATACATGCAGCCAGAGAAAAACGCTTTGTGTTGGCTTCTGTTCTGCACAAAGCATATGCTCTCTCGGCAAAAAACAGACTATAAAGGTTAGCGAGCAACCCAGCTTTCTGCACAGCAATTTCTTCCCATTGATGTGCTTCATCAGTCAGGCTGTTAAAAACATTCACCCACTCAACTCTCTGCATCTCTGTACCTGCTCAAATCTCATGTGATCAATAATATGCAAGGAGGAGGACCACCACCCCACAAAGTAAAGGTTAAGCCTGTTTCATGGTTCAAAATTAACCCTTTGCAGCAAGAATCATCCATGCTGGTTTGCAGTATCCCTATTATCGGTCCCCAGAGCACTGAAAGAGGATTAGATAATGACTTGCAAGTTTGGCATAGATGTGAAATGAATTAGGGAATCGAAAGTACTTTTTGTTCTGTCTATCTTTGGAAGTATGCTCTCTGCTAGCATTCTTTTCTGGGATAAAAAAATCATCCCTGTGGGGTATGGAGCCTGGCATGGCAGCATCACAGGCCACCTTCACTACCCATGGGGGCCCTTGATTTCAGCAAGGACAGAGAAAATGCCAGGTCTTCTCTCCACTTACAACAATGACCTTTTCCCACTTCCCCAGGGAGGCTGTGGAGACTTGTTGCTATATGGTCAAGTGTGTCTGAGATGCTTCGCCTCTCAAACCAGAGCTGAAGATTGCTGTACTTCCAGTTTGACCTCACTAGTGCCACAAAAACAGACCCTTTTATGAAATATCCATCTTGTATTAAAATAATGAGCAGTTACAGGGTGTAAATATCACTGATCCAATTGATGAAGACTAGTAAATGAAAGTCCTCTTTTATGACTGCAGCATCCTTTAGGTTTCTGCAGCAACTACTGTTCCTTGCATGAGTAAGCATGTGCTCCACAGGCTTCTACTTCAGTGCCTGAGAGTGTATACAGAGTGAGCCCCAAGCAAGAAATAAACAATTCTGTAGCTACAGCATAGGGCGATGAGGAATCAAGATTAAGAAGCAAAAAACACATTCTTAAGTAGCCCTTATTTCAGATTTATGTAAACATGACCAGTTTCAAAGGTGGGCCAGCAAAGAAAAAACACATATTTCAGAACATTGGTAACAACTAAAACTGTTTCCTTGTGAAGGCATGTATGCACCTTAGTAAACTTGTATGTTCCCATGAAAACCTCTAGCAGCATAAAACCAGTTCTTTCAGGTATGGTTTCACATTACACTTAATCCAATCTAAGTGTGAAGCTGCTGGTAAAGAAGGATTGTACCCTCCTTCTTCAGTACAGTTACATCAGACGAAGCATAGCAAGTTGTACTCACACACCACTTCTGAGCAAGGGAAGAACAGAAGTGATGAAAGTGCTCAGGACACTGTGTATGATGGTGCCTACCTAAAATTTAGAGAGAAACAGTGTGGCCAGCAGGACCAGGGCAGTGATCGTCCCCCGTACTCAGCAGTGGTGAGCCACACCTCCAATCCTGTGTCCTGTTTTGAGCCCCTCACCACAAGAAACACATTGAGGGGCTGGAGTGTGTCCAGAGAAGGGCAACGGAGCTGCTGAAGGGTGTGGAGCACAAGCCCTGTGAGGAGCAGCTGAGGGAGCTGGGGGTGTTCAGCCTGGAGAAAAGGAGGCTCAGGGGAGACCTTATTGCTCTCTGTAACTGCCTGATAGGAGGGTGTAGCCAGGGGGGGGTCAGTCTCTTCTCCCACAGGAGAGACAGTGACAGGACCAGAGGTAACAGCTTCAAGTTGCGGCAGGGAATGTTTAGACTGGATATTAGGAAAAGTTTCTTCACAGAAAGTGTGGCAAAGCATTGGAATAGTGTGCCCAGAGAAGTGATTGAGTCACCATCCCTGGAGGCACTGAAAAGACACGTGGATGTGGCACATAAGGACACAGGTGGACTTGGCAGTGCTGTGTTAATGGTTGGAGTCAATGACCTTAAAGGTCTTTTCCAACCTAGATGAATTCATGATCGTTTAAATGCATAACACCACCAACACGGCTTTGCTCTCTGGTTCTTAATGCAAGGATTTCTGTTGGAATGACCTATTTAGCGTGCATTTGGCAACAACAGACAGATTGGCATGAGAGGAGAAAGAACAAAAAAAAGCCTGTTTCCGTCCTCAAAATAAATTGCTCACTTTGTCCTCATTGAAAGGGTGCACACGATGTAAGGCTTATAAATACGCAAACAGAAAAACTTCGCAAGACGGAAAAGGATGAGGAAAGAACTTAAAATAATCCCACATCTAAACGTCATGCGAACACCCAACACGCAGCCAGAAATATCTAGACTATTTAAAAATAAACAGTAAACCACCTTCTCTCAACACAAGGTTATTTTCCTTCTACTTCTTTTGAGAGACTTTAAACACATACCTATGACACAAAGTTCAAAAAAGCCTCAGCCTGAGGAAGTCTCACCTCCTTTGGGTATGCTTCCCTTCTACTGAACTGACTGTTTAGGTCTAGTGAATTTCAGCCAGAGACTAAAACTCCACAACAAAAATATCCTGATTGCAAAAACTCAGACTAAGCTACAAAATATTTCTCTCCTGACACAAAATGTACTTTTAGAAGAATTTAGAATTTATTGTTAGTTGAATATTTTAAGCAAATTGCATTCTTTGTAATTAAAACATTGCAGTTTGTGTTAACTAAAAATACTTCAGAATGTCTTTTAAAATGGAATATCCTAGCACCATTCCTTTAGCTTGTAAAAAAGTTCACATTTAGGAGAAGAGACTTAATACATAAAGGCAGTCTTTTCTTTGCAACGCAAAGTTCAAGCTAGTAGTAGCAGTCTGTGTTAAATTTAGTAAACATTAATATTCTAGATAACAGTGCATGTTGTGCTAGCCACAAATCAAGTATTAAACTATCAGTATGTGAGATTTTGTTGTACATCAGTACAAAAATCTGAGTCTTTTCAGTTTATTACTCCATAATTCCTAAGCGAAAACAAAGCATAAGTACTATAAAACATACACAAAAACAAATATGCACAATCAGATTTGTAATACATTTGCATGCATACTAATCTGTTTATAGAACATTCTGGGTTTGAGAGGCTATTCTCATGCCTAAGCATCTCAACTGGGAAGAGATTTGCAAAACAAACTATCTTCTGCGAACGTTCTCTAATCTCCAGCAATGTGCAGGATTTCACCAAATTTTCTGCTTAGTGCTACCATATGCCCTTGCTGTTTGGTCTCATTACCTTTCACTTACTACTTGAACTCCAGTTTTGCTTTTGCCTTTTCCTGCTTTTCTGTAGCCTGATCTATCCTTTTACTTGATAACAGAAGGACAAGGTTTCCAAACACTATAGGAACTATAGTGAAGCAGCTGCTTGAGCGGTACAGTTTTGTGACTATTTCCCATTTTCCTTCTCACTGCAGTGTGAGAAATTCTCACTCAACAATTAAGGGAAGACTCTGGCATGGCTGGGCAGCCTACCTCACAGACTTTTTTCTGACCACTCCATGCTATCATTATAGCTTCCCCTCTGCTGAGTACCTGGGTTATTTCCTTCCTTGCTATGACATTTTGCTGGCATGGTCAAATACCTATCTCTGAGGTTTGCTTGGCTCTGTACCCCGGTTCTCGATGAGGTCTGAAGTGCACCATCTTTTGATCTCATTGGAGGTGATAAACCAAGTACATAAATTGTGTAACTGCACCATACAATGTGGCACTCGGTCTGGCACACAGAATGTCTGTACAGAAACATTTGCTTGTGTGTGCAGCTTTGTTTAGTAAGGTAAACTTACCCAAACGTGACAGGCTGCAGAAATGTTTTGCCCTCATTTAAAAATAAAATAAAAAAGTAATTTAGGCTTTAATAGCCAGGTGTCTGCTGAAAATCAGATGATTATCAAGCGTGTAATTTCTACCTCAAACAAAATCGACCATGTGACAGGCATTTCTAGGCAAGCCCAAGATGAGTATGCAAAACTTGTTGCTGGAAGTATCACTTCTCACAGGACAAGCAGGAAATCTTTCACTATCACATGTGCCAGCAGGAAGCATGGCTAAGCTACATTTAATCCTTTCAATCCTCAGACTAAGTCCAAGATGTTCTCTCCCAACAGTGATTTTCTAGAAGACCACCAGTTCATGTGAACAGGGCTCCAAACTTCAGCAAATTGTCTACATCAACAATGCCAAAACTTGCATGAAACGTATTCTTTTTTTCCCTGAACTGTGAGGGTTAACATTTGGATAATCAAAAAAATGGGGTGGGGAAAAAAATTTCCCTTGGAACACAAGATCTTGTTGGCTGTCCCTGGAGCACACCTGAGTGCACATGTTGGCTCTGGTTGCACCAGGCAGTGTTTCTCTCTGTACTCACACACCTCTGCCACCACTCTGTCCCAAGCTACGCTGTCAGGAGAACCAACAGCACCACACCAAGGGCAAGAAAGCAGGCATATGAAGGAGTCCTTTGAACTGCATTTCCTCTCCTACATGCCCCAAAGCTACTGAGATAGTATTTTCTGCCCATATCAGTGGTATCTGTTGCCCATGTGATAACACGTGGCTCCGTTGCTGTTGCCAGCAAGTCTGCAGTAGTGGGAACAGATTCAGTCAGCATCCGTGTCTCCACACCTGTTTGTACCAGGAAGGGACCAAAAGTGAAAGAGACCTGGTTGCTCCCATCCATGCAGATCTCAAGTGCAGGTATCTGGTGCAAACATGGGGTCACTCTCAGATATGGCTCCTTCAAAACCTGTACTACCAGGTAAGAGTGTAATTCTTAGTCCTGTCAATATGATTAAAAGAATCTGGACTACTTTTCAGTAAATTAAACATTCCAGAAAGGTTGAATGCAACAATTTTCAGAAGTTGTTTTTACTAAGACCTTTATTCACTCAATCTTTTTTACCTCCTGTAGGCCAGTAAATCAAAATTGGGCCTAAATTAACAACGTAATTTTAAACCAGCCTTTAATTTTCAAGTGATCCAATCAAAGCACAATAATAAGCCCATCTCTATTCAGTCCCTGATTGTTGAGCCTAACAGGGCACATTTCTGTAAAAAACCACTTTTTGCTCTAAAACTTTAGCCACAATGAATGGATGCACATCCTTCCTTTGAGATTTCTTTGTGTGTGTGTGTGTGTTTTTTTTAATGAAAACCAGTTGGTTTCTGAGAACCTCCTCTCCTGTTAACAATAGAAAGGTGCTTGGGAATGGCATTTAATAGACAATACTTGAGCTAAAGCATATGCTTCATGACTAGTTCAAAGTACAGCCAGACGCAAACTTTTTTTTGCTAAAAACATTCCAATTACCATTAATTCTGGAACTGCCTGTTTTTCCTGACAATGGTCACTGATTACAAGAAGGTACCTGCAGTCTCCAAGCCCACCTCATGCCATGCAGTTTAGCAGAGACACTTACACCTACTAAGTGAAACAGCTGGCTGTTCAAACAACACACAAGATAGTGCTGGGCAAAGGGGGAGTCCTTAAAAGCTGCTGGGCACTGTTTACCACCCACCACCACTTTAAGTGTGTTAGGAGGAACTGCACAACTTCAGCCACCATAAACCAACCTTGTACATACTTCACATTATATATGCAAGCAGTCACAAGGACACAGGAATGGAGAGCTTGCCTGCCAGACTGAGGCCCATACTAGACAGTTTATAGAAAAAGCTGTAGAAAACTATCACTGCTTTCAGGCTTCACCTGTGGATCCAGTAAGTAAAGGTGTTTCAGTGGTCTAAATAACCTTGAGAGGGCTAAATCACATTCAGTACTAAATGTCCTGGGTTTTTGCCCTGAAACATCCACAGTGATCAGGGAATTTTGACACTACCCTTACATAGCATTAAGATTTCCCAGTGTGAACTTGAGTGCCCTTCACGACTTCAGGATACAGGGAAGCAAAGAGGAACAAGAAATGATCCAAAAAACCAGAAGCATAATTAGTCAAAATTGCAGCCCTTTTCCAGGAGAATGGGTGTCATCTTATTTCTGCAACTGGTTTTAACCGGACTTGATGCAAGAACAGTCCATGCTTATTGCACACAATTGGCATCACTGCAGCACTGTAGGCAGGGTCACAACCTCTCATTGGGTTTAAACCAAAACAGAACGCTTGAGTTACCAAGGTGCAACTCCAGCACAACACAATTACGAAACCACACATCCACCTTCAAATATCTCAACAATGGCATGCTTCCAGCTCAGACTCTAGCAGCTGGAGGAAGGCTGATTTAGATTTGAATACATTAATGACCATCAAATGCTCAAACCCTTCCACCCGTCCCACGTGCCAGTGGCTGTGGCAAGTACAGGAGGGTTTATCAGCTGCTGTCCAGAGAGAAGCAGCAGTGGGAGTGTGACCAAATGAGGATATGGCAGCTGAATGAAGCTCCCAAGAAGCAGTTTTCTTACAGCCTTTGTCATCAGATCACACTATAGCAACTGTCCTACAGACTGTCCATAAATCCAGGACCAAAGCCTTATTCCTCTATAAGTAAGTGTGCGATCTGGACAATCAGAAAGACAATGACTCTTTTAAATCTACTTTCTCCAGGGCTGCACCACCTGAGATTGGACAAAAATTTTTCCACTCCATACAGACATGTGGTGAGCTGTACATGGCAATAGATGGCAGAAGAGATCCTTCTGAATACTGGAGACAGGTGGTGCCACCCTTCCTTTGTCCTGCAACAGTTCTTAAAAATTCCCATTTTGGAGTAGCTTAATTTCTAGTCTAAGAACATAAGCACCGGTACTTCAACCTTTGACTGCTCCAAGTTGTGCTCCAGCTGTGTCTACACTGTACCATATTGCACACTGCATAAAGCCACCCAGGCTAAGCCTTCAAATTCATCAGTCCACATGGGTTTGGATCTAACAACAATGCTGCAGACTGAGTCTTACAAATGCTCCTCCCAAAGTCTTGGATATTGCTGACACACACAACACCACAGCCAACAGCATTCAGCTGAGTCAGCTCAGATATGCTCACAGAAGCTACAAAGGTGCATTGTAATACAAAAACATTCAGAAGGAGCAAGAAACAGGAATGTATTCAATAAGTCCATTTTGGAGGAAGCTGTGTCCTGGATACATCTCTTTCCTTGCTGTTCTTTGGGCTATGCATGCTGCAGAGAATGTACCCTAGCTTATGATGCTTGAAAGACAAGTTGATTCTTCGGGACAAGCTATAGTGGGAGTCACTGCATTGGTGTGAAGCAATGCCAAGCACCAGCTGATGAGCACTGACTTCAGCAGTACCATAAAAGCTACAACCACTTCTGACTCCTCCCCACACTCCCACCTGTGCACAGGCATTCCTCTTCTGCAGCATTCCTCATCTCAGGCTGCTGAGTGGTTCTTTTCACCAGAGCGCTCTGCAAGCTGCTCACCAAGCACAGCTACCTACAAAAGCACTTGGCAAATGGAGACTAGGCTTTCTGGTTCCTGCATCCAGAAATGAGGGCTGCCCCTCTATTCTAGCAGTGTGGCCCAAGATTCCTACTTTTCAGCTTGAGCCAAAACCACCATGCCATACCAGAAATCAAGAAGAATATCACCAAGGAGTAACTTTAGGCCAAGTCTGCCATTTTATGCTGTGCTGCTGCACAGAGAAGAGCATCACCACATGCTAGAAAGTTAAAATGCAAAACTGCAGCAGCAAAAAAAAAAAGAATTAAGGAACTCATTTACATTTGCTTGGTTTCTAATAATCACTACCAGATGTCTGAGTGTGTACTATGTCTACAAACTTCTCTTCAAGAAGAAAACCACAAGAAAAAAGTTATTTTTTCACATTAAATCCTGTCCCTTGTGCTGGAAGTAAACAAGGCTGAACTCCATGCTAATAGACACCTTCCTCACTGAAAGGAGGATGCAATTTCCAGTTCACTTGCACAATCTCCACCTACTGGCAAGGAACCTGTCATGGTCCTGCTGCTGACACTCGTTGAAGGTGAAAGAATGAAGCAACCCTCACAATCTTCTGATATTCAGGTAAAGGCAGTGTGGGAAAGCCTAGGAGAACAAAATGGTCTCCCCTTCCACTTCACTTTTCTGCTGCTGTCTGCATGGAATTACAGGCAACCTTGTTATCTACCACAGGCTTGGATTATTTTCAAAAGCATTTTTGACTCCTACAAAAAGATTTCCCACCCTATGGAAGACAACCGTAGACAGAGCATCTTAAAACCTGCCCAATTTGAGAATATTTGAGCACTGCCCCCTATTTAATTACAGAGAAACCAAAACTACTTCTAGCAGAATACACTGTGCACCTTCAATATTCTTCTAGTATAATTTTCAGTGTTCTCAGACATCTGAGGGACATCTGCAAAACCTGCCCACTTCCCAGTTCCCAAGAAGGAGGCATTAAATAAAACCAGCACGGTTCAGATAACAGAGCTTCCTACTTCCTTACTCATGCGACGTCAGGGCACTACCCAAACCCCTGGTCTCTGGTCAATTCAGAGCTGCTCTTTGTTCCCTATGACACACCAAATAATACCAAACGTATCAGCAGCTCCCTCCCTAGTAATTTGACCAGCTGCTAAAACTCAAGAGGATGCAAGATCAAAGCCATGCGACTGAAGGAAAATTCTCTTCACTTTGAGCAGCCTTTTCTCTGCAATTGTGCTTTGAAAAAAAAATTGTTTTACAGACCATTTCATTCTTGTTTTCCAATCTCAGAAAAACACATGTACCTCAACTCTAGCAATCGTTCACCTTTGCCCTAGAAGCAACTTGCACTAGCCAGAAAGCCACAGATTACTTCTGGCAGAACTGTCAGAAATAACAGTGTATGGATCATTTTAGCCATCATCTGAATGGCTGAGAAGCTTCCTGCTCAATTAAGCCATGCATTAATCTCTAACATTTGAATAAAATTTTCCATCTACTGGCAGGAAGCGATAAAAGTCACATGGTCAGGAGGTTGTGGGCATTTTAACCTCCTGCAGAGGTTGCAGCTTGCAATTTAACCACACCTGAAACCATGCATCTGCACTTCCTATGGGGACAGCCTTTAGAAGGCTCCTCTACCATCTGGCTATTACCAGGAACTCAACATTTCTCTTGTAAAACTACAACGTTTAGACGCACAACGAGGAAAAAAAAGAGACACAAGACATCCTATAACTGCTGCACTGACTTTATTCTGATAAGCAGCAAAGTGATCACTTTTGCATTAAACACCCATCAGTCACATTCACTGTCTTGCCAAGAAGGATTACTAAACAGAAACATGCAAGTGAGCTATCAGGAGAAGGGAAGAAAATAAAATAAAAATCAGTATATTCCATTATGTTAAGCCTATGCTATTCTTATGTAATACTGAATTCCATTATGTTAAATCTATGCTATTCTTATATAACTCTGAAGATAAAATACAAACTTTCACAGGTGCTTTCTCTACTTTTTGGTCTCTTTTCCTTCATCATTGTAATGTTTTGCATTGAATTTCTTTTGGAAGCAAACCACGACCCTCTCCAGGCTTCCTCCCCAGGAGTCAAACAGCCCATTCTTGCAAGTCAATCAAGCAGACGCAGTCAATTGTCCCAGTAACTCTGTTCATGCCTTCTTTCAAGCCATGCCACATCCTGCTACCAGTCAAACTGGCCTGAAAAGGAAAGGGGCCATTCACCTCAAACCTCTCCTTTACATAGATGCTAAATCCTATGAGAGGGGGCTGGCTGGACTGCCAGAGCACGCTGTCTTTCTCTTCCTCCTGAATGCCAGAAAAAGTAGTTGGGAACTAATGATATGAATGGAAACTATGGTAACAATTCCTGTGCCACCACAATCTATAGCCTTCCCTGCAGACTTTCTTTCTTTACCTGCAGTAGTAAGTATTCAATACTCTCTTGCTTCTCGTCACATGTGTCACATTCCCCTGCCCCTGGAGACTCCAGTAAAAAGATATGGTGCATATCGAGCTCATTTCAGTACCAGGTAATCACAGTAAAAAACCCACACAGACACACACTAATTGCGCATACACACTGCACATCTGTCCAGGAAGCGAAAAAATACAGTCCCTCTGAGAAGACTTAGTTCACAGAAGAGTGAGATTTATCAGTGCTTCTTCCCTAACACCCTCCTTAATTTTACTTTTAGGATACACAGCGGTACATGAGCAACAGGACACGTGACATTTGATGATACAACTCAATAAACTAAGAGCTTGCTGATAGTGGAAGGAGAAAAGTAATGCTCCTTCTGCTTCTGCATCCTATTGTGCACTCTGACCAGGAAGCAATGGGAGGGCACAGTCCAAGTGGGGGGAGGACAAAGGGAGTGGGACCACACCTTTGGAGCAGCAACTGCTGCATTCCCTCACCTGCCCCTTCCCACCCTGAATGAGTGCGTTCAGTTTGGTTTAAACTGCTCTCAGAGAGGCTGCTGCAGAAAAAAGGTGTGGTTTACGCTCTTCCCTTCACCTCCAGCCACACGTTCCTGCTTTTGCCAGCCCTAGAACTCCTGAGACCCTATCATCAGATGAGGAAATCAGTCTAGCTGAAAATTAATGTATAGGTTGGGTATTTTACTTTTTCGGGTTGGGTTTCATAAGCACGGAAGTGCTGGTGCTGGCACAAAAGAGGTGGCACGAACACACTAGAGGGAAGAACAGGACTGCCTTTTCCACTAGCAGCTCACATTAAGATCACCCTAAGCTGAGAAACACATTAGTTACTGAACTGTGAAATTTTAGCAGAAAACGTGCCTGGCAGCAATGCCAGTGTGGCCCCCTTCACTGTCAATTCTTTTGCAACAAGGAGCCTAGTTTCCACCAAGACAAGCATGGAAGACAAACTGGGTGGGCTTTTTTACTTGATAACTTTGGGGGGATTTTTTTAAGAGTTTTTTTTTAAGTAATTAAAAGGTCTGGTTTCCATCACTTCTGTCCCCATGAGCAGATCACCCACTACTTTTCCCTGTATCATCACAAGCCCCAGCTTACAAACATTTAAAATAGAAAGGAGTGGGTGGCATTCCAGATACTGTGTACACTGGCAGTGACACTGCAAAAAAGTGCAGTGAGCACTTTCTAGGTGCCCCACGGCAAAGTCCACTGGCTGGCACTTTGCTCCTCAGGAAGTGTCCCTGAGATGCGGCTTCAAGGTCCTGTCACTGATCAGCTGTGCCCAGCCTGAGGGGACAGCTGACAGCAGGAGTAAAGGAGTGGCCTCAGGAGCAGACCACTTGTAACTTGCTTCCAACAACTCTAGGGTCACATTCAGGAGACGTGTCCATTAGTCTTAACAAGCTCTAATAATTAATTTCACACTTCATGAGGAGACCATGTTCAGCCATTTTAACCTGCTGGTAACCTGCTCTGTGACAGGCAGAGATGTGCCTCCTTCCTCTGACTGCATTCTTACAAACTCAACATGCCACTGAAATAGTTCCTGCTGTGTATATACACACACGCACCAGCCTGTTCTACACCTTCAACATCTCCTCTCAAATGTGAACCATGACAAACAGCCTCAAACGTGACAGCCCCAGCGCTCACCTTGCTCCTTGCTGGGCCTTTGTTCTAGCTGCAACCTGACCCTCCAAAACAGATTGAATGTCTAAGCTTAAGCTTCTTTCCAGATCTATGTTTTTCACAGTCTCCTTGCAATAGAGATGTTCCTGCCTATCGCTACCGCTGGCTGTGCCCATCTCTCAAACCCCATTGGAGTCAAAACAGTCGCTGTCACAGCCCAGGAGCAGCATCCCCACAGCCCTGTCCCCTGCAGCTCTGGTTCTGGGGGACAGGAGGCCACTCACCAAGGAAACTTCACATCACTAAGCACAGTAAATCTGTCTGAAAATGCCCAAAACCCTGGGATGCTTCCCGGCACCTTCTCTCCTCCTCGGCTGCACTGAGCCAATATTTGGTCACTGATTTTCTGCCAGTCCTCAGGCAAATCACTTTTCTATCCCTTTTCCAGGCTGAAATTAGACATTGACTAAAAGAGGGCAGGCAGAAGGATTAAAATCCTATGAAAAACAGTATGTGCACAGCCATGCCTGCTTGAATCAGATGAGGGCCTGAGGTGAATTTGCCACACAGCCATACAACAGCCCATGGCAGGAGTGCTCCCACACAGGAGCGGCAAGAAATTGGCAATTACTTCAGCTGGGACTGCCAGTGAACATTTGATGAACTCAACACCAGTTCACTTAGTTCTCAAAGGCTGGGCACCTGAAAGAAAGGTAATTGGTGAGAATGCCACGCAAAACTCCATCAAGAATGAAAGAAGTGAAATTGGAAAGAACACTTGGGCAGCAAGAGAAAGCAGGCAATAAGGCCAGGAACAACAGAGAAAGTAAAACATTGTGAGGGAATGCAAAAAGCTGTTGGTATGTTCAGGAAAAGTGGAAGTCACCCAAAAATTAAACAGAAATCCCATGAGGACCAGATGACTAAGGAGAGAATGGCATTGCAGCCACAACACGCCTGATTAGAAAACTGCAGAAATCTGACAAAATACACAATCCTTTTCATACCCAGCCAACCACTGAGCCACAGGGAAACAAATATGTGGAGAATTTCACAAACCCCTCGAGTATTTTCTTGGTTAAAAATTATATTAAATATGGGTTCAGTAGCTTGGGATACTGTTCAAAATAACAAACAAATGCAACCACAATGGGTTGTGTGAGTGACTGCCCTTAGCACTACGGAAATCTTAATAGCTTGAAGGTGAGAATTAAGTCAACAAAGTCAACAAATAAAATAAATACATCTTTTATCACACCATTACCAAGGGAAGACAATGCCAAAAGGCAGAACTAGAGATGCTTCTCCTGAGGCCTTGCTGGCATAACAAGACTGCCCCAATTTAATTTAAGTTTTGTTAAATCAGTTCAAATCCACGTGGACTGTTATGGGTTAAGAGCAGGTTAAACCAGTGCCTTGTTGACAGATAAATCAAAAAGACAGCCTGTCCATACAGTCTCTTGTGCCAGTTTAACTTCATTAATTTAAAAGCTGCATCTTAATTTATCTTAACATAAGCTGTCTAAAAATCTCAGCAAAGCACTGCCACTAAGACTTGAATGATTTTGGAACAGTAAATCCAAAATCCCTTTTAAAGCTATACCAGATTCCAGCCCACCTACCCCACAACCTGCTAATTTCTGTGGTGGTTTCCTACTGCAGAGGGATGTTTTGCCTTTAGAAGAAATTTAAGCTGCAATTCCATCTCCAAATATTCAAATTCTATGCTTTGGAAAAGGTAATGACTCCACATTTTGAATCTATATGGGCAGATACACACCAAACAGAAACATCCTGGTCTCATACAGGGCTCAAAATCTAAATAGGAGTTTTGCAGAACATGCTTCTCTATATTTTTGTGTGTTCACCAGGGCTCTCTCCCTACCCATGAGGGACTCCTCACGGCCAGGCAGCTTCAAAAGTGTTCCAGCTCCTCCATGCACCATTGTTACATAAATCTGCAAGATCAGAAACTACACTAGAAATAACTGGGTCACTAACAGTACCTCTCTTCAAAGCCATTGCATGACCCTAGCCAGCCCGACATGACTGATGTGGTTAACAATGCTTTAAGCTAAATGAAATTAAACTATATAGCTAAGTTTTACTTATTCAATGTTTTTACATGCATATACATGCACACACACATGCACATATACATATGTATGTTATCTGCAGTGAAAAGCCATGATTGGAGACAAACATCAGAAACATGAATAGCTGATTTTTAGATTACTGTAATAAGCTTAGCAGAAGGTATTTCGTAATTTAATGAGATAATAAACTGTCATAATTAATTGCATTTTACATACCTTTCCCCTTTCCCCAAGGGGAAAGAAAAGCTTTAAAAGCAATCAAAAATCAAAACTAAACACTCCTCCAGATTTAGGAACCCATGCTACCACAATTGGTGAGCCAAACAGCGTAATACCTACAAAACATGGTTCTGAGGGAACTCAGAGTTTCAGACCATTTCAGGCTTTAGCCCTTTAAGGAAGGTTTTCTAAACCCAGAAGAAACCAGTGGAATGCCAACACCCTCAAAGTGCTGATGCAAAGCAAAGCAGCTGTTGTAGCTCACATATTCGCTCAGCACTGGAGTGTCAAATTAATGACTACTCAAGTTTTACTGAGCAGTTCCTTTAGAAGTATTTAGCAGCCAATTATTACAGACAATAATTTCCCTGAAGAAATGAGGTTCTGGGGGAAAACCAGAAAGGGGTGGGGGGTGGGTGAGAGAAGAAGGATTGTGAGCTTTATCATCTTCTACAAGCCAAAAGCAGCAGAGTTGATCTGTGGTGTGAATCCCCACCACAGTGGCCATGAGGTTCTCTGGGTCATAGGGAACAAGCAGCAAGTCTGGGCAGCTCTTCCTCTACACCCCTCTCTCAGCAGGTAAGAGGGAATTCTCTGAAAGTATTTCTTGGCAAGGTTTTAGTGTTCTGCATTCCACTCAACGGAGGAAAATCATGCTCAAGGCACTGTCTTTGGAACAGCTACAGCTGACCCAGAACATCAACCTCCCCCATCTAGACAGATGTCATGAAAAGTGAGATATGTCAAAAGTTAGGGTTTATCATCATTTAAATTGATCATTTGAATTCTACTACAGAACAAGTTGGTACTCTCCCCTCCCTCAACTTACATGCTTCTAGACAAGAAATATGAATAAAACTATGGCACCTCAATTTACAGGATCTCAAAAACAACTCCAGAGGGGGAAAAAAAAAACCTGTCTGTCTACAAATACTGTACAAGTAGCAGTATAAATAGGAAGATTTAATTAATCAGCTTCATAATACAGCACGGTTACAGCAGCTACATGTGCTGAACCCAAGTTTCCTCATGCTAAGAGCAACTTGATGCAGAAGCTGTGGTACTCAGGTGAATTTGCTCATGAAGCAGAGGACGTTCAAAACCTGCAGAAATGTGTCATTTAATTTCATTTGTGTGTCAGGTGGTGGAATGCAGCAGAGAGAAGGAATTCTTCAGGAGAAGCAGTGAAGAGTCTACAGCATGTGAAATGCTATTCCAGAACAGTACTGATGGATTGTAACTGTTAACAATGGGGACTTTAGAAGGATAAAGTAATCAGCTGTCTGAAAGAAATACCTATGGCTTTTCACACCATCTCCCAGAAAATAGCAGCTATTCCCTTATTCTTATTTATATTATTTATTATATTTATCTTATTTATATTTCCTATTGCACAAGAAATATAAATCTGCAAGAAAAAATAAAGCCTGAGGGGGAAAACCAAACAAATCAAACCCCTTCTAAACCTGAAAGTCTCACACTGTGAATTCCAGCAATTCTGCCTAACACATGGCACTGAGGGGCTCTGGGATGCCACCACTCAAGGGCTGGTTGCTGCAGATGTCAGTAAGCAGTTTGTTTTCATCAATAACACAAGATGCCTGTAGCATCACCAGTTTTACTATGTTCATTGTTTATTAGAAAACACAACTGTCTTATTTTTTGTTAGCTGGCATTTCTCAAGGTTCCCTGCCTTTATTTTTCTCTCTCTAGTATAAATGAGCACATTTGCCAATAATACAAATAATACAGTCTAAGGAGAAAATGAAGCTCGCACTGTGGGAAGTTCATTGTGCGAGTCAGAAAATTTAAAACAGTGATAAATGCATTAAGTTACATTTCACATATCATTAAGTAATGCTGAATTCTATCCTTAAAACACCCAACTTGACAATGCAGCCCTCCTAACAGAGGGGTGATCCCCCAGCAGACGCAGAAAAGCACCATGCTGCATTATATAACAACATTTTCCAGAGGAATGAGCAGAGCACTTTCTGTGATGCGCGGGGAGCGTACAAGCTGTCACTGTGCACTCAGCAGCCTCTTCTACAGGGATTGTGCAGCAGAACCAAGCCGCTTGTAGGTTTATTAAAAGGAAGAATAAATGACATTCAAGCAACATCCATGGTCTGAAATGCAGGTAGTGCCCAGCATCACTGCATTGCCTAATTAAAATCCACAGGAACTCAAAGCAACACCCATCCAGAGGTAAAGGACTCTCACACATGCACCTCAGATATCACTTCTGCCTTCCTATGGAGCTGGTAGAGCACTGCTCTGCACTGCGGCACCCGCTTTCTGCACCAGCTAAGCACCATGATTTATATGTGCTGGCATTCATACGGAGGGAGGGGAGGGCAAAAAGAAAAGAAACACAAAATCCCATCTAATCTCGTATCTCATCCCACTTAAGAACTTTCAAGGGCTTGTCAGCTGATGAGGTGTGCTGCTGGCATTGAGTATTGCCAGTGCTCAGACCTTCTTGCTCTGTGTTTCATCCACCCTAGTAACAGAGCTGAAAATCTTCATAACTCCTCCCTGTTATATTCAATCTGGAAAATAACCACTGTGACACAATGCTTTGGAGCTTTTGATTTCTACACTCATTAAAATAATTAAGGAACTGAGACTGACATTAGTTTTTTCTTGTGGAGTTTTCCACGTCCTTGTTAAGAGGTTCCATGGCCGACATGACTCAGAAATTTAGAGCTCATTATACAGAACCACTGAAATTAGTATTCTGTTCATGGGCTTAATAGGTATTTAAGCAATGTAAGAGACAGGTTTTGTTTTGTTCTTTTTTAATTGATAGAATAAACTGTATTCAAATGCTCAGAAAGTCTCACTTGTCTGCGAAGCAGAGAGAGATGAATGAGCCAAGCACAAACAGTCCTAGGGCCCTTTGTTGCCAATAAGTGGGTTTCCTCCTCCATCTCCAAGCCCTTCGTAATTAAAGACAGCAGCTCACCTAATGCTCAGGAAACGCCGTAAACATTTGTTTTCATTAAGTCTCATATTGGGGAACCACGTGGATTCTGTTGAATAAAACCTAGCAGAAAAACACTTCAGTAGAAAAGGTTGGGATGGTCCAAAGAAACAGCAGAGTAAGGAACAAACAAGGAAGAAAACAAAGCAGAAAAGTCAACAACTAATTCATGCATCCTGGACTGACTAATGACCACTAAAGAAGTACAGAGAGGAGCACTAACAGAAAATGGATTTCTGTTTTAAGGACTAAATGGTTCCGTGCTTTTCATACAAAAAGCAGCAAACCATCAGAAGAGGTTACCTCAGAAGAGCAAAACATTCCTTACACTACGTTAAAAAAAATGAACCTGAGTGAGAGAAGCCAAGAGGGATTCTGCTACCCTTATTAGTTACTGGGGTGGGAGGGGTGTGGGGTGTCCAGGAAGGCAAGAGAAGACTTTCTTCTTCCTATATATTATTTGGAATCATGAATAACACTGCCCTAACTCTTCAACACCTGCCTTCTTGATCTGCTTTCTTTAAGCATCTTGCTAGAATGCTCCCCATAATTTTGCCCTCCCCTCTCCCCCCCACGAAAGGCGTCTTACTCAATAGGATATTCTATTTAAAATAGGGAAGAGACATTCCAATATGTGTGTGAGTCTGTCCTCCAGCTGCCACTTAAAGGAGTTTTTGTCAGTTTGCTTTTTAAGCTTGGAATGCCAGACTTTAAAAGGCATGTCCCCTGAGCAGTGAGAAGTCTTGGGGAAAAAGAACACCCAGGGGAAAGGATAGGTCAGAACAAGCGCATAGTATCAGGGTCTGGAAATTTGCCCAGATACTGAAATACTGTTGCCTGTCCTCATGTCAAACACTACTTCAGACCAAACGGCCTTTAAAAATCATTATATGATGATATGGTATGTGAAGATTACATTCACACTTCCTTTTAGAAGACAGAGTAACAAGAAGTTGTAACGAATTCCCTTTCAACTTGCCTTTTTTAAGTTAAAAATTAGAAATAATGATGTGACAGAGCTGCATTTCTAACATCAGAGCTCTGTCTCAGGAAACGAATCTTCATCTCCCAGAGCTGAGAAGAAACAAGAAACAGCATCAGGCCCAGACCCTGCCTTTCTCACTCCTCCCAGCCCAAAAACTTCCTCCCTCTGTATCAAGAAGACCAAGTATTTCAGCAGTGACCTATGAGTGTTTTGTTGAAACTGGGAAATTAGCATACAGCTGCATCCCCAGGCTGGCAGAGGGCTTTGAATGGCACGTAAAAACCTGACAGAGAAGCAAATCAATCTGAAGCCTTGAACTGGAGACAGCAGGTAACACCATGGAATCACACACACACCCCACACACCAAACAGCTCAAGCAGTTAAGTTTCCTGAAACTGAGCAGCTTCAAAGTAAGGAGCTGAAAATAATGACCATAATTTGTAGTAAAGTTCCATATTGAGAAATTTCTATGATTGGAAATAAGAGGAACACAGCATGGCTTAGGATACAGTGGGGTAATTTTGTTATAAAATATTGAGATAGTTTCAGTGAATTACCCCATAACACAGGATGTCCAATACAGAGTCTGTGAAAAGGCTTCAAACAAACAATCCTATGGGCGAAGAGGATGCCTTTCTCTGCCACTGAAATAATCAAGGACCAAACAAGTATGAAAACCAGGTCAGCAGGCAATGAGTGATTTCTCAGACTTCACACTGACCACCTTGAGCAGAGGCGGCAAGATGACACAAGCCAGGTAAGAGCCTGGAGAAATACACAGCAGAGAGTACACAGCATCTCTTTCTGTTGGCTCATTCTGTGGTGTAAGACCCCAGCAGGCATACACAGAGTGAGATAATTGAAAAGGAAAATAAACAAGACTCTTTGAAGGGCTATTCCAAGTGCAGTCAAAACCAGAGGCACTTAATTTACAGCATTCTTCAGCCTGCAGACATCTTAGGAAAACATCCAATCCACTGAAATCAATAATAAATAAGCACTTTCAGAGGATGCAGGAATTAACTCTTGTTATTTAAAAATGGATTTGAATGCAGTTGTGCTGATAAAGCACTCTAAAAATCCTCCTTCGGGGAAGGAATTTATTTTTTGCTTATTTATAAATATCTATGTAAATTTCATATCAGAAAAAGGAAGAGCAATAAATAAAGCCAAAACCAGACACATACTCAGAATAGATATAAATAATATCATTTACTTATACTTTGCCCTTGAAAACAATAAACAACTAGTACTCCAATCTTTAACTGATCAAGACTCTGCCAATTAAACTTGAAGATGGAAGAGACACAGAACAAGTAAGTGCTGTGCAAGGCCACGCAGTATGGCAAGAATTTGAACACAAGGCTACCTGGTACCTAGGCTACTTAGAGATACTGTGGGTTGTACTGCCCAAAGAGAACAAATGTTTGAATTTATGTTTTAGAAGGGTCCTGCAACCAAAAGCTTTAAGAAAAAAACAAACTTTTTTCATGTGGGGTTTTTTTTCAGAATTACTTAAATTGATTCTTCTGATAAGAAGAGTGTGACCTTTACTCAAATGCTATTTTCCCTCTTTTTCCATTCCTCATCTGATTCACCTTTAAAGTTTATTTTGAAACTGGAAACTGGAAGCAATTAAATACTTTTAATCTGGGATGGCATATAGCACATGTATCAAAAGTGAATTAGCAGGATTTCTATGTAACAAATGAAATAAAATGGGTAAGAATCAAACCTTGATTGCACAGCAACACTTGCCTAGGTATTACTTAAAACTTTAGTTTTCAGTTAATGAGAGGATTTCACAGGCCTAGAGACATAATAGTCACAAAAATTGTGCCATACCTAGTTTGTCTTCTTGTTCTGTTACAAATTAACCAGGTGGGATGAACTAACTTTCAAGGAAAATCAATAATGGTCAATTTTTCTAGTGTAAGACAAACATAAGAACTCTATGCACACCAAGATACTGCAATTACAAGGCCAGCTTGATTTCAGGCTTCTGAACCAAGAATCAGGGAGGCTGAAAGATTTCTCAATCTGTTAGAAAACCTCATGATTTTCAATGTGCAGGTGTAAAGAAGATGTCACTAAAAATAGAAGTAATCAAGAAAGTCCCAGCTGCTTACTTTAACAGCAAACTAGACGTATGCAAAAGAAAAACATGAGACTCCCGTCTAAAAAAAGAGTTGATTAAAATTTTAGAGTAATTTATTTTAAAATGCACATTTTGCTTGACAACTTGCAGAACAAATTGTCAGTGGGCCAGGAATAATCTAAAGCATAATAAAAGAGCCCAGGAGACAAAAAGTAAAGGGTTTCAGAGTCCCTCCCTTGCCTCATGAGTAATAGGAATGGCCAAAGGAGACGACATTGCTTGTCTGCTTAGAATAAAACTCAGAGCAGTGTTATCCTGGAGGGCTGAGTTGATCAGGGCACCCAGCCACACTCCAGAGGGACTGAGGTTGCTCCTGTTCATATTTTTCCCCAAAGCCAGCTCTGCTGTGCTCCCTGTGGTGCCTAGGGAATCTGTCCTATACCAGTTCCACTGACCCTGCAGGAAACCACCTACCTTTGCTTGGGCCAGGCGACAAACCATGCCAGACCCAGCACAAACTGGGTCAGGGGAAGGACCTGTATCACTTGAGGGCTTTTAGGCTGCAGTTTCAACGCAACACTCTCAATAGGAGGCAAAGAGATTTGCATTATCTGACCAACAGCCCAAGGTAGGGCATTTATGCAGTTGTAAAACAGAGGCTCTTCTCAGCAGGCTTCTTATTGTGCAAAGCCACAGGTGGCAGCACACAGTGCTCAGCAGGTCAAAGGAAAACAGTGTAACATTGTAATAATCACCTGGGGCAAGATGTCTCCAAAGAAAGAGGGGAAAACCTCTGAAGGCGCAGCTACCATAAGAAACACATCCACCAAAACAGCAGTGCAACTACACTGGCTTTCCAGGTGGGACATCTGCTCAGACAGGCAGCTGTGGTAGAACTTTTTGGTTGGAGAGCATAT
Source organism: Eopsaltria australis (assembly GCA_034509425.1). NCBI lineage: Eukaryota > Metazoa > Chordata > Aves > Passeriformes > Petroicidae > Eopsaltria > Eopsaltria australis. Next base: position 1,129,493 of record JAVTVJ010011974.1, read on the forward strand.
TTCAAATCTATATCATTCAGCAAAGCAGTGATATCAAACCACAGACACCAAATGAAACAATGCTTCCCCAAGCCAAGGGGTTTAGAAATAGAACAGCACACGTGCAAAGGAAAATATCTATTGCAGAATAGCTAACTACCCAAACATCCGTGTTTCTCTGTTAAGCTGGAATATATAAAGCTGTATATAAAGAGCTATCAAAATTATGATGAGGTGCAAAGAAAAGTCTCTCAGACTTAGAAGGCTAACGATGTGTTGTCTCAAGTTTTCATTTCTTCACCCGAGAAATTTTAACTTGCACCAGAATATGTTTATATTAAATTCTAAAAGCTGCCATTTAAAATAAATGAATTCTAAAAGCTGTCCTTGACGCCCAGCATACATACACACACACACACACACTGCCAGTTAATTCATTTTACAGAATTATGACTTCAATGAATAGCTCCTCAACTGTGAAGAAAGATCAAATCAGATAATAGCTCCAGGAGTGACCCTTTTAACTAGGAACCTCCTCACTCTCTACTTATATCCCAAAATTTTTTTTTTGCCCATATAAACACACACCTACAGGATTTCATGAAAATGAAAGCATTACAGCAAATGACATGTTGCAACAGAAGAGATATTTGAAACAAAGTCTGCACAAAATCTACTTACTTCATTGAAAAGATAAATAACAGCTGCAGGAGCTCCAGAAAGGAGAAGGGCAAAGGAGGAGAAGAGGAAGAATGGACAAATATCTCCATAGTAACTACAACTCTGAAACTCAGGGGGCAACTTGTCTGAAAGCTGAAAGAAGGATGCTACCAGAGAAAACAGACTGTAATATAACTGGGGGAAAAAAAGCAACTTCCAAATCATTTTCCACATGGTCAAAAGTCCCTTAAGCTTTAGTTTATTTAATCAGAGCCAAGAACAAATACCAAGAGAGAAAAGTAAAGAAAAAAACCATAAAATGAAAACATAATGATGACATGGCCATTGCTGTACAAATTATTTAACAATAAACATACTGCTAATAAACTAAATATACAAATGTTCAGGTTAAGAAGGAAAAAACAATTAGCTTCTCTCGTGAAATTCTGCGTTACTGGACGCAACAATGGAAGAAGATAAAGGAAAAGCACTATACCATCATAAGCTAGGTGGTATATGTAAAATTCCTGTGATTTTTCTATCCAATACAAGAGACCTGAAAAGTGTCTAGAAGAGATACTTACAATACGGGGATTTATACGTCTCAGATTCAGTTCAGACTTAGAAAACTCCTGCAATTCCCAAACTGAGATGCTGATGACCCAGACTGACCTATTTCTGAGCAACTTCAAGCCTCTGACACCCATCTGGGAGTCTCAAGACCCACACTTTTCCCTGGAATCTTGATCTGACCTGTAACAACACTAATACCCACGCTGCTGTCAGTTTTGGTGAATCAGCAGTAGTCCACGCTCACGCTGTCATTTGCAAGGAACGTGTTGAGAATATATTCCTAACACTCACACCTTGTCTGTATCAGCCACAGGAATAAATACAGAACAGTATTTTCTATAGTTCAGTCTATGCCAAACCAGCATAGAGTATGAATACAACCTTCAAATATTTATTTGAAAAACTCCAACCAAACCAACAAACCCAAAAATGAAACCAAAACAACTAAACAAAACAATCCACCAATATTCTTAAAACTCAGTATAATAGGACACACTTCCACTTTAAAATATTGGAATGGCCCTCTCTTTTTTAGTATCATTATCTTTCCACAGCACATGGGACAACACCAGATGCAGCAAAGAGTTATGTTAGCCCAAACATCAGGCCAGACTCTTACACAAACAATGGCTTATTTGCATTTAAAAAATTTCTTTCCCACTAGCAAACAAATTTGCTTTTAAAAAGTGTCTTTTTCAACTATTTCTTTGATAAGTTTAGAGCATCTTGTCCCTGGTCTTAAAGCAATCAACATCTGGCCTGTCATACACAGGGGTGAGACATGAATAATGTGAATCAGAGTTAGGGATGGGTTATCAGGCAGCTGAAGAAGTGTTTGCCATAGACTGAATGACAGAAATAACCGTACCTATCCTGTCTGATTTGGAAGCTTCCTTGATCCCTCAGTGAATGAGTTCAAACTTAATGTGATGAAGACCTTTGCCTGTAACTCTGATTTCTGAAAAGAAGGTGGCAGGTGAGAACAAGCAAGTTGGAATTGGACATGGCGTAACACTTCTCAGTTTGCTATAAATCATACCTTCACAATTATTAAATCACTACTCAAACAAGTTGTTTACATAGCTGCCTACCCACAAAGTTCAAGTGTTCCCAGATTATTGTACCTTGTTATATCTTTGCATGTTGGATAGAAGAATTCGTGTCACACACAGCACCTGTTTGTTTCTTATGAAAATACTGAAAGAACATTAATCACCCGATTTCTTCCTTTTCAAACTACATACAATGATCTTCTTGACTTGCATTATAAAGTATGTAATCTTTTTACCATTCCATTGCAAATCCACTCCAATGGACTATTACTGCTTTGTTTATAAGGCTTGTTATTTAAATATAAATGTGCAGCACTAAAAATATATTCCAATCATACCAGCATTCCCAGAAGGGGGGGAGGAGGTGGGGTTTAAAAAAAATAATTATACATAAATCTCACTGCCATTTTCGTTTCATTGTGGATTAATGTAGTTCTTCATAAGCGAACAACTAGAGCAGATTTGCACTGCCTACTGAAATTAGAAAAAAGTAAGAGAAGCACCTGGTTGATAAGTGGGCTTACACTGTGTTGTAGCAGGCACCAGCTGAACACAAATACATTATATAGTGTTCCAATTAGTGAAAAGACTATTCACTAAAAAGGTCCTGGAAAAACACTTTGATATTACGAGCAGTCTCCTGCTTTCACACCCCAGTCATAATACACTGTTCTCTCCATCACCTACAATACCATGCAGAAATCCCTCCCAAACTTACAAATGTGGGAACAGGATTGACCTTGTTTTACATCGTGCATGAAAGGTGCTAAGTCTAGTGCTAAAGAGACTGTTCATTATTAACTATAAAAACAATTTGACAAAAAGAAAAAGAAAAAAAGAGGGGAAAAAAACCCCATCCCCAAGTCCCCTCAACCTTTTGACAGCTTTACTACAATAAAGTCCTTTGCAAATCAAGTTGAAAAGGATATATCACTAAAAAAAAACCACTTAAATTAGCAGCTCGCCTAATATGCAAAAGCTTGCCTACCCTTGACTGGCTTTTTTTTGTGCTGAGGGTGCAAAATATCTCTGCCAGCCTAGCAGCTGTGCAGCCACTAGCCAAGGGAGATCAGCATGCTTGTCTCCCCCTCCTTGGACACACACTCCCACCTTTTCGTTTGACAAATCTTAACCCTAACGTTGCTCCACAATGAGCCAGTTCAGAGAGTTAAACTGGCATCTAAAAATAAAACTTAAAAAAGAAAAACAGCAAAAAGGAGGAGGCAGCAGGGAGGCAGCACAAGGCAAGGAGCAGGAAGGAGCACATCCCATGGGTTGGCCTTGCTGTAGTGCACAATCACACTTCTGACTGTCACATGGTTGAGACCGTTAGCAGAAAGCTGCTGTATTAATTAAAGGCCTCAGAAGGTTCCTAATAAGCAATTTCTGGCCAATCTAGCTGTGGCAGCTTAAAACGCTACTGCTCCCCAGTGGGTTGTTCCTTTCTCCTGCAGCCAACAGCCTTCCCTGCAGCAGAACTGGACAAAGTGTCTTCTCCTAGAAGCTCTGCACATCCTTGGCCCAGTGGGCAATGTCCATCCACTCTGTTGCCACTGCAAGAGGGGAAATTTCTCTAACCCTAATTTTTTCCTAAACGAAACCAGTATCTTTTTTCCCCTTAACGTAGAGAATATCCCAACATTAAATTTTTTAAAAATCCCCAATTTAAAGATTAACAGTTATCAAAATCAGTCAACCTCCTCCCAATTCTCACAGCCCTCTATTAACACAACTTTACAATAAAAAATAAATGCATTTGTGCATTTGGGAATTGTCCATGTGAATTTCTGGGAAAGGGGCCACGGAAATAAGTAGCCACCTGATTAGTTACAGGAAGGAAGCAATAGCCTAATATCATCGAAGATCAACATACTGTCACATCAAGCCTGCTCTGAGTATCTCTTCCTGAGTAAGGTGGGCAACTTGTTGCTAGAAAACATACAGCTGTCTCTGCACACTGTTATTAATTGCCAGTGGTTTTGGTCTTTAGAGCTGCCCATAAAAATGTACGAGCATCCAGCACAGAAACCAAACACCTTTGGCCAGTTACCTATTGATTTTCTCAACTGAGAATCATAGCTGGAAACTAGAGATTCACAACAAAGACATGCAGTTACACGGAAGCTACACTTCTCTTTCAGCAATAACCTTTTGTTCATAGGTTTTGAAAAATGTACTATCTTTACATAGTGAAGATCACCCGATCTGATAGTTTATCAAGCCCATATAGCAACTGTTTTGTTCATCTCTCCCCAAAGCATTGAACAAACCAGCAACTTCTCTCATTTACCTGGCAACTAGACAGCAACCCATTGCACAATAGATTCAGTGTAATATTTGAATGCTTGGCTTTAGCCATGTGTTAGAATAATGCTGCCACTTTTCACCTTTACTGGCCAAAAGTAGTATTTACTACTTAGGATTACCCTGCTGCTTCCCCTCAGACCTGGCCACTAGCAATACACACAAGCTCACATCAAAGCAAGTGTTTTTCGTCCTTTTGAGTGTAAACTCAATACTCAAAGTATTTTGAAGTACTGAGCTTGCCACTACTGCCACTGCCAATCCTCCCCAAACTCCATTTACTCTCTAAGAAGGGCTTACAGTTTTTGGACTTATCTGGAGGCTGTGAAGGGGCAAAGCTGTACATGTACTCCTTTTCCTCTACCACCACCACCAGCTGAAATCTGCAGCACCACAAAAGGCAGGCTGCAGACTTTTAGAACTGTTCCAGAATACTGTTGCAATATAAAATGATAAATGTAAAAAGAAAAAGAAATGGGAATTTTCGCATCAGACGCAAACTTGGTTGTGCAAGAAGCTTCCTCCAGTTCCCAGAGAGCAAAGGTGTTAATTACTGACTACACACTAGTTGGAACCATTTGAAGCCTAACAGTGTCAGGTCACTGCATTCAAAAATCCTGCTCCATCAAAGTATGCGAGTTTCCAAACAAATACAAAAATGCAGTATTATATTAAATCTGCACACTTTCACCATAACAGCCATCTCCTTCCTTCCACCACAATGCTCTCTTTATAGCTCTTCAGTCAAGTCATGTTACCAGAAAAGGGACTGAAACTAGAGAATAACTAGATGTGATAAAACTTTTAAGCTGTGCTTGGCTAGGGGTTCTACTGCTGTGTTATTCTGTTTGGCGTATCTGTGTGAAATAAGGAATATTTGTCAATGGTCTCTTCACTGGTCTGCAGCCAGGCTGGTAGGGGTTTACCTCCTACACAAATGCCTGCCAGCACCTACCAATCTACAGCTAAGTCCAGTAACTCCCTGGGAGCATCCACTACCTGGTTTTGACCCAAGGGAGAGCTACACCAGGGATGGTTGGCACAGTGAGACCACAAGGCAATGTTCACTGCTAGCAAATTCACCTTCCACTCAATTTGCTGCAAGAATTTACACTTGCTGTTCATCCAGGCTCTTGTGTAAATTGTCTCTGAAATTGGAGGAGTTGGATCAACTACAAATGCAAACTAAAATCACACACGTGCTGCACACATGCATTAATCCCTGTTCCCTTTCTATAAGGTGACCTGCTCTAGGTAGGGGGAGGAAATGCTGCCACATTAGTCCCTGACAGGAGGGACAAGGGCCCAGAAGACTGCCAGACACAGCAGCTGGGAAGAGGTAGGAAGAAGAAACTGGGAAAAGATTGCCTCTGCAAGAGGCAGGGCCTGCCATTACACTGAAGAACTGAAAGGTCAAACCAGAGTCTTAAACTACTAAAGAAACAGGAGCCCTTTACAACAGATTCCCTTATTTACTATGCTTATTTGCTTAGCACTCTATTTCCATCACAAGTGTGAAATACAGGTGACCTACTTCTCCAGAAGATGACAGGTTCAAGCTTCCAAAAGATCATTCCTGCCATGAACCAAAAAACCCACCCCAAAACCCCCCACCAAAAACCCAACAAAACCCCACAAGCTATAAAAACATAAATAGTAACTTCCATATAATGGTTGGTTCAGAGTACACTGCTAAAGCTACAGTCTTTAAAGGTGTATTTTATTACAAGAATGTCATTAGTTATACACACAGCTGAACAGACAACTGAAAAGTTCGATTTTGAGAAACTCTGGGGGAAGACAAGGAAGGCATAACTTCCCAAAGCTTGGTAAGCTGAGGCAGTCAACCCACAGATTCCATTTCAGTCTAATCTGCCCCCTCATCATCTTCCTGCATGTCCTTCGTTTACCCAGTGTTTCTGACACAACTCTTCCTGGGCTTGCAAAATAACCTGAATTGAAGAAACACTGCATATTCAGCTAAACAAAACAAAAAGCCTAAAAAGAAACAAGAAGGTAACATAAAGACACTCAACATGGTACAGTACAGCTTAAGAGAAAGAACCCAGAAAACGTCTGTTGCAAAGAGGAAGTTCAGGGAGGAAGGAAAAATAGGTGAAAGTCTGTGTTGGGTGTAAATGGAAACAAAACAAGAACAGCCTCCTTCACAGCAACTGAAGTAACAACCGGAATATTAATTCAACAGCTCATGATGCGTGAAGAAGTAGTGAAATGATGCCTTGCCTTCCATGAAAGCCAGAGAAAGTTTTCATTTTGGGTCTGTGTTGAGGCTGGATTTTTTTTGTTTGTTTGTTTTAAATCTGAAAAGTACCAAAAGCACCAAGATCCCTATTATTATGCCTTTACCACCTAGCTGCCTCTCACGGATCTGAATTCCCTCAGCCCAAACCTACCAAGTACTCTTCCAAAACTGCTTCACCCAGAGTACTCAAGTGCAGTTTCTGGAGACTGGTGATGTAGAAATCCCATTCATTTCTGAAGCTGGACTGTGCAGGGCACCAGAAGTAGGCACAGAACAAGAGACAAGCCCTCCTGCTCTTGCTAGCCCCAAGAGAGGAAGGGGATGTCCCCCTGGCTGCACCAGCAGCTGCTCCAACAACCATACCTTGAGCAAGAGATAAAAGTCTCATGCAGGTAAACAATGAAGAAACCTGGCAAAAAAAGCCTTGATTCATCTCCTTTTGCTATTATGTTTAATCCTAAGGAACTTCTTGAAGCTATTAATGGTGTGTCCCTGCAAGCCATTATGCCAGTACAGATGAGGAATGAGGGGACAAACTAAGTGTAGAGGGAAGCAGAAATTCCTTAAGATAATGTGCAAGCAATGTGGTGGCCATGAAATAATGGCCACGGTCTCCCAGGATCACACCAACAGTAGATGTCATCTAAACACCTCAGCAGAAATAATTTTCAATCTTCTGTTGCATCTCATAAAGCCCAAAATCAGCACACAAATATCTCTGCCCTGACCAGCACTGGGATGCGATAAGCCTTACAAAATTTCTACCCCTATGGAAGATAACACAAATTTTACTCTGTTACGCCTGATGAGCTAAGTGGGCCTATTAGTTAGTAGCTTGGGTTTTGCGGGATTGTGGGAACCAGGGATGGGAAGCACTAGAACAGGAACAGGAGGGTGTCCAGGAAAGCACCAGTCTCCTCACCCCATCAGGCTTCTCAGTAGAATTATAAGGTCATAGAGAAAACAAAGATACTTATTTTGCTTGAAAGAGAACTGTTGTTATTATTATAACTATATGGTTAGTTTTGGCTTGGAATTAGGATGCAAGACACGTGGAGTTGAAAAAAGGTTGAGGGAGCATTTCTGATTCTCTCTTTTAAGTGGCATTTTTAAGACAGCCTGTTTTTGTTCTTACTTCACAGAGAGGACAACTCCCAGCCGCCTGCATTCTCAGAATATTTTCTGTAACTGATTGGCTTGAGGTCTATGATTTTAACCCACATTTTGCACATTCAGTGACTTCTAGGAAAGAGGAGACAGCTTGCTGAAGCAGTATCTCAAACTAGCCCTTTGCAACTGATAGCCACCACACCGCCTTACTATGCAGATCCTCTTCTCAGAAACATCTATTTTGTCCTTTTCTATCTTTTTAACTTTATATGGTTTCATTCACCAAAAACTAAAAATAACAACAGCAAGAGTAACTACTTTAGTGATGCTTTCCTTGAAATTGCACACACATACATACTGACATGGCCTGAGAGGCAAAAACTAGGAGAGGAGAGAGTCTTAAGGCATTTAAATTAGCATTCACCTACTGTGAAATAACAACTGCTTTTCCATGCTTTCCAAAACAGCAACAAGAACCATGTATACCAATGGGTGAAGCAAAGTTTGCTACACCTTTGCTGTTCATAGAAGGAATCCATGCTGGAAAGTCTGTTTAAGATAGGGCAGTAGGTGCAACCATACCCTACTGCTAACACGAAAAACACTCTAAGACAAAAGTGACAAAGAAGAAAGGCTCTACTTCAACCATAATTCACTACTGACCTTTTCCTCGAGGGCCCTTCTTCAAAATCTGAAGAACTAACATCGTTGCTCGTTGAGGACACTTGCGATGCATCGTCCTTCTCATTCTCCAGCTGTTCTGATCCTGGTCCTAATCCTTTAGATTGGCCATTAGTGAGAAGTCCTGTAAACATGACAAAGGAGTACACAATATTCAAAATGTGCGGTGATTTTATAAAACTTCACGTGATGCTTACAATAGAGAGCTGATGCCCAAAGCAACTGTCTTGCAAAGAGATAGACTGATAGTACTGATTTTGCATAGAGGTACTTCACTAAAAATCTGCCAGCCTGCCTGTTTCTGAATTTGGTTAACTCTAAGACCCCAATCTCAAATAACTACAATATGAATGTTTGCAATAGTGTTTATAATCTCGTCACATTCAAAAAAGGGACACAGTCTAGTCAAATTCATCCTTGTTTTACAGAATTCCTATGACTAGGAATGACACAGGTGAGAGTCTTTTGCATTTATCTGCGGATTGATATAAAATTAAGCTGCCATTTGGATCATCTTGCTCTTCATTCAGGTGCTTCCAACTACTGCAATTTATGACCCTTTGAAAAAAATCCTAAATCTCAAAGAAGTGAACATCAAATGTCCATTTCCTGACTTTGATTTTTCTGGCCAAGTGTCACACATCTACAGAAACTCCAAACTGCCAGAAAAAGTACATAGAGCAGCAAAGGTACACAGGCCACAGCTCCTGGAGCAATAATACAGCAAGCAGAGTGACACAGTCACACAGATGGAAGACAGCATTGGACCTTCGCAAGCATAACGTTTAACAAATTTTGTGTATTCTTACACCACCAAGTAACTACAATATAGTATAACTCTTACAAACAACTGCAGATAGGCAATGAAACCACTCAAACTTAAGGAAGAATTAAAATAGTAACATATTCTTCAGCAGGCTCTGTGGATGAGAGGGAGGAAACATTTTTATTAGCTCACTCTTTACTGATATTATAAGAGCTTATTACCAGAGGAGCTGCAATTTTATCCAGGAGAATGCTTTCCCATCTCTCCACCCAGATAGTTTAACAAATGGCATAACAAAGCTTTGTTTCATGGCTGTATTTCGTCAGATAAATGCTGATAGGACTTCCCTCCCTCTCTTAGATATTTCAGTCTCTCTTTCTCTAACTGCACCTTAGAAAAGAAAATGTGGTGGGAGAGGTGCGGAGGGGGGGCTACCCCTTCCAAGATGAGCCAGGCAGTGAGGCTGGTCAGAGTACTAAACGGAAAACACTTACTAAAAACTGCAGTTCAAGAATTTCCACCAGCACTACATCAGTGCCACACCATTTCAGACCTCTGTTTTCAGGAAACCATGCAGCACCACCAATGGACTTACTGCATAACCAAGCATACAACCAAGCTCACCTCCAAAGAAACACCAAAGCATAACCAGAGCAAGAGCAAAGACACCTCCTCCAGCAAGCTGCTGTCTCCAAGAACTGGAAGTTTGGCCACAACTGAAGCCAGAGGCTCCTTCCCCACAAGGACATTTATTCACTGCTCACTTGGGCACTATGGCTGCCCGTGGGATCTGAACCTCACCAATTCCAATCTAATTTCTCTGACTGTTCCTTTTTGAACAGATTAATCCAAAGCCTGCACCATGTCTCTCTCTCCGTTTCCCAAAGTCTGCTCATACTCATTCTGAACTACACCAAATTTCTCTTGATTTGGGCTACATGGTGGCCATATGCTGCAGGTTTTGCACATGCTGTTTTAAAAACTCCACCTACAAAGCAAAAACATGTTTTGGTTCTTTTCTTGGGAAGAGTCAGTGAACTGGTAGCTCAATTTTTTTTCCTAATACACAGCCAGCAGAGCAAAAGTTGAAACTACACACCAATTTTTGCTTAAAATTGTCTCTTTTAGCCAGCGCAAGACTTTCAGGAAGAAGTAAACTGACCCATTTTACATTTTTCTCTCCCCTTTTGTTGAATTCCTTTTGGTATTTCCTTTCCATTAAAGGGATCACAAACTGTGACCCAACAAATAAAACAAATTTCAGTATCAGCACATGATACTACAAAAGGGTCTGTAGTGTAAAAACACAATGACATGACGTGGGGTGACAGCATCCCTTCAAAGCATTCCCAAGGAAATGAAGGCAAACTTTGAAAAAACACTGAACAGATTATATTTCTATGCTGAACTCACTCCCTCTAGAAGCCCTAGTGCCTAAATTTATTCTTATAAAAGTTTCAACTTTTGCTTTGCATTTTTCCATGAAACCACTGCTGATAAAATTTACAATTTTTGAACTCCAGAGAAGTCTAAATCAAGCATATCATTTGAGGCCTGACACTCAGTAACTTAACTCTTATGGCAGAATTTGATTAGGTTTTCCAAAAGCAATATTTGTTCTGGAGACTTGCCATATGTAAAATCCAGGAACCTGAAGTACATGAGTCAAGAAAATCACCTTTCAGGCTGACAACTTGTACGCACTTGGAAGGCAATTTTTATTCATCCTTTCACCCTGCCAAACCATCAGCTCACTTGGGAGACAAGCATGATTAGTGTTCCTCAAGGAAAAAATATCGGCTTGCCTGCCATTATTCATCATAACCAGCACCATTCCAAGTCGCGGTAATATTGCCGATAACTGATGTTAGCTATCGTCCGCTGGAACCAACTAAAACAAGTGCCCTAAAAGAGAGGCATAAAGCTACAAATGAGAGGTACTGATAAATACTGGGAATGGGTGTCATGTTCTACAGGTTTTCAAGGGCCAGCATAATTGCAAAATCCACTCTGAAATGATGAAAGGCACAACCCAAAGCCTCCTTCCAAGCACTGGAGGGAAACCACATGCTGAAGCAGGCTGTTAAAAAGTTTATTGCCACTCAATCATTTTTATATCAAATGCATTCAGCTTGCCCCCAGATACCTTTTCCTTCAAATGCCACTCCTGTTATCTCTAACTGCAATAAGCCACATTCTTTACTGCTGTGCATCAGTTGGGAGCCATAAAAGGTCTGGAGGCCCCAGGACAGGATAGAGACCCCACAGTTTTGCCAAGTGATACTCAGACACTCCCATCACCACTAATGAGTTGGCACCAGTGCAGTGAACAGGGCATACAGGTCTGCTGGTGCACTTAAGGAGCCTCAACCCATGTGGGTTTGACTCTCCAAGGCCAATCACACTACAGGAAGCAGTAGGCATTCGTATTTCTTAGAAGTTGAGTACTACAGGTGTGTATGCCTGTAAAGAGAGAAAAGCAGTCAAGTGAGAAACGCTCTTTTGCATGGTCTGGAAAGCTGACAGTCAAGGAATCAGCAAGCCCTCAAGAGCCAAATCAAAGCAAAGGGACAAACTGCTGCTTTTCTATGGCTGTGCCTTTCAACCTCTAAACCACGATGCCAGCAATCCCTGGCTCCTGTTGAAGCCCATGACATTCTCAGCTGCTGAAGAACTGGCAGAGGCTGCCTGCCCCTTGCCCATTAGGCTCATCTCAGCCCAAGCTCTCACTGCCTTCCCCCCAGCAGCTGGACTCATGACCAACCACCAGACCTGAATAACAAGGCAGAATAAATCTGGGTTGATAAAAATAAGACTTTATTTCTGTATTAGAAAGTGTTTGTTTTAAAAGTCAAATTAGATTTTTTTAAAAAAACTAAACCTCATTAAAATTAATTTTGAAAGTACAGCAACTTTCATTATAAGTCAGTGCAGGATTTCATATATTAAAATGACTTACATGAAATAATAATTTATATATACTGAGAAGTAGTGCATATTTGCTGCCAAAGTTTAAAAGGAACTGAAACACTGAACGGTTCAAAGTCACTGAATAAACACTGCCTTAATTAAGTCAGTAATAATGAATTATTTAATTAAGTCACAATACAGGAACTCGAGTATCAAATGACATCTGTGATCCCTTAAATACACTCTTCTGGCTCTAACTGATCAAGACTAGACACTTTCAGAGAAAGGCCAATTATTAATTCCTAATAATTAAAAAGAGTAGATTAAAACTGAACCATGAAGATTTTAACATCCTCGCTAAAATGTATCTTAGTCACATAAATGTCAACTTCACGGTTTTGCTGAATTAGTTCTTAAACTTCCACAAATGCTGCAATACCAAACAACAGTTTTAGATACATGCTGCTTAAAAAGACCAAAAAAAAATTCAAATTATCAGTTTTGAGAAAAAGTGGCAAATGTCCCTTTTTCAACCACTCTGTTACAAGTCTGAGAAAGCACAAAAGGCCTTTCTGCATACAAGTCATTATTAAAGGTACTTCTATCACCTCCTATTTATTTGCCTTCCACACTGAATGTTTCCAAATCTGTCTGTGGCTACAAGTTTATTTTTTCACATGCAGGAAGGGCTCTGCTATGAGAGCTGAGCCATACCCTCTAGGGTGATCCACACAGAATATGGATATTATGGCTTTACAACCTGCACACAGCAGGCCCCCTTCTTGTTCCCACTGCACCTCTCTGCCCCTTTGCTTCTGGGCTGCAGTTGTTAGCTGAGCAGAGGGCTTGTTGAGCCTACTCCAGCGACCAGAACCTCCCTCTCACCAAAAACAGAGTGTGTACAGAACAGTTAAATCTACCTAAATTAGCTTGTTATAGGGGGCTTGTGCTGACTCAAGTGGGTTGTTTCTCATAAGTGCCTAACAAGTAAGACTTAACTATTCCAGCACAGGCAGGGCTTAATTTACATTGGCACACATTTGCTGACCTTACTGTTTTTGGTGATACACACCCAGCAATCTACAACTCCTCTGAAGACATGATCTAACTAATCTCTGGCCATCTGGAGAGATGACTGACAGGCTCACGCAGGACAGGTCTTGAGAGCATCTGAAGATGTGATGCAAAATCCCAGTACCTGGGAATGCAGCATGCAATAAAACACGATGCTAGCTTTAAATACAGAGAAGGAAAACTGATGAGAAAGAGAGGAGTAGAAAACAGCTACATAAGAGAAGACAGAAAAAATGTAAGGGAGGTTTTGGAGTTAGTTGGTTTTAAAAATAGATGAGATTGCAATTACTGGTATGTTCTTCATTATTAAAGTTACTGAATAATCAAGAAACCAAAGGGGAGCATCTGAGCAAATTTCAGCATCATGTGGTTAGTTAACTAAGTGGTAGGGTGAAGAGACTTTCACAATGTTTCCAAAACACTATTTCCACATCACTTACTCTAATGCCAACAAGGCATCTCAGCATGAACATTTCCATGTTCCTACAATAGAGCAACACCTATTTTAGCTCGCTGTTTCCCAGTCCTAAGGCAGCTTAGGAAAAAATATTCAATTGTATTTCCAGTCAGTTCTCACAGTCAGAGGCAACCCACAAAGCCATTATGTTAGGAAAATCAGCAGTCAACACCCCACAAACACAAGCCAAAGATATCAAAACCATTAAATGACCTAAACAAAGATTATTTCAACATGACCATATTCATAGCTTTCTATATGGGATGTCAGAATCTACAGTCCAGGGGAGCCATCCTGCAGATCTCAATAATACGTGAAATACATAACTCTGCTCCTGGGTTCTCACCAACTACAGAGGGACATGCTCTTCCCACTGCCAAGAGACTCTGGGTTGGTTTCCCCCCTGGCACTCCTTTCCCTGCATTCCTCCCTGATCCCTGCAAGCTGAACCGCTCTGGGCTGGTAGGAAAGTCCAGTTTCCAGGGCAAGCAGCAAAACAAATACAAGTTACAGTAAGTTAAAAAGGGGATTTACTCAAGCCAGCATTCTCACCATGCTAGGATGACAATGTTCCTTACGAGAGCATGTAATAAATAGCAGGGTAGTAGTTATATAGGCATGAGCTAAAGCTCTGCTCCCTTATGGAGTAATGTGCCTGTCCAGACTTCAGCTGTGCAGTCTTGGGAGTTGTACAGGAAAGATTTGTTTTTAAATATTACTGATTTTTTTCTTCCTGCACTGTCCCATTTAGGAGAGCTGACACAAAAAGTTAGAAAGCAAAGGGTTTAACTGAAGTGTTAAAAGGTCTGAAGGTCAACCATCCCACACCATAGTCTGAAGTTTAGTATCACCTGAACATGGACAAAATCTTCAGCATAACCACACCGTGGAAGACCACCAACATTAATTCTACACCTAAAATATAGAGGGGAAGAAACTACTAACTTCAGCTCTTTAAATGTTTACTCTGGCCATCAGTTTTGCACAGGTACAGAATATTTCACACACATTCTGTATGAAAATCAAAACAAGCAATAAACTGGTGACTCACCTACACCTCCTGTTTTCCTTCAATCTAACAGATATTGTCTACCTAGGCTTTAGTATAGTCTTTCACACCATTTCCCACACAATTCTCCCAGAGGAACAGGCTGCTCAAGGCTTGGGTGAGTGCACTGTTCGCTGAGTAAAAAACCGGTTATATGGCTGGGCCTGGAGAGTGGTGGTGGATGGAGTTACATCCAGTTGGCAGCTGGCCACCCATGGTGTTCCCCAGGGCTCAGCGTTGAACCAGTCCTGTTTAACATCTTCATCCATGACCTGGGCAAGGGGATTGAGGACACTCTCGGTCAGTTCACAGATGACACCAACTTGGGCAGGAGCATTGATGTGTGGAGTGTAGAAAGGTTCTCCAGAGGCATCTGGAGAGGCAGAAAAGCTGCCCAGCAGAAAAGGACCTGGGGGTGCTGGTCAACATCAGGCTAAATAGAAGCCAGCAGTGCCCAGGTGCCTGAAAGGCCAATGACATCCTGGCCTGGATCAGCAATAGTGTGGCCAGCAGGACCAGGGCACTGATTACCCCGCTGTACTTGGCACTGGTGAGGTCACACCTTGAATCCTGTGTTCAGCTGTGGGCCCCTCACTACAAGAAAGACATTGAGGGGCTGGAGCGTGTCCAGAGAAGGGCAATGGAGCTGAGGAAGGTTGTGGGGCACAGGTCTGATGAGGAGCAGCTGAGGGAGCTGGGATTACTTAGCCTGGAGAAAAGGAGGCTGGAGGGGACAACTTCATCATGCTCTTAAAACTGCCTGAAAGGAGGCTGTAGCCAGGTGGGAATTGGTCTTCTCTCCCAGTGAACAAGCAATATTACAAAAGGAAGTAGCTTTGAGTTGCACATGGGGAGTACAGACTGGATATTTGGAAAAATTTCTTTACAGAAGGGGGGGTCAAGCACTGGAACAGGCTGCCCAGAGAAGTGGTTGAGTCAGCATCGCTGACAGTATTTAGAAGATGTGTATATGTAGCACTTTGGAACATGGTTTAGCAATGGACTTGGCAGTGCCGGGTCAACAATTTGATTTGATTATCTTAGGTCATTTCCAACCCAAACAATTTTGAACTACAGGGCGTTACAGTTTCTTACAAGCTATAACTTTATATACAAGATTATTTGCATAGTAACATTAATGAACAGTTTTCACCATTTTTCATAAGTAACAGACTAACAGCTGCAGTGCAACACAAATCTACATTGCATTGTCTCTAATCTTAAATTTGTCTTCTACCAAAACTACCCTTTGCACACTAGAATATGTGCTGAAACACCACCAAAGTCTTGGAAGGCATGTTAAATAAAACTATTAATCATTTGATGCTAAGTTTAAACACCCTGGTATCTCTAAAACATCTGTAGTCTGCTTTAATCAGCACACTGTACCGAGTTACTGTATTTAGCTGTTGTATAGCTATGCACAAAAGATAATTTAGTTTTATAGTGCAAATGCCATCTGTCACATTGTCACAGCATGACAAGGTATCACATTACATATTAAACAGACAACATGCTTCAAAAATAAGGCCTATTTTCATGCTCTGGTTGTCTCAGAGACGAAAGAACAGGGTTTCATGTTAGTGACATAATTTAAAAACAAAACAAAACCCATTTTTCTCTGGAATAAGATATATGAATTCCCTGTCCACTTTTTTAAGGATAGTTGACATAAAGGCTATTTGATCTAATTTGGGAATGCAAAACCACAACAATTTTCTGCATCTAAATAAAAAAGCCACAGCATGAAACCATCATCGTTTGTGCCACACGATGCTCTGTGCTGCCACCATGATGATAATTAACAGTACGTGGGCTTTTCAGATGACAAGCCACTGGACATTAGGTCGATTGTGGTACATAACAGAGCATATGCATAAAGCAGTACCATTATCCCAAACACTGTTAGCAAATAGCTTGTACAGCCTTCATAACTGACTAAAAGAGTGCTTTTATATGTAGATATACATCATTACTATGGAAGCCAAACATGAATGACATTACAGCACAAGATGTGTTTATCACCCTGTCAAAAGACCAGATCACCAAAGAGAACTTATTTAGTAACACAGGTTGAAAGAAGCTCCTTACTCCCATTACAGCCTCATCCAAAACTACTATTAAGCAACCAAAGACATTTTGTGACTTTGTGTCCTGCATGTCAGTCCATTACCCACTAGCAGCGTTAACTGAAATTAACTGTTCTGTTGTTTCAACACAACACTTTCCAGGGTGTTTTGTTTTCATTTGGGGGAATTTGGATTGAGATTGGGGTGGTATTAAACTCATAGAAAGAGGAATACAACAGTAAAAAATGAACCTAATTTAATTCTGCCAGGAAACTACCCCAGGCCATATGACGTACTTCAAGCCTTAGTTTGATTTATGAAATATGCATCTGAAAGAAATTTAAAACAAAAGAAACCAACAAAGCACCCCAAAAAATGCCTGCCAATGTCTGCACTGTATAAATACAGAAAAACCTCACCTGAAGTCTGTTCATACTTCTGTTATTTTAGGTTTGGGTTTTTTTTTTTTTTTTTTAAAGTATTCAAAGAGATGCACCTCTCTGATTGAAGATATTTCTCCACTTTTAACGACACAATGAAAACTCTGAACCTCTCATTCCCCCAAGTAAACACATGACCCCTTCTGGCACTTATGAAGGCCATAGCCTGGGCTCCATGATGGTGTGGCCTGGATGAGGGAGGGAACAGGAGTATCAAACAGGCTGAGCAGTGAGGTAGATGTTCATTGATAGGTGAAGGAGATAGCAGCAGTAATGTTGATCCAAAAAAAGCTGAGGGAACAAACATATCTCTCTTAAATTTCCTTCCTACAAATGCAGACAGCTAAGTCATAGCTTAAAATCACAAATGGCTATCCTTGGGTTTTTCCAATATTTTTCTTAATTTTACAGAGGAGAAGCTGGGGGAAAGGAAACCTAAGGAACAATTGTCCCCAAACCCAAAAGCTAGAGCTGTCCTGAATGAAACAGAACAG
The DNA here is from genome assembly GCA_034509425.1 of Eopsaltria australis. Classification (NCBI taxonomy): domain Eukaryota; kingdom Metazoa; phylum Chordata; class Aves; order Passeriformes; family Petroicidae; genus Eopsaltria; species Eopsaltria australis. Next base: position 1,147,373 of record JAVTVJ010011974.1, read on the forward strand.
AGAAGAGGAAAGAGAGCTGATGGTCACCGCCCTATCAGCTGCTCACTGTGTGTGATATTGTACAATTGTGCTATTGAGCTCCAACTAATTGCCCCTGGAGCTGTATGATAAGGGAAGAGCAGTAGCATTTCTAGTAAGTTGGTACCAGGCTATGTAAAGACCATCAAGTTTTGACAAACAAACACAGTCAATTTTATGGTACAATAAACACTCCCTTTTATCACCAGGGAAATGAGCACCATGTACTCTCCCCGCACTTTGTCAAGGAATCACATAATTTGATGTGTACAACTTGAATCTGCCTCTGTCCCTAAGCCACCTTTGACTGCAGTCAGAAAGCTTCACAGGAACAAGAGGACTCAAAATGCAAGCTATAGACCTTGGTGGTTGGAGAAGACATAAAGCCTTCAGCAGAAAAACAGGAATATCAACACCAGGAAGAGAGCTTGGTTAGGATGCAGGGACCTGGACTCTGTCCACATGCAGCCATTGCCAAGCAGGTGCCCCTGGAGAGGCCACCTCCTCTCACTCAACTGTAAAATTAAAGAAGTGAGTTCAGCTTCCACAGTGAAATGCAGGGAGGAGTACAGACAGTAACTATGACATCAGACACAGGGCTGGTGTTATCAACATCCCTCAGTGTGCCTTGTGTACATTTTGGTGTTGGACAGAGTGGCTTTGTTTCTCCCTGAGGAGAAAAGTGCCCTTAGATTTGCATCTGTCCTATAAGACACCTTCTCTCATATGCAACCTGGAAACAGAGTTAAACATGCATTTTGTTAGAAATTACAGACACAAGCAAGTCTACAAAAAATATAATTTATCCCAAATTAGTTCAAGGGTATTAGCAACTGAAATATCAGCATAACCACTGACAGAGAGAAAAATCTAAATTCTCAGGTATTAACAAAATTATCAGTGATGTACAAATAAATTATTCTTTGATTTTTATGCCAAACCATCATGTCTTGTTTATCCTGTCTTTCCTGGGGAATTTTACAGCTGAATGGAAAACCAGTGGGGTGACACCCCATGGGAGAGAGTAAAGAAAACCTGCAATATGCCTGTGAAAGAAATAATTTCATTTTTAAATGTTTTGTTCTTCCTTTTGTTCTTTCCATCCCTTTTTTTTTTTTTTTTTTTTTTTTTGGTGGTTGTTTTATCCATTTGAGAGCTATTTGGAGAAAAGTTACTGTTTCCAAAGTAATTTTACTTGTCCTTCACAAGTAGTCCCCCATGTGAGGGAAAGAGCATGGATTACACAGCTAAATAAGAATTAAGTAAAGCAAGCTAATCACTGTTTCAGGTCTGTGTCACACTTATGTCAAAAAGCGAGGGCAATTCCTCTCCCTCCCGAAGCACTTTTACAGAGCTAGCTTAACTGTAATATACCACACCAGTTCCATTTCTCAGTCAAGTTATTTCCCCCTACCTCAGCATCACAGAGCTATGCCTTTAGACTCATCCTGTTTCAGAGTTAAGCTTCTACTATGTATGGATGGACAAAGGAACAATAAATCCACACTTCAAAAATATCCATACCTCGGCACCTAGGGACTAGACAGATTAGTAAAGATGAAAAAGAAAATTAAAGAAAGACATTCTGGTATTTTAAGTAATATGAGAAAGAAAGCTATGCCAAGAGCATGTCTCTAGACAACAGCTATTCTACACTAGAAAGTAAAAATTAGCAATTGTGTCTCCACAGAGTATAACAGAAATAGGAAGAAAGAACGTGAAGACAAACACAGTGAAGCAAGGAAGAGCCTGCTAATTGGAAGAAAATACAACGTATGAATGTGCAAATAAAACAACAAGGGAAATAAAAAGGCATGCAATGTCTCAGTAACAATGAATAGTTGTGAGCCTGAAAAGCAAGAAATGTGCAGCTAAAACCCAGAGGCTTAGCAAGGCTTGGCTATATTTGTTATGATTTCTAGGAAATCCTTACGGATTGTGTAATTTGAAAACTGCGTAATCTGCTGAGTTACTTCTTTCTCAAGTAAACCAATTAAAAACACTTGCTACGACTAAACGGATAATGAAGCTTCTATACACACCTCAAAAGTAAACAACACAGGAAATTCTGAAAGAGTAGGAGGGCTCCAGCACAGCAGTGTGCTCTGAGAAAAAGGATGGGGAAAAGACAAGAGAAGTGCCAGAAAGCACTTTTGGGAAGGTTATCCTCTGTTTAATTGTCTCTAATTCTGTACCTCTGTGACAAAAGCTATGAAAGGCAAACGTTGAATGACATACTTCTAATTGCATAGTCCCATTTGATATTTTAACGCATTTCATTGAGGATTTGCCTTTTATAACTTTTGCCAGGAGCATGGGCAGCCCTCCAGACAGATGGAAATTCTTTTTTCCCTGATGTGACATGAGCGATGAGGATCCTGTTTGCTGCAAGAACACACAGCCTGTCGGCACAGTGACAGTGATTGTCCCATGCAGCCAGCAGATACAAGCATGGATTCAGCTCTCCCTTCACTGGAGGTGCTCTGTACTTTCAGTCAAAGAAAAGGAGAGAAGAAGTCCTCATTCTGTCCTGGGAAAAATAAATTGAGCTAAATGCTAGGTGTTCTACATGAACTCGAGTTACATATGACAGATATTTGAATTAAACCACTTTAATTACTTTTGCTCCACATTTTCAGTAACTTTTTAGTGAACATGCCCTCCCTAACTCTGCGATCATCCATCAGTCAGCTCCAGGAGTCAAGCTGTCAACCTCTTCTGCTGACAAGGATTTTTTTTTCCTCTGGCATGTCACCTCACTCTACTAAGCACTTGAGTGCTCTGAGTTTAGAGCAATTAAATGTCCACTGACTTTAAAAAAAAAAAAGTAGGTCACATTCACTTCTAACATAACACCCTAGCCTCTTCAGCAACATGCCAGACAGTCCTCCCCTGGCACAGGAGGTCAGGGCAGTCTGGTTGGACTCCAGGCAGAGAGGCAGGCTGCCTCCCGCAACGCCAGGGATGCATCGGCACTGCCTGCAGCCAGATCTCAAATTCCCTGCCAGCCGGAGTGCTCATATGTCTGTTGAGAGCCTTAACACAGACTTGACAACCAGGCCAGCATAAGGTCCTGTGGCATCCCAGAAAGAGGGAGGGGAGGAAGCTGCCTGAGCAGTTCTCCAGCCGTTGGTTTCAAAGGCATTTGTCCATAACCCTAAATGTCATCCATGACGCTCGCCACCTCACTGTTAGTAGGGAAAGGGAACTCTCTTCAGGGGAAAACCAGAACTGCTTTTCCTGGGGGAGAACTCTTCCCCTTGGCACCATCTACCCACTGTTTATTTCCTTTCCTTCACAGAAAGCATCTACAAGGTATTGTAAAGTGACATGAAAATTCAACCACCTGGAAAGCTCCCAAAACTCAGCCTTTGATCTTTTAGGACGCCTTCCTCCTTGTCACTGGTTTTTCATCTAGCTTGCTAAATTGATTATAAAAATAGAGTCTTTAAACTTGACATGGTTCAAACACCTGAAACAGCAGTGTGGTCATAGAAAGATTTTTTAACCATACAGTAAGGAAACCTGTTAGAACCATATTTGCAAAACCAGGATGCTTATAAAAAAACAGAACAAATCAAAAAAATCCACCTATCTTACTGTGAAATCTGTTGCATATCTGTATTTTTCCCTTCTCAGGGGATGAGATTTTTTTTCCTTTTTTTTCTTGTAGGGGCAGGCAAGTGAGTAGTATAATTTCCTCACTTTTTAAAATTAAAGGTCAGAGGAGTACACTCCATGCTCAGGATGAAGAACTGCTCTGTTGCTGCACTCAGTGCCCTGTAATCTGTTTGCAGAGTTATTGTCAGAGGAGAGGAGGCTCGTGACAGTAAAACATTGAGACCAACTGCAGCAAACTTAAAGCACAAGTGCAATATGAAAGCCTGACACAAATGAACAAATTGTTCAGCCACGGGCATGCACGGTAGCAATGACATTTCACCTCTATTTGAGCACTAAGCCCATGCCTAAGGTAGGGATTCCAGCCCATTCCTACGTGATGCTGACAGCAGCAGCAGAGGCTGGAGGACGTCTCTCTGATGCACCACAGCTGCCTACCTGCTGGGAACATGCAATGGCAAAGGACATGCCAGGAAATAAATCTGTAGCTGGAAGACACTTAGGAGAAATTCACCCCACCCCCCCCCCCCTCCCCCGACGAATTCTAGCATTACAGCGACTGGAGAGCAGGTGAGGGGATAAAGCAGAAGGATCCTACAGAGCTCCGAGGATCTCACTGCAGGAATGGCCCACAGGCCAAAGCAAGAGTGATGCAACGTTAAAGGCATCAGATAATGCCAATCTATCAGATTCAGCCACCTGCCAGACTGTGCATGGAGACCATTCCCGTTTTAATTGTGGGGACAACTGATTGTTGCCAGCATTAACGCAGATCTCTGAAGCATCGGCATAGGAAACGTCAGTGCTGTAACAGCCTTTAAGGAAACGCTCCTCACAAGCCAAGCAATTTCCATCTCTATTTCCAGCTCTTGAGACCAGCAGCTTAACCTTACTTTCACCTCCCTTTTGTGAGCTCTACAGGCAAACCACGGGGGGAAGAGATGAGAGCTGGGGTAGGAGCGCAGCCACTTGAAAATCTGATGCTGGAGAGAAGGCTTCTGAAATGTTAAGGAGACTTCCCGACACACCAGCCCCCAGAGGAGTTAAATTCCACCACCATGAAACATTCTGCTGCTATTAAACAGCTTTTTTTGCTCATGTTTCAGGGCATCAGAAGAGGAAGTGAAACAGCATTAGCTGCTTCCTGACTTAATAGAAACCTTGGAACAACCATCAACACACACGTATACAGTCAAGACTATACACTGATGTGCATTTAATGATTTTATCTTTCCAAATAAGCAAAGGAGATAAAGTACTATCTTGCAATTTTTTAAGAAAACTGTTTCCTCCTCCCCAACCAAGAACTCATTACACAGAATGTTTCTTTCATGCACTGGTGTAATTGAATGCTAGCACCCATTAGCATATTTCTTGTTTTAAGTACAGCATCAGAGAAATGGGAGTGAGAGGGTGGGAGGTACACGCAATGGAATGATATAGAAATATATGCTAAAGAGGTAAATGAGCTTTCAAAATATACCCAAGAGGCTGTGAATATGCTGAAGTTCACCATTGTAACACTACAACCAAAAAAAAACCCTTGATCTAGGGCCAAAAGTACATTACTGATAGTCAAAACACTGTGTAACTCTACTTCAGAATGATGTGACAATACCGGAGGAGGAAAAAATGGACAAATGGAATCCCTCTGTACATTCACAGTACCCAGTGAATAAAAAGCTAGAGAGACATATTAAACTTAAACAGTTCAAAGTTTCCCTGGAGTTAAAACGTTCCCACCCTACAATGTTTCTCAAGCTGCAAGGACTATTAAATAGAATTTATGTTTAGCAAGCATTTAGCACTTTATGCATTCAGAGTGATAACAGGCACACACACACACACTCACCAGTCTCCCCAAAAAAATCAAGAAAAATCCCACTGAACAAAAACCAGAAGAATTCTCCCTGTTCCTACATGGGGCTAGGCTATAGCAACACTCATCCTGCAGCTGGAGAAGACAGGACATAACCCCATGTGGTGGGATAAAGGAGAGAGGATGGCATCAAGCACATCATGAGTATCGGAAATACCCTTTCAACAGGGAAAGATGGACCAATCTAATGGGAAAGCAGCACTGACAGCCTTTGCTCCTGTGCACATTCAGGCCACCCAGGTTAAAGTCTAACTCCCATGTAGAACTGTTTATTAGTAACACCAAACAGCTATACAGTAAGGGCAAGAACCAGTGTGAACAAACCCAGCATTTTATACATACTATCCGTCCCTCCCCAAAACAAACAAACAAACAAACATAAAAAACATCCTGTTTAATCATAAAAAGAAAATGTATGACTAGATGCAAATGGAGAGCAGAATGCAAGAAGGAATAAAAGCTGATTTTCTTTTCTGCTGCCATGTAAAATCAGGAAAGGCTTTGGCAGAAGCAAGATTGATATAAGTGGACCATAAAAGAGTATGTGGGACTTTTTACATTTAATTTCTTTCTGAACCTAAAATCTGCCTCAGAGATACTATGGAAAACACTTTCAAGTCTTTGAAAAAAAAAAAAAATCACTGGGGACTTGAAGGCCTCATTGTTTTCCCCAAACTTCATATGTCAACACATACACATGCATTAGAAAAACCCCTTACCTCCCTTTTGAGACATTAAATCCACACAATGTTTCTTGGAGAGGGTAAAAAGAAAATGTAGGTCAAGATGTTGAGATAGGGATTGCTTCTGAAAGATGAAAGCATAAGAGGACTAAGCTTTCATTCCTTATGTTTCTTTGAGATTTCAAACAGAGTGTTATTTGATAATGGTTCCTTTCAGAAAATTGGAATTTAATATAGCTAATTATAAGTTAGAGAATTAATGTACAGTCAGTACTCCAACAGAGCTAGTATACCACGCTGATGCTTTTTACCAGCACGTCCCCAGTGCTTATTATAGATCTTTTCTCCCAATACTAAGGCCAATCTGTTCTCACATTAGGCTGGATGGCCCAGGAGTTGGGGTGGGGGAAAGGAAAGAAAGAAACCTCCACGGCTGTTACACTGAGCCTGCAGCAAGCAGCCTGGAGCTGCCGGCACAGCACGGCACTGCATGGCACAGGAACAGATCCTCACACTTCAAAGGGAGGCCAGAAAATAAGAGGACAAAGACAGAATAAAAACCACAAGTAGCTGTAGAGGAAAAGTACGCCGAGAAACAGCAAAACACCTTTTCCTCCTTCCAATTAAAAGGGAGGAAAAAGGTTGTCAACAAAAGATGAAGAGCTCAGATAAACAGAGAGGGAGTACTCCTAATTGTTCAGTATTAATATGGAAGTATCTGAAAATTATTTGTCCTATGAGCAATCATAAGCTAAAAATCCTGACCTACATTTCACAGAGAGCAAGGGGTATAAATAGGAATATCTCTCACGACAGGCACTGGCAGCAGATGCTGGTAGATTTGGACCAGGAACAGTTCCTCTGCAATTCTGAAGGAAGCCATGTCTCAGTGTATGAGGGACCTACACAGGTCCCTGATACATCCCTGGGATGCTCTGTTTCCAGAGATGGCACAAATGTGTTCAGCAACATCTGCTGCACATAGCTGATTAGTAAGTACAGCAAAACTGCAACTTGTGTAGACTTAAACACAGACCGTACTTCAGTGAATTTTGAGAGGGAAAATGAATGGGGGAAACTCCTGCAATCCTTGAGGATCTAGCAGCTTTACCTTTGTTCTTCACTGTAGCTTCTGACTAAATACTAAGACAGTGTATTTCTTGAAGTTCTCAGATGAGCTCTGTGTTGAGGTGCCAATCAGAAGGGCCATACCCCAGTTTTTCCTCAAAACAGTACATACAGTCAGATGAGCTGCAAGCTTTGGGGTGGAGGGGCAAAGGGAAATGTGCGCACTTTTGGAACAAGTAGTTTCTTACACCTCAGCAAATTAATTCCTCTGAAGTCATATTTTCATTTGGCATGTCCCCACCTTGTTTTAGAGCAGGACCTATGTAAGGAGTGCTATGCTCCAAAATAATCTTCTGCTCTTAAAAGGCCACATTAGGAAAAAATCTGGCCCTGCCTCCTACTCCAAATCCTGCTGAAATTGATGCTGCCACCTGCTCCCAAACCTTGGGGCTGAGAACTTCCTCTTTTGAGCTGCAGAATAGCATTCAACTTTAGAGCAAACAGACACATCAACCAAAAGCTCAGTGAGATCCCTTCTATTGTCCTTAGCACTTTGGGGAACTGAAGACATCTCGTGACAAGAGGGCACCAAACAAGTACTTTTCCATTGCTTTCAACCTGAGTAAAGGGAAAACAGCATGGAAAACACTGCCTTCTTCAGTCTACTCTCCTTCCTACTGCCTGAAGAACTACCTAGTCAACAAAGGTCAGGAGGGATGGCAGCCACAAAACAAAAACTCAAAATTATTTTCCTAAAACCTTGGTAAAATTTCTGAGCCCTTTGTCTGTACTGGCAGAATCTCTCCTGGAAGTACAAAAGCACGGACTGAAGAGCAGACTCTTTCTCACAAGAGTCTGTCCCTTACTAAGTTTCCCTGCAAATCTAGTTTACATGGAACTATCCCTACTGAGTCCAAAATTATTTGAGAGACTTTAAATAGAAAACTACTAAGCAGTTAGAATTTTGATCCAGCCAGATGGCAATCCAGCACCATCTTGATATCCAGCTATTCCACAGAAACTGAATGACTGCAAAACTTTCCCCATAAACCTCAATATTGAAGTTTTCTAAAGTATTTTTAACTCATTTTTCTGATCAGTCAACTATTTCTGAGAAGTCTGCTTTCCAGGCTGTTAATGGCAGAAGCCTAGAAAAGAAAGAAAGGTGGTTTTCTGTGCTAAGCAATGCCTTAACTAACGGCTCATTTATTCTACTTTATGAGCAGAGCACTTGTATATAATCCTGTGTAATACTGTGGATATTAATCAAACTTCATGACTTTGCATGCCAGTTTTATTGGAGCGCCTTCCATGCTGGCATAAAGGGGACATTGTACCAGTCTTCCTCCAGCCTAGCAGAGATCAGCATCAGCTTGCAGCTCAAAAACCTTTTTCACAAAGAACATTTACTCTTCAATTCTGTTCTCTTGTTAATGAGACTTTAAATATTCAAGGACAGCGCCATACTGTGCGAAGGTAATCTATGAAAGGGTGCATTTAAATCTACAATTGCAAATGGGCTGTGTTTATCTACTTAGATAAGACAGCCTTGTTCATTTCAATTAGAGAAGGTCAGTTCCAGGCAAATGTAAACTGTCACTTTAAGTCCATCCCTGCAGGACAATGAGATGAGGTAAAGCTTCTGGGACAGGTTTCCATCTAAATAAAACTTGACAACTAGTCCCTAACCACAGACCTCATTGTTGCACAAAAGGCCATCTTCAATTGATTTTGGGGAGGGGGATAAGAGCAGCAAAACCCTCTGATTCAAGAAGATTTGGAATTCAAGCCACATTCCTGCAACTTCTATCCCTTATTCATGACTTCCACCTGAAGGTAATTGCTGCTGACCTCCCGAGATGCAAAGAGGCAGAACAACTACTCTAGAAAGCACCAGATTTTATTATCTTGGCAAAACAGAGTTATTTGCTTACTGCCCCATCAAGTGAATTATCACATTAAAGAGAAAAGTTTTGTGTCTTCTCCCTGAAAAAGAAACAGCATGTTTCTAGACAGATATGCCACAGGAACCAGGAGAAGGGACGGGAAATTAAGTCCTGCATGCAGACTGAGTACGAGGAATGTGCCTCTCCCCAGCCCCAGACCACTCCTGTGCCATGCCATGCAGTCTTATCACTTCCTTCTGGCATATGGAACCAGAGACAGAGAGAGCCTGAGGCTCTGAAACAAGATCTCAACATCCCAGCAAGGGAGCAGGGGTCAGTAGAAAACAAAAGGGGATGGAATTCCTCTTCAGCCCTCTCCATCTGATACACCTGTATGTGCATGCAGCAGTACAACCCAGGTGCCTTTCCTCAATGAGAAAATACATAGATATGAAAGGACATGCTTCTATCATTGCACCCTCTTGCTAACATTGTGACAGCTTTTCCACCCTGAAAAGAAATAAATTTCCCACTTTGTGAAGAAAAGAAAAAACTGTACCCTCCCCGTGCCATTTTCATCACTTTTAAGCTTCTTTCAATCCATCCACATACACAGGAGGCGTAACTTAAAAACACTGGGGTGCTTGCAGAGCATCTTTAAAAACATTTGGCCATGAAATGCTTTCACCTTTCACAGCACCAGAAACAACAACCACTGTCTGAGGAAGGTATTTTTATGGAGAACCTGCTTTTGAGACAACCTGGCCAGAAGAGAGTATGTCAAGATGCAATTTAGCTCTAATATGTCTGTTTACACACATGCACGCACAAAGACTAAGAAGAGGCTGAACTGAAATATTTTTAAGGTCAACCACTACTGAAGCTGAGTGAGGGATGAAAGAAGGAGGAGAAAAATGCAGTTAAATGCTGGTGCGGTCTTTAGGCATTACTCGGAATGGCTGGCTGAGGCTGCCAAACCTTTAGCAGGAAAAGTGGCTTATCTCCTGGCTTCCCAAATTGCACCAGAGGTCAGCTGATGAGGTTTCAGGAGTTTGCCAGCTCCATCCCTCTGTGGGATCTCTGGCAGATTGCTCCAGCTGGGCTCCTTCCAGCTCTTCCCTTTTTTCCATTTTAGCGTATAGCTTGAATAAAGAAAACAAGATGAAGGCTTTCAAAGATAACGCAGTCTTTCACAAACAGATGCAGAACAAAGCACAGGAAATTCTGAGCAAAGTAAAAAATGAATGTTGTCTGTTCAGGGCTTATCTGGAATGCGTTAGCCTCTTAGTGGACAGATCTGAAACATCACACAGTCCTGACTGTGATTGCAATGCTCACTAACAGTTTCATACGGGGAGAAAACAGGATGGAAAAGGGTGGAAATTCAGCCGTCTTTAGCTCTCAGAGCTGGAAATTCCTTCAGATGTACCGGAAACAACACTCATGAATTAAGCTTTTCACTGTCACCCCTTGTTGCCCTAAGCCCAAGGCTTTTGTACCTATACCTTTCACTTGACCGACAATACTCCCCCACAGTATTAAAGCCATTTAAATTCGGAAACAAAGGGCATCAAAGGCAGGTTACTGAAAACATATATTCAACTAATTCTGAATACAACATCACCTTAACTGCTTGTAATAAATCTCTGCTAGTCACACACACACACATGCATACATAGAAAGATTTAAAAATGCAGGCACATTTATTACTATGGAAAGCAATCTGCTATGACTTAACAGTACACGTACCAGGCTATATTTATATTTTGGAAGACATTCACCCACAAGCTCTGGAACGTATCTGCTATGTGATGAACCTCTCATCATAATCAGTTACTTAAAGAGAGCAGTTATTTCAGAATGGTTTCTTGCAGATTTTAAATCAAAAAGATCCAAATGAAACCAAACTGAAATGTGGAGGCATGCACTCATACGGCAGACCAATCTCCTAGGCTGTTATGAGCCGTGAAATTAATGTGACTAATTCCTGAAGAGTTTCATTGCTCTAAAAAGGTGACTGATTTTCCTGCTTTTCACATCAGAAATTCTACATTCAGATGTGGATCAATGACACTTTAAGTAACGGGATATCAATCTCCTGGTGCTTTCAGTTTACTCCACATCACTACAAGGACTCGCAAACCCATTCTGATTGGCATCCTATACTGCTAACAAGTCAAGGCCTCTGAACACAGGTAATGTAGGGTATTTCAGGTGAAGAGTATGGTACATTGGCAGCTGTGTCAGGCAACTTACTGAATTGGTTACTGTTCCCATCAGCAGCTACAGAATCTCAGCTTATTCTTCTAAAACCACTTCACTGCCAGGGTTGACACAATAAGGCTTACAGCACACATGACACCTGCCCCAATTAAACACAGCCTAATGGCCTTAGAAATGTCCTGCTGGAGCAAATACTTCTCAAACTCTTTCAAACAGAGAGTAATTTCTAAAATGCCCCAACATCAAATAAAAACTGCTGTGGAGGTTCTAGGACACAAGACAGCCCCTTGAAGGCTGAAAACATACTCTCTCCAATACTCTGAAAGCACTCCACAAACGTAGTCTTGCACTAAAAGTTCAAAGCTGTAGTGTAAGAATAATTAGCAAAGGCCTTAATCAAAGCCAAGCAGAGATGGTTTCAGAAAATATAGTTCCCTAGGACTTACTACAGTAAACTGCATTACACAGTCTGTGTGTATGACTGAAACTTCTCTTTGCACTTACTTGTAATGCTCATTTATTTCCCATTACATTCCTATTTTCTTAATAATATGGAGTATACTATTTTAATGACTGATTTAGTGGTGTGTCTTACTCTCATTTCTAAAATAAGCAAACTAGAATTGACAAAAGGTACAATTTTTGACAGAGCTGGCAATTCTGTGAGGTAAAACCACCACCACTCTTTTCGTTGTAAATGCCAGCCAAAAAGACGCCATGGTTCAAATTTAAGATGGAGATTTTATGGTTGATAAAGAGGGAATGAAACAGTTTGCCTGTCCACACTCAAGGGTGCTCTCCAGACTGTTGATACAGTCTAGAGAAAAGTGTATCAAACAAACAAACAAATCCAAGGCACCAGTTATGCAGAATTACCCTGAGTCAAGGAAAACAAAGTTGTTTTCTCTGTTGGTGTTAAGGCCAAATTTTGTATCACAAACAGTCAATGCAACAAATTTCATCACTATGTAAGTGGTCAGTTTGGGGCTTTTTCGGTTTGGGTGGGGGCTTTCTTGGTGTATTTGTTTGTGGGGTTTTGGGGGTGCTGGAGGTGGTTTGTAGAAACACAGAACATCCTGAGTTAAAGGGGACCCACAGAGATAATCGAGTCCAACTCTCAGCCCTGCACAGCACCATCCCTAAGAGTCATACCATTCCTGGAAGCATTGTCCAAACGCTTCTTGAACTCTGTCGGGCTTGGCACTGTGATCACTTCCCTGGGAAGCCTGTTCCAGTGCCCAAACACCCTCTGGGTCAAAAACCTTTTTCAAATATTCAGCCTAAACTTTTCCTGATCCATCTTCAGGCCATTCCCTTGAATCCTGTAACTGAGAACCACAGGAAAGAGACCAGTGCCTGCCCCTCCTCTTCCTCTCACAAGGAAGTTGTAACTGCAATGTGGCCTCTGCTCAGTCTCCTCCAGGCTGAACAGACCAAGTGACCTCAGCTTCTCCTCAAGGCTCTTCACCATATTCACAACCTTTCTTTGGACTCCAACAATTTTATGTGTTTCTTATATTGTGGTGTCCCAAGCAGCACACAGGACTCAAGGTGAGGCTGCAGCAGCGCAGAGCAGAGCAGGACAATCACTTCCCTAGACCAGCTGGCAATGGGTTGATTTTTGGTTTGTTTGTTTCTAAGAGAAACATAAACCTAACACCTACACTTGTGAAGCACTTTTCAATGAACTTTTAAGCTGCATCTTTTTTTGCTCATTTTCCTGGCAACTGTTGTCCCTTCTAGCATCCGAGGCTGTGGTCAGACGAGATGACTGTGCCAATCCTAAGGCTGTGGTTAGACAAGATGAATGCGCCAAGCTAAGCAGCTTGCTACTATCCAAAGGGTGAGGAATCTGGTATCATCTTCCTCCAGCTTTCAGTCAAGGCACTCTGGTCCCCCATTTCCACCAAATGAGCACATGGTGCTCACCCGACCTCTTAATGAATGTGTGTAGTTCCTTAAACTAGAAAAAAAAATTATTTATTTTCTAAAGTATTTTTTCTCTGGGCTACTTTTCTACCACATTAGTACTCCGGACTGGTAGTTCTGCATGGGCAGACAAATGACAGAGCCAGCACAAGGTACAAAGTGAAAGGAGGGGGGCCAGACCCATCAGCTACTGCTGAACTTTCCCACCTTTCCTCACCTTATTTATTTTAGGCCTATAATAACTCAGTCTGCTACAGAGTATGCAAACACCTCTGCAGACTCTTCACTGCCATTTTCATTTTCTATTACCTATGATTAGCAATATACAAGGAGGCAAGGTTACTTTTAAAATTTATTTGCCTAGAAATGCACTCAGAAGCCACAGCTCTTTTTAGATAGTCATGAAGTAACTTTTAAGAAAATTAATTATATAATTTCTCTGTTTCACAGGTTAAAGAAATATCCATCCCTGTTACATTTGAGAGGAAAAGAATACGGGTGTCCTGTGAAAGAAAATTTTCTATCAATCTTGTCAAACACTGAAATTTTATTAAGACAGGAGTGAAATTTGGATGGATATAACCAAATTTGGTAGGTATCACTGAGGGCATAATTTGGCCTGCAAACTGTTTTATAAATGGTGATGATGGAAAAGGCAAAGAAGAACCTGTGTCAGTCAATGAACAGGCTCAAAATTAATTCTATTCTAGGAAACAAAGAAAGAGATCTGAAAATTTTCAATGAAGCCCAACTCAAACATCCTGTTATTTATTTGGTAATCTTTAAATTCACTTGACAGCAAGCACCAAAGTGAAAGTGATGTTGAGTGCCATGACAAATTTGCTCAAATGCTTTTTTTCTGAACCTTTTAGCTGAAAACATCTATATTTAATCACAGTTTAAAACTAGCCAAAAAGGCTGTTTACTCTGAATGTAAAGGGAAAATACTGCAAAGTTGAAAGAGGTATTTCTGTTTCTGTAAATGCATTTTTAAAATCCACTTACAGACAAGGGTCCTTGGCACAGTTACAATCTTCTACTAAAGCTTAGGAGACAGACAGACATTACCCACTGTCAACAAATGCAATCTCACATCACTGATGGAGTGAAAAGCTCCCTAGACAAACGTTAGCATAAAACCTTCTTGCAGAACTTAATTGCAGCCTTCAGAAATAAGAGAGATGAAGTTATCAGTACATCTGAACCATCACAGTGAATGAAGAGGGTTCTTTCTTGCTCAAAATTGAAGGCTGAGTAGCGATCCAGCCAGGGAAGGAGACCCACACCGCTCTGGGCACACAGAGGTGCAGCTGAAACAATAGCACTTCCCCAAGGGCTGCTGCGTTTTCATCCGCAGGAGTGAGAAGAGACGTGGTCTAAGGGAAGACGTGGTTGCCCAGCTGGCAGCTGCTGCCATCCCCTCTTAGTTAGTTTTTGGCAGATAATACATGGCACTGAGCTGAAGCACCCGGCTTAGCAATGTTTAGGCATTTCTACCACATCTGTTGCAATTTTCATGCCATGCCTGGAGTATCATTTACATGGCCACGGAAAAGAGGTTTCACCAACAAGTTGAAGGCAGATGAAGACAGTCCCATGCCACCCTATCACCGGGCACCTTCCTTTCCATATGGCTCACTGGGGAGCATGGACAGAAACCCCCATGCAGTGAGCTGAAAACATTTGGAAACGAATGCATTAATGACAAAAAGAGCTATTTTCAGATTGCACTGCTGCCTACCCCAGCTGACTTGAACAGCCAGTGTGAAAGACAAGGGATGGGCAGACCCAGGAATCAGAGGTTGGTGCTGCCACTGGGTCTGGCACCACAGTTCCACCAAGAACTGTCTCAGAGGCTCCTGCCTCTCAGTGTGGAGACGTATCATTTGTGGAAAAAACAACTCTCCAACAAAAGTCACGTGAACGTTTGTGTGGGAATGGCTGAGGGCAGAAGCAGACCAGCACAGAGTAGTGGAGTCCCCAACCCTGGAGGTTTTCAAAAAACAACTGGACATAGTACTTACTGCTATGGTCCAGTTAACAAGGTAGTGATCAAAGGCTGAGAGTCTTTTCCAACCAAAATGATTCAGTGATGGGAGAAAAGGGCACCAGAGACTTTATGGTCCAACTACCACCTCCATCCACCTGCTGACATGGTTCCCACTCCATTTAAAGAAAATACATAAAATAATTTCCTTTAACAACCTTAAATGTAAGGTGAAATCTCTCAGAATAGCAAAATTACATTTTTTTACTCATCTCTTTATTTAGTTAATGAACAAGACTTCCACTTCTGCCTTGAACCAAAGCATTCCCGCACGTACATTTGATTTCCCAAATAGATTATGCCTGCTGTGAGCTTAACCTAGATGACATGTTTAGAAACTGCCAGAACACCTTTCTAGGACAAAGTGTAACTGGTGAAAACAAACTATCTGCTTGAATAATTCTAACGTCTGGTTTGTCATCTCTGTAGATTAGCTAACAATCTTAAACAAATAAGGAAACTTTGTCACTTTTTCCATTCCACTTCTTCCATTCAAGAAACGCACTTCTGCATCACAAATTTCTTTCTTGAGAGTTTTGAAAAACAGGAACTTAAAATCTTAGGTCATAAAAGTTTGCTTTATGATATAGTCTTTTGAGGGTACTGGATTTACTCTCATCAACAGAATGCAAGCCATTATTACATCTTTCATTGCCTTTTTATAGCCTTATCTCACATTCTAAGCTACACAAGAAGAAAACAATTTCCCAAAGGATTTAGTTCTCCTTTTAGATGAGCATCTCTGAAAACTGGTATCGCTGTTCCGAACACCAATCCCTATTCTTAAAATCCTAACGCAAATGACAGGCAGCAGTAATCAAAATCACTAAAGAGGTCCCTCTGGGTTTTTCCAGCACACGACCTTGTTTCCATAATCAGAGTTCCAGTATCTCTTTTAGGGCTGCAGAGAGTTTCTTGACAACCAGCACAAGCACCTCCTTCAAATTTTATATTCCCAAGTGCTGAAGAGGAACATGTAGGAAACAAAGGCCTACTGTAGGGTGCTGTTCTGTACGCTGCAAATATCCAGAGTCAAACACACATGCAATATAACCACTGATGCAACAACCAAAATATACCCACTTGCCTTTCTCTTTAATCAGAACCACTTAAGTAACGGTTTCAGACACAAACTAAAAATGGCAGGATTATTTTCAAGATACCAAGTAGACTTAATAGTGAAATAGACAGCTACAGTACTATAATAAATAAAAGTGCCAAAAGTAATTTAAATTTTTATTTATTTTAAATTTTATTTTTATTATTCAGAGAGGCACCAGAGTTAATTGTCTCTGCGCCACTACCAGCACATCAGAGCTTGCAGAAACTTTAATACAGAAAGGACTCCTGTTAATAGGTTCATCTTCCACATTTAAAATTAATTTCCTTTTCACACTATCAATCAAAGAGGCACCATTATTTCAGCTACCTAATCATTAATGATACTACTGAACTCACCAGATGAAATACCGTTGACAATCATCTTCATACAAGTTTAGCCACAGCTTCGCAAACACTGGCAAAGGAACTTCTGTAGCATGTTTATCACACTTCAGCAGCTCCAAATTTATGAAAACTTCTTAAAGACACAAATTGCAGGGGCCTGGTGTACCTTTTACCTTCCTCTATTGCTACTAATAAATACTTTCTACTAAAACAAATTACAGATTGCAAGTCTATAAATAAATAAATTTAAGGAATGGCAGTTATAAAATTAGACCTGAGAAAATCCCTCTGCATTACAGATGGTGGCACCAAGATCAAATCCTGCTACCCAGCTGTTTGCAAACCCCTCAGATGTTAGAAGCACACAAGACCAATCCATACTCCTGCACAGAGCAGGGAGTTCAGAGAACCTGAATTCCCCTCACACCCTTCCTTTCCACTTTTGAAAACGGTTACACTTGCCAGGTACTGAAATGTGACCTATTTGATTTTCAACAGTTACATAAATAGATGAATAAAAAAATGGGTCACTCACATAAAACTATATTTAACTAAATGCTATCCTTTGGAATAACATACAAGAAACAATGGATGTGGCCTGAAAGTTGAACGAAGGACATGTACAAGGAAACATTTTGTATTCCCAACAGTATGAAATTTGGGATCTAAGACTCATCCTTAAAATACTACACGTTTCCCTGAATTCAGAATAGCTCAGTAATTTCTCAGGATAACCTTCTTTTTTCTCAGTCCACAGAGACCCACGGATTTGAAAATACATGGCTACATTTTTTTTTTTTAATGTAATGAACAAATTGCACATTTAAAATTAATTTCTTGATGTCACTGCACAGTATCAGTCCTCCTCCCTTTTGCTCATTTTTCTCTGCATAATGAAACGTTCTTCCAAATATCACTCCTGCTAGTCAAGTATCAATGGCTAAAAAAAAATGCTTTTGGACAGAGATGTTGAAACAGAGCAGTGCGAAGACAGGACTTTTTAAAAACCATTTAGCAAACAGAGCAACGTGGAATTTCATTCTGGCTCAAACTAAAAAAATCCAACCCTCAAATAACTGGTCATCTGTTTCTGTGAAGAAGAAAAGCTCTGAAGATGTGAGCTCTGCTGCTGCCAGGGGAAGCCAGTGGCATATTCCATGTCTGGTACCTGCATTGACACAGCATTCCCAGCCAACTCACTTTTTATCTAAGCTGCCTTTGGAGAAACTAGACACCATGAAAACTTCAGTCATCCCGTAATCTGGCACATCATCAAAGCCTCCTAACACACAATTACTGTGCTTCATGCCTTTAGACTTTTCTCCTTTGACTAAACAAAACCCCCACAATGGAATAAGAAACTTTCCAAGAGAAATTGTGTTTGACAGAAGATCAATGATGCAGAAGTGTTGGAGGGAAAAAAGCCAATGCTGTTTTGTGTACACCTCCAAGCTTATAAATGCCTTGCTCTTAAAGCTAGATGCCCCTTCCCATCAGATCAGTATTTGATATTATTACTGAACTAGGAAGTCTGAGGTCTTCTTTAATCACATTAAGGAGTTTGCAATTTCTTACTCAATACAGTGAGTTTATCATGCTGCCTGTAGTTATCCATCCATTCCCCTGGTTTTTTGCCTTGTCGGCAGTAACACTCAGTGGAATCTGACTCACCATGTCAACAACACAAGCAATATAAATATGAATAACCTACCGAGCAAGCACCCAGCTGCTGCTTTCATGCATTAGCACATGTATAGTTATGCACATGCCTAAAAGGAACTGCCATAAACCTCCATAAAGAAACAAATAAGCTCTTGTAAGTGAAAACTGTAAGCCTGCCCAGAAATCTGAATCCTGCTAGTCATCACTTTCAAGGCTCAAGCCAGCATGACAAAGCCTTTTCAAGTAAGTGTCTAAGTGAATCTGAAAGAGACACACTTTGTATTCACCTCTCAGGACACCATGGCTTTTTCAAGCAAGCTTTAAGGAAAGGGGAAGCAACAGATAATAACTGACTAGAGCATTAAAGAAGTAAAATTCAATTCCTTTCAAGTTCCTGTCATCTAAGCTTGTCTGCATCTCTTTTTAATACCTTTAAACAACTGCTCTTTGAACTACTGAACTAGGGGAGTCCAATGTCACAGCCCTTTAACTCTGTATGTAGATCCTCTGCTACTTTACCTGTGGACTTGGATCACTCCAGAGACAGATGCATCCAAGTGACAGTACGTAAATTCTGTCCAAGTGTACTTCCCCAAGGTAACTGAAGCCAATCACCTCTAAATGGTTACCTGCTCTGCTGACATACTCAGCATATCAGGAAGCAGACCGACTAGAAGGGCTCCTTTTCTCTGGATTGGCAGCCTGTCCCTGTCCTCCCAGCTGGCACCTGTCCTGCACCCTGATCCCCATCTAAATCAGTTAGCCAGAAACCAAAACATATAGATTGTCCAACCCGGGCATTTCAAGCACACCAGAAACAAGTTCCTCTGTGCAGATCAAAAGGGCACAATGTATGCCAGATGGTACACTGGTCTCCTTCCCTGCTACAGCATGGAAAAAGGACTGAGTCACTCCAGCAGTACTACAGAAGTATCTCACCGTTCACTGCCTTGAGGCTCCCACTAATGCCATCGCTGTGCTGCCGCTTCTGTGCATTCTTGAACTCCTTCAGTGATAAATAAAGGACCTTCCGCACCACCCTCTCCTCTGACCAGGGAATCCCATCACTGTCATCCTAAAGGAGACGGAAACAGAAAGGAGACATTAGTTGCATGCACCTGAAACAAAACAAAAAACCAAACAAAACCAAACCAACCCCTAAAGCCCAGGGCTACAAAAATTATTTTTAATTCAGGGGAAAAAAAAAAACCCAAAAAATGAAAAACCTGAAGAAAAATACTATGCAAGAAAATGCAACCTGATCAGCTCTAACAGAGAACAGAAACATAAATATTATCATCAAATCAGAGCATTAGTCCCTCTAATCCTTTATTCTGCAAACAGCAGTAGGCATGTACCAGGTGTTAGGCAGGAGGTAAAACTTAATTGTTAAAATCCTTATAATGAATCCCTCACGGAGAAATTTATCACAGCCAGGAAGTGTTCTCCCAGGTAATTAAGAAAAAAACCAACAAAACACTAAAATGAATGTTGCAGAAATCGAAGAGGCAAGTTTGGTGAACCAACTTCTCTTGTTGCCATTTTGGTCTTTGTTTGTGCCTCTTGGCTCAGGTTATTTTTCTTTCTGGTTTAGTGATTTGCATTAATTGCAGTGTTACAATGAAGTTGCATATTGATAACAAGTTATTGTGAATTTATCTCAGCATAAAGCCAAGTGGAATTTGGCTCATGGGGCGTATGTTTTCTACTTTATTTTTAGGAGACAAATGCTATTTTGTCAAAAGGAATACTAGTCTATGTCAAATTTAGTACTTGCTTTAGTTAAAAGATTAATTCCCTGGAAAAGTATTTCCCTAAAGCCTTTGGCATTCAAATAAATTAAATCAGCAAATTGATATAAAGACGTAAGTGAGATAGGTAAGTCATCATATTTTCATAAGCCCCATAATTGTCTTGGGGTCTTTGGAAATCACTATTTGAGCATTCTTGCCCTTGAATTCCTCAGGGGCTACATCATTGCTAAAGCAAAAGATTAACGTTTCTAGGCAGACCTTAACTGGTAAGTGTACCACAGGCATGTGTCACTGTGCACTGGAAACTCCACAAGCCCCATCAGCAATCCCCACCAGGAGGCAGGAGAGCTTAGACCATGCCAAAGAAAAGACAGATACCACCAACTTCGAAAAACAAATAAGCATCGTTTAGGGTGACCAGCGATAGCTTTTTCTTTACTCCTCTAGTGACATATTGTCGTTCAGCTGCTGAATTGTGATCAAAAACATTTCCACCCCTTGCTCTCCCCCTCCCAAAAATTCTAGGACAAATTACTTGGCAGGGGTTAAAAAACCAAACAAACCAAACCAAGCAAACAAAAAAACCCCAACAACAAAAAAAGCAACACAATGAGCGCAGTGAAAGCAGCCAGCATTTTGGCAGCAGGATGTGCATTTCGCACGAGGGACAAGCTACTACACTTTGAAGAAGGCTGAGCTATGCCCAGAGAGTTTTAGAGCACAGGCAGCTCTGGGCCAAGAAATCAAACTTTGTAACCCAACACCCACAGCAACCAAAAAAAGACAAAAAAATCTCTCAGCAAGCATTTTAAAAGGACTAGTACATCTAGTTATTTTGTCAACAAAGGTTTACACAAACAACTCTGGCTTACCATTTTGCTGCCAATGCAGCTTCAGCCCTAACCAGAAGCAACACTAAACACAAGAGGGCTGCAACCCAATTTTAACAATGTTTGCCCAAGGATGTCCTCATTTACATTCCCACCAACAAGTGCCCAATGGGACATGATGCACTTCTGTTTTCACGGGAACTATTTAATAAATCCTTAAGGGAGTCAGGCTCAGTTAGGAAACAGTCATGAGCACCTTCAGCTCCTGCCCATGTGACGGACACTTGCCTGTGGACACCACTCACTCCCTTCACTGGCATTGATACTGGAAGCTGCACAAAAACACCCTGGTTCCGGATCTCACTGGCCCATTTACCCCGATAAAAACCCAGGAAATTTATTTTTTTTAAATAAAATTAAAAAGAAAAAAATAAACCCAAAAGAAATTAAATCCACTGTACCAGAATGTCTCACTGCAAGGAACATATGGCAGTGTTCGCTGCTTCAATAGTGACAGGGTAAAATCTGCTGATAAGACTGATCTTTAAATCAGCATGTGCCGACCACAAGACCCTGGCACCAGTTAGCCACAGTCCCTCCTGTGGAAGGAAAAGTGGTCACCACCACAAGCCAGCGACCTCTGGTCTAGACCACCCTCCTGTGAAGGGCCTGGAGTCATCTCCCTCTCCCCAGGTAATGTGTTGGATGCAAAAGGATGTCGTGCACCCTGACACCCAATTTTCTGGCAGCCAAGGTGTCTCCATGGTGCCAGCTGGAAGTCCCAGTAACATGCAGAACACGGTCTCAGCCTGGGGGCTGCCTGGGTGTTAGTGCCACCAGCAAAAAAGATGGGTCCCAGAAGGTGGAAACAAGGA
Source organism: Eopsaltria australis (assembly GCA_034509425.1). Taxonomy (NCBI): domain Eukaryota; kingdom Metazoa; phylum Chordata; class Aves; order Passeriformes; family Petroicidae; genus Eopsaltria; species Eopsaltria australis. The sequence goes on from JAVTVJ010011974.1 coordinate 1,169,294, forward strand.
CCTCGGCACCCCCTGAAGCAACTTTACACCACACTCAATTCCTGGAGCTGTTAAACTCCAGATGAACCATGTTGGCTTCATCTGCCCCGTGAAACAGCAGTGCTGCCTCCAAAAATGCACATGGAGAGTCTCTCCACACCAGAGCTCCCACCAGCCCAGTTGTGTCCAGGCTGCAGCCGCTGTCCTGCCTGCACCACTCAGCTGTGGGCTTCCCCTGCACACACCACCCAGCTTGAAAAAAAGTCCTCAAGTTCTCCAGCACCATGTGCTACCCAAGGTCAGCAAAATAAAGGACTAAGCTGCTGCCAACACCTGTATTCACATGGCTCCATATCGCAGGAGCAATAACAAGGTTTCACAATCGCCAAGCACATCTTCCCTGGAGCCTGTGGCACAAAAGCAGCCGCATGCTGGAGAGCAGCTGACTCAGAGCCCAGCTGAGCCGCAGCTCCCGCTCCCAACACATTTAACCATAATTACATGGGTCACATCGCCTCTGCCTCATCACCCCAGTGGAGTGAGAGCTGTGGTGTGCTCGTGTGCCCGCTCTGCACTCACACCACCACCAACTGCAGGAGTTATCTCACTTTAGCAAAACATACACACACCCAGAACCGCTTAGAAATATGGTCAAGTGAAAGCCTTGAGGAATTTAATCTATGTAACTTCTCAACACCACCCCGCCACCCCCCCCCCCACCAACCCAAGCTCAAAGGGACTGACTCAATTGCTGCCTTTAAATATTTCCATAGGGAGTAGAGATTTGTTAATAGATGGCTCTCAATGCTGGCAGAGAGGGGTGTAATATCATCCAACAGCTGGAACTCGATTCAGAAAAATGTAAGACAGAATTAAAGAACAATTTCTGCAACTGTGCAAGTAATTAGCCATTGAAACTACTTATGGGGAACTAATGGATTGTCCATTATTGACTCAGACCCAAAAAAGGACTGAATAACATCTTAAACTGTAGCTTCATCACCACGAGCCCACAACCTTCACTGTGCAGGTTAGCTGAGATGATTTCTGCCTCCCAATATGACAATAAGATTATCTTATAAACTCAGAATAAAACTAACAGACACAAACAACCAGAGAAACCCTGGGGCAGAACTAAGAAATGCAACTGCATCATTTCCTTTAAATTAAAAGTAAAAAAAAAAAAAAAATCGTGCCACCTTTGTTGCTATGCCATTTCAGGGAACCACACATGGTACATTTATATCTGAACTTCAGCAACCATAATACATATTTAATCAATATATAACAATAATGATATATAATACACAGTGATACATAATGTGTATATATTGGCAAAGAAAGCAAAATGTGCACCACCTGTACCTTTTATCATTCACCTACAGCTTAAGTCCTTGTTCCCTGCAGTCCAGCTGCCTGGTGTGCACATGTGGCGTGCACACAGTCTGCCTATTTCCAAAACTATACTCAAATCCTAATTTTTAAGAAGCAGAAGCAAGGGGCAGGCTTCACACCACCTCGTGGGCAGGTGAAATGTAGGCCTGAAATCATGAGAGCTGCTGAGCTCCTTGGGCAGCAGCAGAAGCATGACTCAAGCTTCTCCCTTCATTCATTGCAGATACAGCATTCTTCAGACTGGCCCAGCCTTGCCTTAAGCAAACAGGAGTCATAGTTCACACAGTAAAACAAAGCTGGAACAAGGGAGAATGCATGCAGCACTCCATGTTATTTGCTTTAATTTTTATGTAAATACTTTTACAGCAGTGATGGTTTTGCTTGAAAAGTCAGGACTTTGTAAGGTACAAAGATACTTATAAGCATGTGTGTTATGACTCTGTGTGGCTGGCATGTTTCCAGCTCTCTCTTTGGGTCTTTCCCAAACACGCATCTCCTGACCTCGTTCTTCATGCCAGGTTGCAAAAAGCAAAACAACAAAACACAAACTCCCTCTTTTTTCTTTTTCCAGCACTGCATCCAACACTCGGTTAAAATCACTGCGGCACCCAGTGCCCTAAATGAGTATGCTTTCATGGTTCAACAGCCCCCAGAGTCTTTCCTGCAGATGTAAGAAGGTCATTCTGAAGCAATGGGAAAAATAAACCACAAGTTTCTACCCTTTTCTCAAGGACATTTTTGAAGGAGAACTATTTCAAAGGGTGGTTTTTACTGCATTTACAGCAACATAAAAAATATGTCTTTTGCATGAAAAACAGACAACACATTTTCATAGATCATACAAATTACTTTTCAGCTAAAGGACGGAGATGGAAATGTTTGTTTACTAGATTCAAGACTTGCAACAGATTTTTGCCTTTTGGCTGTATATTATCAATGGAAAACAGTTATACCTGTTTTTCTCTAAAAGTCAGACCAAAGAGGAATTGGTGGAAAAACCAGATTCACCTTCCTAGGCTGAGAGAGAGATCCTTCCGTGCAGTCTTGAGCGAGTTACTGCTGCTAAGCGTGATTAGCACTTATTAGCAATTACCTTACTCACAAAGCCTAATTTCTCGGTATCTGTACAGCACAGAGTGAATGTCATGAAAGTCTTGCTGCTGTATGAACACACGGACTTCCCCTGCTGCGTTAGCAGAGGTCTCCATGGTATCACAAAGTTCCATCAGCTTCCTCACCACCCCAAGTGCACATGGCAGACGGAAACCACACTGTGGCCCATTGGTGTAAGCTCCCTCTCTGAGTACCCTGCAGGACCCAGTTACACGACCAGACAGCAGAAGCTCAGCACAGCACAAACTCTTAGCAACAGTCTGAACTACCAGGCTAACCATTTGAAACTAGACTGTAATATATTCAACTGAAGCTCCATAAATCAAGATTTTTGGCTCCTTCTGACAGTTATCATGCTGCTTGGACTTCTTACAGCCAAGCAGACCATGGTGCTTGTTATATTCATATATACCCACAGTAATATCCTTGTAGTCTTTCGTTTACTATCAAGGTCCCTCCACTCCCTTCTCCTCTCAGAATAAAGTTCGCACTTATTTAATATTTAACCTTTTAATCAAGTTTAACTATCCAGAGCGGATGTAGCAGTTTCTCATTTAAAACAAACTGCTTATATTCAGTGAGAAAAAATAAAACCTCATGAATGGCTTAAGTTGATGAAGATTGATACAACTTGGAGACTTTATAGTAGAGTGACTCATGCCTTCTGGAAAATGTAATCTGTTCTGTCTAGTTTAGGAAAATAGGTCATGTTTTAAAAATGTGCTAACTAACATGAAGAAAGGGGAAATTTCCTTTATTAATGGCACTGTTTTAGCATTTAAGTCTATCTGGTAATTATAGCTACTTTTTCCCCTTGTGCTTCCAGAAAACTTCCCTAAAGAACTCACGTTACTTTACAGCTCCCAACTTGAAGAACCAACATTATCACGGCAAAGAAGCAGTGGAAGAAAATAAAAATCTCTCTTCTTCCTGCTTTAGCACTTCTCCCACAGCTTTCATCCCCTACAAACTCCTATTGGTCTACACTCTTTCACTGCCTTCTGCTGCACCGGGGACTGCATTTCCTCCTTTCAGATGAATTCTGAACAGCAGCATGGGAGAGAAGAGCTCTGTTTTTTGGGTCACTAAAGGCCTCAGGCACTTTTAGGCCCAGTGAGCTTCAACCTGCTCTTGCAAAAATATATTATGGTAGAAGAGTTACAGTCAACATCTCCAAATACAAGTCACTCCCAGAAGTGAGGCATAAAAAATAGTTCCTAAATTTACCTTAGACCTAAAAATGAAGTCTTTAAAAACAGTCGATGCGTATGTTAATTGTTTCTTTTACATAAACTTAAGAGGCCCTGATGATGTTTCTGTACCTCTAGAAAACTATTACTCAGTATGAAACTAGTGAAAGCTTACAAGCTGTCAACTGTTTCCCATATTGGTCCACCAAGATAAACACTAAAAAAAAAAACAGAAAAAAAGGCAAAGCCCAAAGAAATCCAGAGTAAAGACGGGTCTAAAGTTTCTTAATTTATCGCCTTACAGTACAACTTCAACTCGAACCATCTCATTGATAGCACTGACTCCACAGCCATAACTTTCTTAGGTCAGATTAGGAATCTAACCATTTTGCACCTAGAGCATCTGAGCTTTGGGATCTGACATGAACCGAGGGTGGTAGAATGCTGGTAGAAAGAGGTATGGAGGTGTAATGTAATTATTCAGACTGAGGGAGTGGTTTTCATAACCAGCTTAATTCACCTGGCACCACATGGGACGCACCTGCTCCAAACCCAGTGCCAGCATTAGTCCTTACGCACCCATTTAACCAGCTTGATGAGAGGAGTCAAAATCTCATCCCAAGACAAGAAAAATTGTTTCTATCCAGATCAGATTATTTCTAACCACGTGACCAAATGGTGACTTCTGGAGCAGAGAAAAAAGTGGGATTCTCTCTTTGCACAGCAACTCACACTTGGAGGGATGCAAGCCCATCACAGCACCCAAATATGATGAGGAAGGGAGGGCATCACAGATGGTATTCAGGAAATGAAAGCCACCTCGCTGTAATGTAACTACTGTGAACCCCAAATATCTCACTGTGTTCTGTTGAACCTTACCTACTTTTTCCAAAATGAATGATGTACTTCAGAGAAGTGAAAGGGAAATATAACGGGGTGGCAGGGTATCTGTTACAGGGGCAGGGCTTGCAGCGATTCAGGTAGGTCACAGTCTGACAAGGTACAATATTCTGGCAGACCATCATCTGTAGACAATTTGTGCCTGAGCAAAAGCTCTTGATAAAAAGGTTCCTTACCTGGTGCTCTCTTCAAAGGAAGGGAATGTCCCTAAAATGTACATTGAATGATCTTTGAAAAGGTATGCTGTATAGAAATACATGCCTCCTAGGCAGAAACCAAATTAATTTAAGCATCATTTCCTGTGATGGTGAAATGGTCTAAATCTTTCTTAAAAGAAAAACAAACAAACCAACCTGATGGGTGATGTTTACACTACACGTCTTCACTTCTCTGAAACACCATGAAATAATGTATATTTATCTTTGATTACATAGTACAAAAAAAAATACAGCTGAAATTGGATTAGAAACTTCTGCTGAAAAACAATTTATTGCATAACACAACTCTGACAGCCTGGGTTTCTGGCCACCAACTGAGCCTTTATAAAAATCTGCTGGGCAGCTGCCAAATCAGCTCTTTGTGTCTTGGCATGTCCAACATCTGAGACAGTAGTCAAGGCAGCCACATGTCCCGTGCCATCCACAGCCCCGTGCTTTTACGGTTAAATGGTACCGTCAAAGAACTGAGTAGCATGAGCCAGTAAATACTCAAAGGTAAAAAAATCTCCTGCAGCTGCGGATCTGACAACTCTGATCATGCTGCAGAAGACCAAGAGCTACAACAGGATTTCTTCTTTTTCACGATCTGGTATTAATTTGAACATAAAAGCAGCTTAAGAAGAGGGGGGAAAGAGAAGCAAGAAGGGTAGCAAGCTCCAAAAAATCTCTACACTCCTAGATGAAAATCACTGCCATTTATAAATTTTACATTCCAAATATTCTGACTCTGTCTCCAGTTCTAATTAAAACTCTCCACCAAATACACTTCAGATAGACACATAAAACACAGTATGCAAAGAGTATTCAGCAGCTCAACATAATTAAATTCAAATATATTCTTTCTAATTAATTTCATTTTGATTCAGTTCATATTCTTATAAAGGTGTCCGAGCTTTTGAATGCAGTCATATGAATACAGTCCAATAAAAAGCATTTTCTGCAGTTTAAATGTCTGATAATAAGACTTAAAGATGTGTATAGCTAATTCAATCCTGCTACATATTGCTAATTATATTAAGACTTTTTTCCACTCTCAACCAGAAAGCCTGACCCTCAACTTAAAAATACTAACCACTTTTGCATGCCAAAATAGTGTACACACAGTAGGGAAGAGAGAAAGATAAAACTAGTGTGTTATAAATTTGCCTTCAGTATTTTGATGGGAATTTAAAGAGATCTAGTTTTTTGGTGTCTCATGGTGTCTGAAAGGTTGGTCAGTGGCATCAATATTTTAGAGAAGCTGAAGAACTGTTGATGTGTTTAGCATCTATCCTCACACATACAACACAAGGTCTGTGTTTACACCATTTCTTTAGTTGGACTGGTACCTGGGTGCTGAAGCCTTGCCTATAACATAGGAAAAGATCTGCTCATCTATCTGCTTCCTAGGAGTACAGTAGTAGGTGTGTGTGTATGTATCCATATCTATCTATCTATCAACAAAAATGTGCATCTGCAAATACAGAACTCGGACAGCTCAGAAGCCCAAAGCCTGTGTAATTTAGCTACATTGTTTAATATAGCTGTGCCCAGTAGGACCGTGATGCCTTCTAGGCTTGAGGCTGCGGATGGAGGTCCCCTTGAGAATCTGGGGAAGGACACCAGGATATCCCTGCTGGATGACCCTGTACTCACCCCCATTTAAACCTTTCCAATATGAACGGGTTTCACTGGTTTAAAGGAACCAAAGAGGAAATTTTGGCTCACCTGACTCACTTTGATGGCACCGCAGCAGCTCATGCCTACATGAGCAGCTCCGCCAACAAAGCCCTGCAAGAGGACCACGGCCTGCAGTGAAAGAGCATGGCATTGCCAAAGCTGGGGCATGGCAAACTCTACCCACAAAGTAACTTGCGCTGTGATAGATCTGCAAGTTTGCATAAATATGACTCAAAGCAGGTCTGACTGATGCAAGGAGTCCCTTGTCCTAGCTTGAAAATGTTTAACCTGATTTCTTCCGCTTTCATGTCAGTCTACAGGATGCTCATCATTCAGGCAATCATCAGGTTTAAAAATGGATTTAAACAAAAAAAAAAATCTGGGCAATCTTTTAACTCAGGGTGGGGTAATGAACAGTCAAATATGCTGAACCTATTGCTGGGAAGCCTCAGGATACTCGTGCCTGAATCAAATTTACCGAGCCTGATGGGGAACCAAATCAGCTGAATTGACACAGGCTCCTGAGATGGACACACTGATATTGCACTGAAAGTGTGACATGTTGATTTTGCCTGCTGTATTTCCCAAAAAGAGAGATTTCTATCAGAATCATTTTTGTCCTTGTTTACATTCCCAACTGGCAGAATACCCTTTAAAGCTAGGAGGAAAGTATCCATTGAAGCTAGGAGATAGAAACTAAACCTACACTCTTTGCTCCTAAGCCAATTAAAGGACAGATATGAGGAGACTCTAAAGCCACTCTAAATGTATGTTCAGGTCAGTGTAGTTGTATCAGTAAATTTTCTGCACAAAGATAAGCTATATAAGCAGTGAACATTCGCACTCTAAGGCTTTTCCAAGCTCACTCTTCAGTATTAAATACATCTGACATCCAAAATATTACCCAGCAAACGAACGATTTTGTAGTAGCACAGGGAAGCAAATAACAAAACAGACATTTGCTCTGTGAGGCCATTGCTTAGTAGCAAATCAGATGAATGTATCCAAGTATCTCCCCAGAAGGCCGGTGAAACATTTCTCAAAATAACCAGTGCCAGAGGGTAAAAGACCGCTACCTGGAACAGAAGTTGCAGCAGATCACTTAGGAGTACCCGAGTCAAGAATTTCAGACTGAGCAACACCAAAGCCACTTGCAAGCTCCATGAGACCTGTTTGGGTTGGCGCTCAATTCCCCCATCCCTCCTGCACCCCCTGATCAATGGCAACAGTCAAACTTTACTGGAGATATTAGAAGTACATCAAAGACAACCATTAAGCTTTTAAGTGTACTAATTGACATTTTAGCACTTACAAATCCATCTATGTGTTCTATCACTCAATTTAAGAGACTTGCTACCCTGCCTGGTAAGGGTTCCCTCTGTTTTTAGCAGCTAGAGGGGGATTTTCAAAGCTACATTTTTTTCCCCTCAGACAGGATTTTAGAGAATTCAAATTACAAATATAATGCACTTCAAAAAGTAACACATTTCACAAATTTAAGAGCTCTTCCATAAAAGCTGTAAATGGCATCACAGCTATAACTCACAAGCTTCTAAGCTCCAATGAATTCTGCAGCTGTTGCAGCACGTTGAAGCCAAATCATTGTTACCTTCACACCACCACAACTGAAAACCCCAGCTATGATATTACTAACTGCATGGTGCTACATGAAAAATAGGAGGGGAAAAAAGGAACCCCTGCGTGATTTTGCAACTCCCTTTTCATCCTTCAAAAAGCCAGCATCAAACAGATGCTAAAACTATGAGGGACTGCTTTACGTTTTCCTACAATGACTATTCCACTACAGGATCCAGGGACGCATTTCAGAACAACCATCCTCATGGATGCTGTAACATTAGAGGATACAGCACTCCCCTCCCCAGGTATGGGGACTTACAGAAGACAAGCTGCTACCCATGGCCGAGCCCAGCCTCTGATTACAGAAGAGCATCTCAATGACAGCAGGTCTGGACCCTTCTTCTATTACTGTCACATACCAACATGTTCACCTTCTGTTCTGTTACAGAAATGCTCATTCAGTCCCAATATTTGAGGCAACAAGAAAGATCAAATTAAATTCCTAGGGTTTTAAGCCATTCAGTTCATTGCTAGATCTATTTTAGGGTCTGAGGCTGCCAGCCACCCCCACAGAATCTGCGTGCTAAACAAGGCTTTTGACAGGCTTGTTTATACCTTCTGCAGCAATCAAAGGCAAAACATTACAAATCAAAGAACCAGGAGACAAATACAGTACTGTGCATAAAAGAAACCTCAAAAAGCTAGCCAGCAGCAAACCTGCTGCACACCGAGCCCCGCGGAGCAGTATGAGATAACACAGGAAAACAGAAATGGATAGTTAAGTAAGAACAGGCTTGTGCTGTATGTATGCAAACATCTGCAGGCAGGACCTCTGAAGCACACATCCATCAAAAGAAGCGGATGCAGAATCACAAGAAAAGGAGTATGAAAAAAATTTATTCATTTCTCTGAAAGTACCATAGGGAAAGGCCATAATTTAAGAATTCCGGTGTAAAGATTGCAGAGGACTTTAGATTTCTACTGGTACCAGAAAATGAACAATGAAAAGAAGCAGGCATGGACAATGTACAGTACTTCTGAGGCTGGGGTTTGAATGGAAATGGCAAAGGCTGCATTTTGAGGCCTAGGCAGTTACACCACACAAGGCAGTTGCCTCCAGTCCATGTCCTTCCTTAGAGAAGGAAAAATCACATTTTCTGTTCAATTTTCCTCTGTGGAACATGTGATATGGATAGAGTCCATTTTACTCAGTAACACACTCACTATGAACTGCACAGGCCATACTTCAACAAACCTGCCACATCAGGGAAGCATCTAAGATGTATGTTAAAATTACACCCAGAAGAAATTCAGCAGTACACCTTTGCTACTGTGTTCCTTTAAACCTTTCACCTCTTAAACTGCAAGTTCAATGTCAGATTATAAACATTGTAAAAGCTCATAAAACCCAATCATAAACCTGCCAGCTCATTTCAAGATTATTTGCTCTTAGCCTTGCAAAAACATCATAAGGAGTCCGAGAATTGCATCATTTCTCTGCAAACTCCCCAACCCTTCATCTGCATCAAGCTAAGGGGTAGGCAAGTGTTACAGCCTTACCTCAGAGAAAGACCTTTGCAAGTGATTTTCACAGCACGTCACCTGCCTGCTAAACCATCCACAGCAACACCCCCAACATCAGCTTCTAACAAAATCACCTGCTACTTCACCTTTCTCTTGCAAAATCTAGCTTTTCATGACTGAGACATGCTGCAGCAGGAGCAAATGCAAAGCTGGAATTTTTGGGGTAACTCTATGAGGCCCCATGTAGCATTGCCTACCTCCAACCCTCCCAAAGACTGAGCCAGGCACCACTGCAGCTGCTCAGGGAGTGGGCAGAAGCACAGGTTCATAGACACTACCCCACACATCATCAGCATCAGGTGCTGGTTGTTTGCATTAGCCTGCTGTAGGAAAAGAGCGGGCACTTCCTTATGTGGGCTGGATTTCCTGCATGACCAGCCACATCATTTCAACCCTCCCATGGGAGAAGACTGTGGGCTTGATGGGAGCTGTTGCTTCTCTGAGGAAAAGGACAGTCGTAGTGAAATTAAATTGTCATGGGGCCTAAACAGAGCAGGGCTTATCAAAAACAGGTTCTTGCCAAAACATTGCAGGAACTGGCTAAATCACATCTAGCAACGCCACAGAGATGGTTACGAAGGGCGTTTGTGATTAAGTCTGTGATTTGACCATACCCACAGCACCAACAATAAAATCAACCCAAACTTCACACTTCAAGCACACAACAAACCACTCTGGTTTTCAGCTTTGCTGTGTGCTTGCAGAAGGCAAAATAGGGTAGCCGAAAGAGGGAAGGAAAAAAATGAAGACTGGATTAGAGCAGCCCTCATTTTTAGGCATCGATCATCCCTTGCAGTCTCTTGGCAAATGAGGTGGCAACACAGAATCATCCAGGCAGGTTTAGGAGCTGTGTTTCTGTTTATTTTAATTTGCCGTCTATTGATTCTACTGTTTTGTTAGCTCATTGATGAGTAATGCTGGAACTAGAGGCTGAATGCAATGATGGACTGGGCAAGGCAGATGTACCCACCCAAAGAGGGAACTTCCTCAGCCACCAGCCTCTGCTCCCCGCAAACCAAGCAGACCCATTAGAGCCCAGCAGCATTCCTGTGATGCTGCAGGCAGGCAAAAGATTAACAATCCATCATTTTAGCCCACTGTAATTCCTTACCAAAAGGCTAGAACAGATACAAGGAGGAGGAACAGACTAGTGATGATTACACTCCATGTTTTGGGCAGACACAAATTTGGTAATTCGATTTGCCTACTGGAGCAGTCTCAGATGCAGTGGGCACGTGATCGCATCCAGTCACATTACATGAATGCAACACCCTCTGAGACCAGCAGCTCCAACAGGATGCGGGGATGCAGTTATGTGTGCCTTGGGAAAGCAGATCGTGCTGAATCCTTATTAAATAAAATTTAAAAAAAAAAAAAAAAAAAAAAGGTGTAACTTGTTTAAATGCCTTTGCATTGCTGGGTGACCTACTCCTCCCTGTGACTCCTGCATCCTAGCCATTGCAAGTCACTGCATACAGATGTAGCAGCAATGGTACGGCTTAATCAGTCAATGTTTTCACAACACATATTTCAAATATTAAGCACTTATTGAAGACTTAGAAGTTACTGTGTAAATATTTGTATTATATTATACTGCTAACGCTTCCTCGCCAACTGTGGAATTTTAAATCTATCTCGTCTGATAAAGCTTTATTTACATATCACACTGCTCTCGATACTCAACAAAGCAAACTGACTAAATTTACACCAACTCCATTGAAGGAGTACTTGTCAGGAAAGAGCAATTCAATAACTTTCAGTCTCTGCTATGTGACCAAACTAAACCCTGGGCAGTCATGTGACTTGTTTCGGGTTGATGTTAACTGTTTTCACTAGGCAACAATGCTCCCAGGGAAAGCATTGCACAAATGCACCTTGCTCTTAAAATATGATGCAACCAGTATAGTCTACACTGAGAGCTATATGCTCCCAACACAGAATCTCTGCTCAAAATCTGGGAAGCTGCTAGTGCCCACTGACCTTACAACCACAGCACTGCTGCAGTTGCTTCAGCCCTCTGAAGGAGGCTCCCAGGATGCTACAATGTCCTCAGCCACCAAAATAGTCCTGGGGTACCAGAGGGTAAAGGCAGGATTTCAGCCACCAGTTACACGTAGAGCAAGCAGAGTTTGTCACATTTATTTGAGTCAGATTATCACCTCCCACTATTTTACAAGAGGGGAAGGCCATGAGAAGCTGCTAACGCTCAGACAAGTAGTTAATGCTTGGCAAAACATGACCAAGACGCAACCAACAGCAAATGCAAACACCATGAGTCCCCAAGGTACCTTATGTGGAAAAAATAAGAGCCACCAAAATGTGGTGAAGTTTTTTTTCTATTTCTGAAAAATATGACAGCTTTAAATGGCCTGGTTTTCCATACAAGCTTTAGGAAATACTGTGCAAACCCCTTATCCTGCCCCTCCCCTTCTCCCCCACAAAAAAACCTAAAAAGCATAAGAAGACTTATGGGACTTCATATCAACTCCAACAGTTGATATCAAGTTGATCATCACAGCATCTTCAAAAAATCTGAGTGTCTAAAGCACTCACAGCACTGAAGAAAACCCTGTAGTACAATAATAATCTGTTTGCTCACTGAATCCAATTCACAGATTTATTCTTTATTTTACATACTGAAGGAATATTTACTCTCTGATGAACTTAGTTAGACTTGCACAATCATATGTTGAAAAGGAAAAAAAAAATAGAGCTGAAGTTGCATGCTACCTTTCGACAGCTCTGCCAGCTGGAAAAATGCCATCAATTGTCTGTTCCCTACGTGACTCGAAAGCAGAGGAGTCTGCTTAATAGAAATTCACTCAATTTCACCTTGTTTACTTCAGGTTTAAGAAAACGGCCAGGAAGAAGATAGATTATATATTTTTCCTTTTAAGAATATCCTCCTGTCTTTCTTAGTAACAAGCTTTTAGTTTCAGACCAAATTTATGACATTTCTAATCTAAAGTTTTACAGAAATTGGAAGAACGAAGTAGAAAAGGATATATTAGAAGAATTTTCCTTAGTTTCGAAATCTAAACAGTATCATACTAAGAAAATAGAAGTACCTCCAAGGATTCTGTATGTGTTACTGCCAAGCTATGCATTCATGCAGTATATGTACATTTCTGTTCTGGAGGAATATGTTCCACTTCCACAGAAAGTCACAGGCACATATAAACAAAAAGCAACGGTTTTTGTCAACTGGTTTATTCAAGAAAAATGAAATTCAGTACGTGTCCCTTTCGCACAATCCTTGACCCTACCTTTTGCTATGCGCAGGACAGGACAGACAGATGTACACACAAAGAAGTACACAACAGGTATTGCCCACGAGCTGCCGTGTCTCAAGTCACAGCCAGAAGAGCTGAAGCTCTGTCACAGCCCCTTGACAGGGGCCCAGTTCACTTGCCCCAGCCTGCTACAGATAAATAAACAAAGAGCACATTGTACACAGATATGTCTTTTTTTTCCCCACCTTACCAGTCAATAAATGCTACTAATACAACAATTACTTTACCATCTAAATCTCAGGTTAATAAAAAGACCATGCTTTGAGTGACAATATCTACCTTGCCATCACAGAACTAACTCTTTTTTCCCCTAGAAATAAATGTTATTATCCGGAAATTGAACCCTGAGTGGTGAACTGGTAGCTTTCTTTCTTAGACGCTTCAATACATAAAGTCCTTTGCATTATGGACAGATCAACTGCCCATTCACTAAGTAAGGTTACCAAAGTGATGCTGTAATCTCATTTAGCTCCCCCAGTGTTAACCTTCTACAGCCAGTCTTGGATAGCAGGGGGAAAAAAACAAACCATGCAAGAATAAATCTGGGACATTTCAGATGTGGAATGAGAAAATACTTACTTCTCAGGTTAGAGATCCTTTTTCTCCAGCTACCTCACCAAAAAAGTACGGTGCCAGAAGTATGAGGAGGTAGAAAGAGATTTACAGACTGGAAATGTTTTGAAATGTGAATGAAAAAGGCAGCAAATCAAAATGCTACTTAACAGTTAAACAATCTAGTGCATTTTACAGCAAACTTCATTGGGTAAAAATTTGGATTCATGATCAAAAATATACACAAGACCAAGGCAATGAAAAGGAGGATAAAAAAGACATAAATCACAAAGTTTGAAAGCAATCATTCCATTTGCACATTTTTTCTGTGTTTCAGCCCTGTAACACTTGCCAGGGATGGCAATCTGGTAAGATTCTCACAAAACACCCCCTATTTCCTATAATAATAAAACCCTCTTATTCCTGTTGCAGAATAGGTTCTGAGCTGAAAACTACTGGTACCTGGAAAATGGACTGGGAAAACAAAAAGCTCAAAAATCATCTCCAGAACGACTGAGAAGGGTAGTAGGAGAAAAACAAACAAACAAACAAAGTTACTGGTGCAAAAATAATATATTTTGCCTCAGTCAGGTAAGAAACATGAAATAATAATTTAAAAAACACTGTTAAGAGAAATAGGACAAAAAATTGGCAGTGAGAGAAGGTTGACCAGAGCCTTCACTTTAGGCAAGCCATCAATCTGAGGAACAATTTTTACCTCTGGACAATAACCAGCCTTTGGTGTATAGTGTGCTAGAAGTGGAGGCTCACGGAGAGGGGAAGAGCGGGAAAGCAAGGCTGGGTGAAAGGCCAGTGCAGTGTTGGGAAATCCCTGGCATATGCCTGAGTGTGCAGAACTAAGCCTAAAAAACTAAGCATTCACATGCCTCTAGGTATTTAATATTGCAGAGTTGCACACAGTACGCCACTGCTGAATGCCACGTCCAAGTTCACCCACAAATAAATCATTTTTATGTGGAATTTCCAGGAAGTAATGCATGCTTGTCTGCTTGTGCTGAAATCAGTCCTTTTCTTTGCACTGCAGACATGCATAACCAGAAACATGGCTGGCCCAGGATAAGCACTCAAGGACACAGCATCAACTATGATGCATATGGCACCATGACCTGGTTCCGTAATAAATCTTATTTTAATTTAGGAAACCGTTTTAAGATCCTGAACATGTTAATTATTGTGAGGAGGTGATGCTAAGGGAGAGGCCTGTATGCTGCCCCTGCAGGCACTGGCACCTGCACAAGAGGACCCTGCACACTGGGTGGAGGGCAAATGCGCCAAGCCCAGGGGCTATCAGTGGCCACCCAGGCAGTGGGATGAGCTCATGACAGACACTGGCATAGCCAGAGGTAGTTGCCATGACTGCTTATGTTCATACTGCAGAGTGCCGTGGCCAGGGAAGGAAGGAAGGACAGACATGGAAATGGGAATACAGAAAAGGCTACTGAACTGTCTGTAGGACTGGGTGCAGAGTGTGGTGAGGCTGTAGCCACAGCAGTGGTCCTGGACCAGCATGGGAAGACATTAAGCACAGAGGGATATTGAGAAGGAGACCCAAGCAGAAAAGGTTTTCACCATTTTTCCCTACAGTGCATCTCCAACACCTCAAATGGATTAATTCTCTCAAATTTATGTTACAGAATTTCTCTTACATGAAAGAGAGAAAAAGACATGTTTCTGCTTGAGAAGGAACTCAAGGTGCCAAACCACCTTGGGACCAGGGCAGTGAAATTTCACATCTCAGGGAGAGAAATTTGCTTATCCCCTCAAACAAATGTGTTCCTCCACACAAACTCTGCAGCACGTGGTCCAAGGGCTACCATGTCCGAAAGGCCATTGTGTCTGAGGGCTAGAAACCAATCCCACTACCCAACCCCAACACTGCTCTGCTCCCAAGCCCAGTCGCGTGGGGCAAGGAGAGGCAGGGCACCTATCCCACTGAGGCAATGTGCTATCAGGGATGGAAGCTCACACAAACCTGCCCTATGCACAGAAGAGCCCACCCACAGAGAAGTCCAAACTGGCACAAGGGGAATCAGCCCAGAAAGGAGGAGACAAAATGGCTTCACTTGATTTTTATTTTATTTTCCCCACTCTCCCTTGTATCTCTGTTGCTACACATAGCTGAAAGTAAACGGAGTTGAAAAGCAAAATCAATTAGTAAACAGAACCTCCATGTCTCCATTTTAGCCAAGCATCTTACAGGGTCCAGCTGCTGCATTTAAGCAATAGATGCAGGGCTGTTTAATTACTCATTTTTCAGAAACAGGTTTGGGCACTGCTCTGGAAATATGGGCACTCTCCTGTTCACTAGAAGGAAAAGGCAGGATGATGCTCTCAGAAGACCTTCCTCAGCTGCCACACCAAGAGAAAAACAAGTAAAAAATTCATCTTACACACTGTGTTCACAGACATAAATCTGAGTTACTCAAACAAGTTGCTTTATGAGCAGCTGAATTAATGAGATCTGACTGCGCTCAGCTTCCCCAGCACCGTGCTCCCTGCTGGCCGGCACGCAGCACCCAGTGGCCAGGAAGGGCCATCAGCTTTCCTCCCGCTCCTCAGGTCAGCTACACCACTTGCAGGAGTTACCTTTGAGAATTCTACCCCTCTTTGCAATTTCCTGGACATCTGCCGATAAATTGCAAACCGGCTGGTGAAGGGCAGAAGGGTGATGGGAACAAACTGCCCATGCCTAATGCCCTTTTCCCTTCATGCTATCCTTGTCTTGCTGCTCCATGCATTCAGCATGGCCCAAACCCTCATGCTGGCCGTCAGCTCCTCAGGCTCTTCACCAGCTTTCCTTCTTGCTAACAGAGCACACTGGATTTCTGCTCATGTACTTGCAATCTCCACTGAAAACAACATCCAAGATGTTTGTGAAGCAGCTTACACTACATCATAATTTTCCCAGATTTTCTTCCAAAGGCTTGGCAGGTATCTACCAACATTACACCTCCAGGAACGAGGAGGAAACAAAGGAAGAGAGGAAAAGCAAGCAATTGCTAGAAAGTTCACAAAACCAACAAAATTACATCAGCTCATCTGATCTCAGCATTGTCTCGCTCCTACAGAAGAGGTTCTTGGTCCAGCCCAAAAAAATCCAATAGCACAACTGCAAACAGTATCTGCAACCGTGTACCCTTGCAAATATCTGCAAACTAAGTCAGTGATCTTACCATTTCATGAACAGAGACCACAAATTCCTACAATTTTACCTTCTTTTTGGTGTATATTTGTCTAAATCCAATTTATGGCTGTTGCTTTTTTATTTTCAGCTTGTGTAAGGTCCAGCTTTCTTTTCCTTCTCTACAGAAGGAGATAAGGCAATGTTTAAAATATTACCCCAAGTTTATGAGCAAGGTGACCTAATCTTACAAATCAAGTACTTAAAAACCAGTGCTCCTTTTTCAAATGTTTCCTGCATATTCCGTATCATCTGGCTCACCTTTACGGACAAAGTACAAGTATTAGAGGCATCTTAGTCCATCTATTCCTTAATAAACCAAACACAAAAAATCCACCACAACGATATCCTTTTATCTTTAAAATAAATCACAGTGTTGAGGTCAAAGAAACAGGTCAGTTACAGAGAGGGGGCTCTTATTCTTGAATCTGAATGAAATGAAAAATTAAATCAAAAGACCAGGACATCTGTACAGTGGAGTTCATAAATACTATACATATGGGAACTGATGTCCATTCTGTCTTGTGATAACTATCACAGTCATATTACTTTTCATAACTTTTGTTTAAGGTTTCACAGCTGTGGTGAAAAGAGAGTTTCTGGACAGGATTATCTAAGAATGTCAATTAACACAAAACTGAACAATGTGTGTGTAGCACACATGAAAACAACCTTCTAGAAGGAAATATAAAATAAATTATTTTCATTAAATTGTTGTCTCCAAAAGGGAGGATACATGGGGTTGCTCTCAGAGCACTGATTAGAAGAGTGACAAGTGACATCAGAATTGGTGTGCAGAGCTCATTACCTGCTTTCCAGCACCTACCAGAATTCAATAAATTTCCACTTCCCATAGGCACGGTGGAAATTCTGAAGGCCTTTGTAACAAAACCAGGATTCATCTTTCAGTTATGACAGGTCCAAACAGATTTCATTTCCGCAACATTGGAAACGTAAGGGAGGCACATCTCAAGCAGTCATACTAGCAATTTGACATTCAACAACAAACACCGCAAATTCACCAGGAATGATTTACTAAAAAGTCAAGGAAGCAAACAGCAAGTTACCTAAAAATAAGTCTTTTCCATTCTGTAAAAACTGTTTTTAAAGGTACACCTTAAGTATACAAAAAAGATTTTTAAAATTATTGCATGAGAATTCAGATCGAGAACAATCATGTCTAGCTGAAATGTAAGGATTTATTTCTGTAAATCGGAAGTCTCTTCCCAATCCTTTTACCAAGAATAAATTACTCAAATCATCTCAAAAATGCCTTTCCTACCCCTCCACCCCCAATTCAGCATTACAGGTAAATACCACAGCCAAGGCATTAACAGCCTTGAGCAATATTAATAGCTGGACAGCAAGATCAGGAATCAACTGGGTAGTGTGACTGGAGAGAAAAGTAAAAAACCTGGGGAAATGAGGGCATCAAGGCCAGAGACAAGAAGTATAACCCCAGTTACCAACCCTTTGCTTCAGATGATCCCAAACTGCAACTCTGGGGGGGGGTTCACTGTTTTTTCTTTTTAAATAAGAAAGTACTAAAACTGATTTCATGCTGCTACTCCTGACAGAACTCAGAGAAGTTCATGACAGACCTTTTTTTTTTCCTTCCATGTTGGAGAGTATATGTAAGAAAATGCAGACCATCATTCCAATCTAACCTGAGGACTGAGTCCTGCATCCACGCGGAAGCTGAGAGTTGAGTCAACTTCTCTTTTAGACACAGAACGAGCACCCTTCAGACCCACATGTATGGAAAAATTCTCTTACTGTAAGAAACCATGAACTAGCTTCTCATGCTCCTAAAAGAACCTTTGAGACAGATCCTCACTGTGTCTGTTCTGGTTTTGGAAAGTAAAAAGTTAAGTAAAAGTGGCAATAAGGATGTGGCAGAATGGGCTTCAGCTTTAGCTACCAAACCACCATCACATGTTCTGGGTGTACCCAGAAGGCTCATTCAAATTGTTCACCCAGGCTCAAACCCACGCTGCTGCATCCTCAAGTATTTCATTTTGTTTCACATATTTACACCTCTGCTGGTAGGCTGGAGCCAGAGCGGGCAACACCCACCTGAGTTGAGTTATTACAATGCAATCAAGTCTGGAAATGCAGGCACGACAGCCCAACCCCTCATGTAAACAGAACTGTAAATCAGCCCCTGTAATCCACCTCCTGTTTGGGAAAATGTTTTTTATGATCCCATCTGGGGCTTGCTTGGAACTCTGATTCCATGCAGACTGGGGACTCTCCAGCCCTGGCACAATGGCTGCAGCATGAAGTTTGCTTCTCACAAGCACGTGAAAACCAGATGAGCTACAGAGATGCTCAAGATGCACCGAGGTATGCAAGAGAGGAGCTGGAGTCACAGGAGCGGCAAGAAAAAATGATGGAGGCAGACACATATCTGCAAATCTGATTAATGTTCCTGCTTCCATGAATAGCAATGCACAGAGATTTCTTACTGTGGAAACAACGTGGTTAAGAACAAACGAGGAGTCTGGGAAGTTGAGAATCAATTTAGGGACCTTGCAGTGTGGTTATGACATTTCTACTACCTTACTGCTGAATGATCATTGGCCCTGCTAGAACAGACAGATAAAAACAGAAGTCCATAAAGTAGAGTGCAACGAATTTTGCGTTGCTACACTTCAATTCACCTGCAAATCCTTAGACGTGGTGTAAAATTAAAACACTCATAGACACACCAAGTAGCGCACGCACATTAATCACCTGAAGGGCTGGGGGTGGGAGGAGATGTTTTTCACTTTTCTAAAATCAAAGGCACATACATCCAAAAAGATGCACAGTATAAAATTTAAGATTCTTTGGAAGTCAAAGGAAGATCCCAAAGAGATTTTCATCTGTGGGCGATTTCACTGAGAAGCATATATAATATTGCCACAAAGTCAAGGGAAGCAGATACAGTGGTTATATTTAAGGAATTCAGCAGGAAGTCAGACTGAATAGAAACAGGGAAAGTTAAAAAATTATACTCCTCTTACTATACACTTCCTACTCTGAAGCAATAAAGCTGATTAAAAAAATTAATTAATGAATTAATAGGATATCAAATGCATTTTATCTACCCAGTAACAAACTGGCAGGAAACAGCCTGTTACAAATGCTGCATTCAGAAGAAGTTGTTGCAGAAGGCAGCCTGGCCATCTCTCTCCTCAGCCAGGCAGCTCCATCTGCACACCTATCCAGGACAGCACATCCATTGCTACACACTGCACCTAAATGATCCCTCAGGATGTCTCTCAGATGCCTGTTCAGTGTTCACATCCCAGAGCAGCACTTCCCAAGGTCTGCATGGGAAGCAAGAGAGGCAGGGAGGAGTTCAGCTCAGGGGAAGCTGCTAAAGCTTTTTTTTGCCTTGGCAAGTGTGACTTCATCAAGTGAACTTGGTTACACATGATTACTGCCACTGGAAATCCCGCGCGCTTTAGCACTTGTGAGGCCTCTAGGTGTTGGCAAGGAAACACAGAAGGATGCACAAGATTAAAACCAGAGCTGGAAGCTGAAAAGTGTTTTTTTTTTAGTCACTTGCATATTTTCCCCCCTTTGTTTAGCTGATCCAGAACTGCTGTCCACATGGGGGGAAAAAAAAAAAGCGTTGGCATTTTCTTCTCAGGCTTAATTTCCCTTTATGGTATCCTTCCTCTCATTCAGCTGTTCCACAGGAGATACTCTTAGGTCTGACAAGCCAAGACCTATAAACTTTGTCCAAAGCTACACTTTTAAAGCCAACTAGTGCCAGAATCCTGCTTTATTTCTACGACAACTTTACTCTTCTTACTTTTTTTTTTTTTTTTTTTAATTTTAAGTCTAGCCTTTACATCAGACTATTTGCTGGAAATAGACAAGTATTTCTAAAAAGGATACATTTCATCTCAAGGCCTTTCTTCACAAATCCACCAAATTAGGTAGCTTATTATGAGGAATTAACCAGAAAAGCATGGCCAGCTAGAGATCCGGGTTAAAAGGAAAGACATCTGGAATCAGTCTGGTTCTTCCAGAAGTATTCTAAATTTCCCCTGAGGCCTCAGTAACTCCAGACACTGCTTTATTAAAAAGAATACAAATCAATCCTCAAATGTCTTTACCTTCCATCAGGAGTTTTGTGCAACAGCATAATGACACAAGAAGGTCCCCAGGAAGTCCCACTCAAAATGTTTCTGTTGGCAAGTCGGGGGGTCAGTAACATGTACTGGGGAAAATCCCAGTATAGAACATATTTCCTCTGAAAAGACTGGCTAGTCGTGATTTTTACAAATACTTCAATGATTGATCTTTGAAACAGAAAATACAGAAAAAGATGTTTTGGTTCTGTTTTTTTTGTAAAAGAATTCTTAGCATTGCACAGAGGGAGAATTTTTAAAAGCCTGCACTGTTTGCAACTGACATGCTGTATTTTTGACACCAGAAAGAACAAAATAATCTACCTAACATCACTGCCTAAATCAGTTGGAAAGAGAAAAGGTGATAAATAGATTTTAATTACAATCTAATTATTCACAGCTTACGGCCCCCAGCCAGATCCAGCCAACCAGAAAGGTTACTCATTTGGGGCACCACAGTATGTACCCTCTTTGACAGGGTTAGCTTTACTTAGCAGCCCATGAAACAAGCAGGACAAATATAATCAATTTATTACTAGAAAAACCTTGGGGATCACAGAATTGTAAAATATATCCAGTTGAAAGAGACCCCTTAGGATCCCACATAATTTTTACACTTTTAATTTCTTCTTGTTTTCTACAAAAACTTGTTTTGAATATTCACATCATTGCGTCTGTCTGTGACACATATACTTGAGATTATTTTTCCATTCCCAAAGAGATATATACTCTGTAGATGACTACTTTTCACTCAACCTGAAAGTGGACAACTGTGTCTTTCAAGTCCAAAAAAACCCTTTCACCCTGATTAATGAAGCTAAACCTTTCCACTCCATTTTCCTTTCAGCACAGCTGCTTCTCTTATCACTCCAGCTGTACTTTCCTCAGAGCTGCAACATGATGCTCAGGTCTGGAAAAGCTTAGAAATATTTATTTTTTAACACACAGGCTTGGTATTTTTTTTTCCAGTAGACATAAAATACCAGACTGGAATGATCTTTTACATCTTTCTTCCAAAACACTGATTGATTAATAGCTCTTTGTAGAATTCTACAGATTTTAAAGACCAACATTTCTGCCTAAAGAGGTTAAAAGACTGCAGAACTCTTACCAGGCAATTTCTAAAGTCACCAAGTAACAGGGAGCAGCTACGGGTAATTTTTAAAATTATTATCAAATTTATCCATTCTCAGTAAGCTTCTGTGATATAAAATTCATTACATGGTTAATGTTGCTAAAATGTAGTTTGATTAAATAAAGCCAAAAAATGACTGCATCTGAAAATAATCCCTGAAAAATGGGGGAAACAGTCACAATTTCTGGTAGGCTTTAGAGGCTATGGGGCTGCTAGCATTTGAGAAAAGTGTTTCAAGAATCTTATGGAATACAAAACATAATGGCAGCAATTTACATTTTGGAGTTAAAAGAAAGAAGGCAATGTATGTTACACAGAGGGAAAACACAAAGAAAGAATTACTTCAACAGCCATAAAATCCCTTGGGAAAACAGTATTTTGGTTTGAATGTGTTTCTTCCTATTTCTTTCCCCTTCTGGAAAGAATTACTACTTTTTTTTTCTTTTTAACAAGTATACACATATAATATACACGTATGAACTGCATTTAAAATTGTTCAATAAAATTACTACATTAAAGAAACCACACACATTTCCAAGAGAATCAAGAAAGACAGACAGACCCTGTTCTCACACACCAGAAATACTGCCAGATACACAGGATTGCCTGAAGTCACAGAACAAAGAAAACTCACGCAGATGAGCAACATGTGGCAAACCTTTAATCAGGCATTTTTTCTATGCGTGCTAACACCAGCAAAAGCCAGCACCGGGAATGTCAATATTTCACAGAGCAGAACAAAACCAGCCCTGACAGCACAGGGGCATCTCACAGTGCCAGCAAACCACAGCACTGCACAAGCCAAAGAAGAAACACCTTTGAAAATCAAAACCATAAAGCATCTTGGATGATGCGTTCAGATGATCTGGGATCTTAAAGAAAGAAAAAAGAAATCAGTTCTATCGTAATTCAGAAAGGCGAATGGCAGGCAGCCATCCCAGACTGCCGACAGAAGACATCTATCGAGACACAGGGAGAGATGGCTCGCCAAAAGGAATTGTTTGGCGGCTCTCCTTCTCCCAGAGAAGTAGGGCAGCAGGAGTCATCCTCTTTCCGAAGGGCCTTGCCATCCCTCACCTGTGCTGAGATGGGATGGCACACCACACACAGAGTACACAGGCACTGCCCAGGAAGCCTGAATTTCCAGGCTGAGATCTGGAGACACATAAGGAGCAAGCAGGCAGCACAGTCTCCTCATGAGCTTCAGGAGAGCCCCCAGCCCTGGGACACCCTGGTCCCTTCTCACCAGGATCACTCTGCATAGCTCCTTGGCACCCTGGTCAGCTACACAACAGAGAGTCCATCTTTGTGCTCCTAAATTAGGTTACACAGAGCACTGGCTTCAGAAAGAACAAATTTTCCTGTTCTCCCCCCCTCCCCAAAAGCTGACAAAAAAAGGGGTTGAGGAAAGTACTTCACAGATTTTAGAAGAAAATAAGAAGTACAAGGGAGAGAGGTATCTGTAGCGAAACATGAGTCAAACTGGCCTTGATGACAGAGAGAAATATTTCATAAAGCTGCTGCTGGAACTTTTATTGTACTTTTAAAAATTCTCCTGGAGGCAAGGCTTTGTTCAGTTTTTGCTCATTAGATTTCTGCAGTTTCTACCCTATATTTGGCTATCTGACATTGTACATTGCTCTAACTCACACAGATACATCAGCCCTGCATCAGAAACCTGAAAGGAGCTGCAAGATCAGCCTAAATCGGTTTTTGTGCTGCAGCTTTGTTCTTTCTTTTTACCTCTGATCTGGCAAATTAAATTCTTTTTAACCTAAGAGTCGATACTGTTACTGATTTGCATGTATTTATTACAGATGCATATGTGAATTGTCTGAGAGGGAACATTTTTCAGAGTGATCTGATGAAGATTAAGGTAATTTACTTGATAAATCCATAAACATAAACTCAAAAAATATTTTAAAGCTTATTTCACTGTCAAAGCCTTCATATTATTTAGATTCTAATCTATGTATTTAAGCATTAAGTAGACCTGCATTTTCAGATTCAACATTTTCATCTTCCTCGTTTTCTGCTGCACACTCTCAGCCATACTAAATTTCTCAGTGAGAGCTTCTGCTGCCCACTATCAGCTCAGTGCACAAGATCAGGGAGTTATCACAGCCATTTTAGACAGCATAAAATCCAAGAACAAAATAGGGGACTTGGTTTAGAAAAAACAGCTTAACATGCCTTATGAGCTTTTGTTTGTCTGTTTTAATGAACAATGCATTGCAGGGGATGAAGGCTGATTTATAAAGAGACACGGATGTTCCTGCACAGAAGGCAATCAGTTCCCAGTTTAATTATTCACTGTGAAAACAGAATTCCCTTTAACCATTGCGAACACGGCCTTTTCATTCGGCTTAAATGCCTCTGTGCGTTGCATTTGCCCCTGCCCTGGTTAAAGGATCATGTCAAAAGTCTTGCTGGAGCCATGAGGGAAGCAGGACAACCTATTGCACAGCAAGGTTAAAGACAGCAGTGCTCCATTTACTTCTCTACTGCTTATTATGTAGCACTCTTCTGCCATTTAATTTCTACCCGTATGTAAGTGGCTTACGCATTCCTTCATTAAATCCACCTGCCTACACTTTGCAAGCATTTTACCTTTTCATCTCAATCTCTTCAATTCCACCTCCCCAACTACTTAAAAAAAAAATTCTATCCCTCTATTCATTGCATGATTCATTTCCGGCCAGCTTTTTATGCCGTCAGTATTCTTGAGATGAGCAAAATTTTACAGTTTTAGAGCTGACATCAGAATTCTGCAAGAACAACAGAGAGGTTTCATTATTATATTTCATTCTGTTTCGCACAAATTTATTTCATTTCTGCCTGACTATCGTCACGCTGTAACAGAAGCATGAAAAGGTTTGTGAGAGCCAGGCTGGGTGATGCCCACATCTTTTTTCCTCAGTAGTTACAGTTAATTTATAACCCAGTAACGTGCATGTCTCATTCAGATTATTCCTTCCAACGTGCATTACTCAAAAATTAATTTTATCTTCCAGCAAGCTGCCCACAGAGCCTACCGGGGCTGTATATCATGTAAGAAAGGAAGGAAGACACTTATTTGGTCTCTGGGCTACAGCTTGTAACTGCATGTCCACAGAATCCAGCAATAGCACAGGCTGCCTGCAGATAAGGAGAGTGGGGCATGCTCCAAAGCCGCTCCAAAACAAGCATGCTTTATGGCAGACGGTCCATAAAGCCTCCCATGCCTTCCCAGTCCCTCCACGCCTTTTCGGTGGAAGCAGGGATGGAGGAAGGCGCACTGCAGAGATGGGGCCACAGGCTGGCAGGAACCTCACAGATGAAGAGCCCCTGGCCTAAGAAGCCACAAGCTGTCAGGGGCTTGTTGATGGGATAGGGTCCAGGCCCCATCTATAACCTTAACCCCAGTCAGCTTTAAAGCAGGCGAGCTTGGTGTGTTGTTTTTTTGGTTAATTTTTTTAAAGGAAATCTGTGTATACACTTGCAGAGCTCTATAAATAAAAAACATGTGCATTTATCTCCAATTAAACTCCTATGTAAATTTATATGCAAATTAAGTGCAACCCTCAGGCTGCTGGCGAGGTGCCAGTTCAGCTCAGCCCCTGGTACAGCAAATTCCACATCACTGATGGGATGTGACCTGCCACTTTCGAGTTTAGCCAGGAGAAGGCAAGCACGGATGGGATGGTTTCATCCAGGGGAGGACACAACCAGGAGGGACTGCAGGTTTCGAAAGCTCCGAACGCAGCGCATCCACGCCGTCAGAAAAAGAACGCACGTTGCTCAAATGCAAGGGAAAACGAGACTGAATGTGTCATCCTGTGACGAGCAGATTTCTCTCGAGCTCCTCGCCTCTCCACCCCCGGCTCCTCGATGCTTCACCCAAGCCTGCACAGTAAGAGTCAAAACCTTTTTGTAGGCTCTGTAGACAGGTGCAGTAGCAGTACCCCTCCCAAAAAAGCCACCACGAAAACAAGCAATATAGGGGAAGGGGGAAAAAAGAAAAAGACAGATTTGAGAAGCACATTAATCTGCTTGACAAGCCATGAACCACATCACCACCTTAATTAGAAGCAGAATCTGTGGAAGCAGAGGTAACACGGAGGTGCAAGCATCTATAACAAAAAAGGGACTTGTGATTTAATGACCTCCTCTGCTAGTTTAAAAATTAATGGGGCCAAATCAGATTAAAGCATTTTTAATACAAACCAGTCCGACATTTATCACTGGTGTTAACTGTAGGGTGGTTCCCCCATCATTTTGGCATAATAAGAAATTCTGCTCCTTTTTCATCTATGCTGGCTCCAAAATTAATTCTTAAAGCCACCTTGTATTTAAGATGTTTCTGCTGTGGTCCAACACGTACTGCTGACTTTCAGACTCAAACCCCAGTTATTTAGGATGACTCTTCCCTGTCTTGCTGCTTCAGGCACAGCCCGGGAAGGGAGACTGGGAGCGCAGCCCACCTTCAGACTGTAATGCCAGAGGAGCTAGCTGTCTGCACACCTGCAGGGCAGCGGGTTTTTTTCTTCTCCTCACCCCAACACTTCTTGCTCTGAGAGGCTTTTTTCTTTGCAATGCTTCTTTTTAAACCAGGCCAGTGCAATGGCTTTTTAAAGCCAACCCAAGAAGTAATTTGCGGGCACAAGTGGAAAGCAGCAGACTTGGGGCTGGATAGACACAGACGGACAGACAGATGGATGTTACCCACCTAACCTCGGGGAGACACCAAAGCCCCTTGCATGCCACTGGGCACTTCTTTGCATCAAAACCTGCCTTTGATTTAGAGTTTGTGATTTACCACCACAACCACTGAGAAAGGGAGGAAGCACAGCAAGTGATATCCTGATGGTGGGGGGGGAAATCTTTTTGAATGTGGCATTTCTGCAGTGCTTTGAAGGCAGAATCACCCTGGAGAGATGCATGTGACAAGAGCATGGCTTTCCACATTAAACCTTCCAGACAAAAAGCCACAAACCCATCTTGCAAACACTGATCGATAGCAAGGTGATGGAAGAGCTGCAGTTGCAATACACTGGTGCTCTTTCTCCTCTCCTCCTGCCCTGTCACTTTGGTTCGGTTTCAAAGAGAAAAAATATGAAAGTAATCATCTGAAAATCACTCTTTCTCAGAGAAAAATTATACCTTATTCCTTAGAAAAGTAATTGACTTAACTGGGCATACAAAATTTTGGGATAGCAGGTTAAAACACTGAAAAAGTCAGCCAACTGCAAACAAAAGTTAATTTCCTTTGGACAGGTATATAAAACCTCTACAGTCTAAAGGCTAATGTCACAACTTAAAATAACTCTTTCAAATCATGCTACCAAGACTGTAGAAATGAACCTCATTTACAAACTCAGGTGACTTATTTCTCAAGCATGTGAGATTTACATTTGCTTCCTTAATGCTGAGGATCAAATTTTCTTGAGGCATATGAGCTGTTTGCAGCGAAATAATTTTAATTCAAGGTGCAGCACAACTTGAGTTTTACTTCTTATACAGTGCACAGTGCCCATCAAGAAATGCAGAGCGCAGAGGCTTCGAGCGACTGAATGAAAACCAGATTAGATCAATCCAACACATTCCTGGGGTGTACAAAGTCACTGATGAGAAACATAAATGAACTCAACCCCAAATCTGGTATTTTGCTCTCTCTCCCACCCAAGTATTGTTATGTCTCAAGCCAGGAAAGAAACCCCTCTGCCTGTTCCAGCTGTGGCACGGGATGAACTCTGCTTCCCAAAGGGAATGCACTCACCCCCAGCACACCTGGACACCTCTGTGCAGCTCCCTGTGCTGCTTCTGTAAAGCACCAAAATTAAACCTACACAAGTCCATTAAACGGCAGCAAGTAGCTAAACTGCAGAGAAACAGCCAATTACACCACTCCACTTAGCAGGTAAACGATCTTATCTCCTCTACTTGCTTCCTTGGAAAAATATGCAAAGCTGGGAGAGGAGGAAAAGCACAGGGAGAACAATTTTTGGCAGTGACAACTGTCAGAGGAAGTTTGGTTTGAAAAGAAATATTAAAAGCTTTTCCCCACTAGGACCTTAACGGCATGGAGCGCTTCATGTTATGTATTAAAGCAACATCTATTTTTCAAAACCTAAGAATATAGTATCAGTACATATTGCCTCGGGGTTTACATCAATTTCCTGCTTATTAATTAATTGGCTTGTTAATACAACGATTTGCAGGCCTGTACTGCCTAGTGAGCTCAAGGAGCCTGTGTTCTCCCTCCCAAGATCAATGTGCATTAGTCTAAACTCTCTGATGTAGAGCAGACTCTACTGTCAGAGATAACTGAGAAGCGACATTAACTCTTAGAAACATCTGCTCAATATTGGAGGGACGAATGAAAAACAAAGCATAAAGTTTAACTCCCAAATGCCATTGTTTAAAGGGTCAGATGAAACACCACTTGCAAGATCAGTAAAAAAAAAAACCAGGGGCAGAGGGAACCCCACAAAAATAACACATACAAAAAAGCCCTTCCTTTGCCAGCAATGGTATCAGTGAAATGTAAAAAAAAGAGATCTACAACATCCTGCAGATCAGACATGAAACCCACTATAAGTCCAGCATTCTTTAGTCTGGACCTCTAGTTAACACGAACTTCATATTACTGAAGTGTATCAGTAGCAAACACTCACCTGGCTGCAATGTGAATACAAATAATCAATCTTTGAGGCACTTCCCTAACACACAAGCTTTGTTCTTTGGGTCACATTAACATTAGCCCAATTACGTCCTGTCACTGAGCACATACCAATTCCCAAATATTCATGGACAAATTTAAGAGGTATTAGGATGCAGCATATTTATGCATTGTTTGCCCGTTTTATGAGCTCTTATCAAGTCCTCTCTATCAGTTCAAACTAGTCACCCCCACTGACAAATGGAATAAAATACCAAACAGCTTTCCAGAAATCAACATGCTTAAAACTCCACTTGTTTACAATTGTTGCTTCCAGCAGGGCTTTTTTTTCCCCCATTAATTCATTCATTTACATAAACACCTCTGGAAGGAAAGCTTCCAGGGATGCTAAAACTTATGGGTATGGTTTCACGCTTGTCTTCAGCTGATCTAAAAGCAGGCTGTTGGTGACAGGAGCACTCCTGCTCTCCACTGAAATATTTATCTGTAGCCAAATGCTGACTATAACACAGGAAGGAGGGACAAACTGCCAGTGAGGAGGGGAGAGGCAGATCTCAGGTTAGCATATATCAATTGGGATAATGCATCTCAAATCCTACAACACAATCCTTGCACCTATTCCCTTTGGTTCCCCAATCCATGCACCAACCAAAACAAAACTCCATACAACTCATACAGCACCTCTATGCTGCCTCTGCTTATTTTATCTCTAGCAGCAGGCAGACGTTTTCTAGGTCAATTCCCCAGTACCAAACAGCCAAGGAGACAACTCTGTTTTTCTCAAGGCCTTGGCTTTCATAACCTGCAATCATGCAGGGAAAGCAGCACACGGGAAAATCCAGAGCTGGAGTACACAGGGCAGTCAGAGTTCCTTCATCTGACCCATCCTGAGGGACATCCTGACAAAAGTAAGAAATTTGGGAGGCTGGATATGGGCTGCAGAACCACATAACTGTTGAGAAAAAGCTGACAAAGAAGCTACACATGTAATACATATGTCTGAAAACATCTCTTTACAAATGCCTGTATATACATACAGTTATCTGCTCCACAGGCTCTCTTTCAGATTATGAGGAAAAATAACAACTGCAGCCTGCTATCAACATTTGCATCAACAGCAGAGCAGGAATTAAAATATCAATTATCTATCCAGATTTTAAACTCAAACTTCTCCAACTCTGGACACAAAACAACTGGAGTTCTTTGCCATGAGAATCAAAACTGTAATTCACAATTTTAAAATTACTCAGTTGTGAATAAATTTCTTCTAACTGTGTGTCAAGCTCTAGTTTTCAAAAGGTACTTTTATGGATGGGGCCAAAAATCATTTCTCATATGAATTTCAAAGGATACCGCTGCAAAAATCAATTATGAAGTCAATGCACAGAAGCAGACATGTTGGTTTTATGGTATTTCCGTTACCTTCCTCTATATTAAAACACAGAACATACAAAAAACTGTAGATTGTCCTGGATTTCATTCCTTCTAGGCCAGTGCTTCACCAGACAGTGCAGGGACCAAACAGAGTTCTTTTACTTTTGCAATACCATAAGACAGGGTGCAGGAGCTCTTTCACTGCCTACGTGGAAGAAGGGGTGGGCCAAATCACAGGTCCTGCAACACAAACTTCATGTGATGGTTTCTTGGAAAAGGACAACAAAATGGAGTGGCATTGCAGTCCACATTAAAAAAACCACTTAAGTGAGACTGAGCTGTATGAATTGGATACTGAACTCAAAGCCTTTACTGTTCAGAATGGACTCCCTGCACTCAAAGAAAGGAATGAAGCTCCAGAGTTTCAGACCCGCATTTAAGCTAGTCAGTGAGGAAAGCATCATTCCCTGGCCACCTCCTGATCAGAGCAGTTAACATCACCACTTACTAGCCCATAAAAGCCCAGACCCTAACACAAAAACTCCAGCCTGAATAGGACAGATGTGGTAATGCAACTAGAGACAAATACTGAATCTCCAAGTCACAAGAAAGATGGGGGAAAAAATCCATGCTGGGGAGGTGCAGCCCCCTGCAGAGTACACAAGAGAGGGACAGAAGAAAGAAGTCAAATAATTTTGCAGTCAGAAGGAATGTACCTGCAGATATGAACTGATGCAGGGATTGCTTCAAGGATGTAAAACCTTACCAAAAGTGACCTGAGTTTCTAAAGCAAGGATTTCCAGGCATAAAGTGCTTGGTTAAGTAAGAAGGCAAAATAAAGAAAAGTGAAAAATAGGAAACACTGACGACATGTTAAACGGCAGATGTTACCAAATGCTCTGCCAAAATTACTTTATGCAATCAGCTGCAGACAGAGGGCATGACCTGCCCTCTCCAGTACATACACTGCAATTTCTTTTCTCCCACACCATAAAGAAGAAGGGGAAAATAAAAAAGTCACTCTAGATGACTGGTTGTGTCTCCAACAGGGA
Organism: Eopsaltria australis; assembly: GCA_034509425.1. Classification (NCBI taxonomy): domain Eukaryota; kingdom Metazoa; phylum Chordata; class Aves; order Passeriformes; family Petroicidae; genus Eopsaltria; species Eopsaltria australis. The sequence goes on from JAVTVJ010011974.1 coordinate 1,200,306, forward strand.
AACCCAGTGGATCTGTGAAGCAAGCCAACCTGTCCATCAAGCATGAAAGCAAAGGTTTAATCAAATACAAGGTGTGCCAATTTAGTGGAACCTGCTCTTCACTGAGATTACGTAAACTTTTTAAAACACACATAGGAAAACACCTCAGAAGATTTAGAGGATTTGTAAATTGAATGCCTGATGATACCCTGAAGGGAAGGAGGACTTAGAGATAAGATGTGGGCTTGACCTTACACCAAAGGCATCCTCCAGGAGAACAGAAAGCACCATGTTTGAGAGAGAGCAAAGGCACCAGTATCCCCAACATTCTGACATCAACTGGGATTAGCATCGCCAAGAGTTCCATTTACTTGCAGACTTACAGCACAGAGAAATACAGGCACGTTAATTCACTCATATCCAATAAAGACTAAAAGACATCACCTTAGCTGCCCTGGGCATGAGCCTTTACTAACCTCTTGCTCTTGACTGAGTTGGCCTACCCACGCCTCCACACCGTGCCATGCAGGAGCTGCCAGGAGCAGAGCAGGAGTCTTCCAGTGGAGACCACCATGGCCAAACCATCTCCCTCCCTGTGCCCCAGATGGTATTTATAACCAGACCACAACATCTTAATGAAAGGCTTTATCTTTCAAAACATGTAGTATTTTCTCAACAGAGAAGAATTCAAGTGTCAGGTGTTTCAGTGTCTCGTCTCCTGCCAAGACTGACTTGATAATGCTCTCTCTACTTACTGAAGGGGCTCAAAAAAAAATCTCTTTTAGGGCTGTCTTACTATACATCCAAACTGTCTTTGGACAAGGCAAAACCAGCACTTTTCATCTCAAATTATAGATAATGTCCCCAAGTTTTCCTTAGGGAAAAAAGCCTGAGTGAAAGTAGAAGTATGCACAAATCCAAAAGTCACAGAGGGTCACTCTTCAAGCAAACTAAGCAAAGATGTATTTACAAAGTAACATGGAAACCAAGGATTTTAAACACTAGAGCAGACTGACCACAAGTATTAATAAAGTTTGTGTTGCGCCAATATTCCCCTTATAAAACTTGTATTTTTAGGGCTGTGTTCCATGTCAAGCACAACATTCATGATTTCAGACTGCAGTGCATCTAGCAATGATGCTTCAGGGTAGCAAGGAATAAATATTTCCCAGTTTAAAAAAAATTAATAATCCTTACCACCTTTTCTGAATGCTCAAATTTTCAATATTTTACTTTAACTACAGCTGCTACAATATTTTCAGAGCTGAAATCTGACCTCAAAATTAAGGTTTAAGGATAGCAAAATGTTTACTTTTGAAATGTAATGATTTTCAGGGGCTGTAGTGATACTACACTAGTCAGTCAGCAGCAAACTGTTGAAAAGGCAAAACAGTATTTTTAGTTCATCTGGAAAGATACGTGAGAACAAACAAGCAATATTCCAAGAAATACTAAGTATCTTCTGGTATAGTAAGATGAGATAATCCTTGCTGTTCTCATAGTTTTCTTTTAAAATACCTGAAAAGCGGAAACATTTGCCTTGTTCTGACAAAACAACATGCAGGATTAATAGTCAGATGTATCAAATATTTTTATTTTAAAACATGAATTTACTGAAGACATAAAATTTTCCCATTTATGTAGCACTCTACATAAGGACATTTCTGAAATACTCAAAATACTTCTTTCCAAGTACTTCTCCTTTCAGTCAGTTACACTTGCACCAGCTAGTGAAGTCAGAGGTCTGGAACCTACACACAAGGTCATGAAGAAATTCATAATTCTCTCAAATAGCTCTCTCAAAATTAAACATCTCAGGACTTCTGAAATAAGCCTATGCTTTTTTTTAATAACTTACATATTTTGCAGCCTCTTGCAAAGAAAAAAGGAAAAGTTAAAAATTAAGCTGGTGGGAGAAAATTGAAGAAAGATTTGTCAATTAGATCGGTTTCAAAGGAAAATTACAGGAGGTAGCTTCTGCTGAATTCAGTGAAAAATTACACAGCAGGAAGCATGCGTTCAAGTTGCAGTATTTAAAACAAACAAATAAACAAACAAAAAACCCACCTAAAAAATGCTGTAAAACAAACCCCAAACAAAAAGACCGAACCGACAAACAAAAACACAGATGCGGACCCTTAACATAATGATACATACATGACTTATATCAACTCAAGAAATGCCATGAAAAATCCTTTTCATCCAAAACCACACTTGAATTATTCTGTGGGAAATAACAATTATTCATGACCCCCCACCTCTTTACTCATCTTTCCCCTCAGGCACAGCCCCTCTCCTCCAGCTGTGCCCTGTTTCTGAGCGAGGTGGCGCACACATGGACAGAAGGAAGATTAATTCACCAAAACGTGGTTTGCATCACAGGGATCTGCAGAGGCGGTGTGAGAGAATTCAGAAACCACAATCACTTTTGGATGGGTGGGGTTTTTTTCTGAAATGCATGCTGAAGCCTACACTAAACCTCCTCGTTAATTTACTGAGAACATGTTCTGGAGTTTCCTTGTAACACAGATTTGTGCATTACACCATTCACACAGTTCTCACAGGAGTAGCTGTGTATTTGCTCACTGTGCAACCCGGGCTGCCTAACTCAGATGCAGAAGTCTGAATTTCCTCCATGTCCCACCATCAACCACAAAATGTCCAAGGGCTCTACAACATGCTGATGACGTGGAGAACATTCTTTTTACATATAAAGATGTTGCATTCTTTTCACTTCTTTTTTTCTCCTTCCACACTTCTGAATATGGAGCATATGAACAGCATACTTGACAAGAACTGTGATATTTTAAAAAAATGGAAGTAAATATAAAAATTTAAGGTATCTTCATTAAAGAAGCCCCAGGAATTTGAGCTATTTAGCTTCTCAAGAGATAAAACAAATCACCATTTCAAATTGCAGTTTGATAATACTGAACTCTCACAGACATATCCAGAGGATTTATTCCTTTTGAAAGGGCGTTCGCTAAACATATCATCTAAACAGTGACTCAGAAGCCCTGCAGTGACTTGGAGGCATGTCAGCTTAATCCTACGACAACGTGAGCAGCTATTCTTGCTCTCAAGGTGCAACAAGTCCTTTCATGATCCCCAGCATGAACACAAGGAGCTGTCTCTGCTGCAGCAGAAGCTGGAAGTAGAGCCAGCTTCAACAGTCTCAGCCAAATCCAGTGCACAGTGCCCCTAATTACCACTGTTTTCCTCCAGCTATATCCCCTTAGGGTTTGTTTTTCTGAAATCAAGAAACACAATGGGAACCAGACTGAAACAAAACCCTGTCCAACCCTGTTTCTACACCATACCAAGCTGTTGCAGTGAAGTGTGCACCAGTAATTAGAAAGCGACAGCATTTTTGAAGCTGCCACTTACCTGTTTAGATTTGGAGGCAGGAGTTTGCCTGCCTGTGACTGTCTGATGGGTTGCCTTTACCACAGGACTCCATTAAGGATGCATAAAAACTTAAAAGTCATGTGGAACATCTTGCACAGGCATTTCCAACTTCAGTGTTCAGCTGCGTTTGCTTTGTCTGTTCAAGTGAAAAATGATCCCTAGTCCAAGAAGCTGACAAAACTTTTTTTCTAATTTGTAGCTTTTGCCCTCTTCTTCCATCAAGTTTTACACCTTTTCATAAGTCTGTTGGGTTTTACAAAGACGTGTGCAGGATTCCTCCAAATAAGAAAAGAGACTCTTTAATAAATTTCAAAATTGAAATGAGCCAAATTTACTTCCGGATAATGGAATTTTTATGTGTATATTTTTAGCAAGACTTCAGTCCTGGGCTTAAATTGAAATTTGTGTAGGTAATTACCATCACTGGAGAAAAATACAGGATAATCCACATCCAACAGCTTCCTCTTGTAATTGTAAATACTGGCCACTGTGTCCTATCAAGAACCGGCCACACAAGTGGATAACTCAACCGTTCCTGTACTCATGCAGGATGTATGCAAGGTGGTATTAATGAGAGCAAGGGCCTGAAGCAGAGCTCACCAGACCAAATAACCTCCTGACCACACAAGTAGAAAATAATTAAAACAACACACCGCTCTCATTTGGTTTTTGGGACCAGATGGCGGATGGTCAGGCAGCCAGTGGGTGAGACAGCAGCAACGCTGTGACAGGGGAGGGAAAAGGGAAGGTAGCCTAATCCAGGCTAGGCATATGTAAATATGGATAGGCTAAAGGAAGCAGTGTCCTCCTGAGCACAAAACCTTGAAGCAGAAGTCTATTTCAGGGCAATCGATTTCACTCAGACATGCCAGGTGGGAGCTGGCTGCCTGTTAAAGCCAAGCCACAAGGTCTTAACACAGAGAGAGAAATGCATGTCCTACTTCTGAGTTGGTGCCTTTAGAGCTGAGTATTTAATGACATACAGGTAAGTACAATGAAGGGGCCGAGAGTGGTTTTGAGAGAAAAAAAAACCCGCTCATTCTGAAAAACCACTTAGAGCAGAAGAGCATCCCTCGAGCAGAGCAGGAGTGGGGTCAGGATCAGCCTTTGCATCAGGGCTGGGTCGCCCTTCCGTACCTGCTCCTGCAGGAAGCTCGTAACACGGGGAGAGGAAATCAAAATGGTAGTGTGACCTTCACAGGCTACAGACAGCCTGAATGCAGTTTAACCCCAGCATTAAGGATGAAAGCCTAGGCTCATGAAAGGCAGGCATTAACTAATCTGCTTACCCATACGAAAGAAGAAAAAAAAAAAGCCACGCACACACCAAAAAGCACACTACGGTTTATGGTAAGCCTGCCAAGAATGTAGCAGCATAATCATAACAGAGTTTACTTCAACACATCATCGCAACCATGCCTAAACGCTGTTCTTTGTACTGGAGCAGGCATGCTGTCAGTTACCCCTCTAACGCCTATCTGGGAGGCGTCGAGGCTCCAGCAGCCACCATCCTGTGCTCCATCCTGTGCTCTGCTGAGCCCGGCCAGTGCCAGCCGCTGCGCTCCCCTCCCAGAGCCTGCCTTGCAGCATCAATCAGAGGCCGGAGCCATCTATGACAGAGAGCTGTGGGTGGGGAGGAGGGATTACCACAACAAAAATTAAAGAGCATTTGCTAGTATGCGTCTGCCAACTCAGTCAGCTGAAGGAGCAGGAGGAAAACAAGGCATGACAGGAGGAGAGACAATTATTCTTCTCCCCTTCATAAGTGTTTTCCTTCCTGTAGCGACCGTGTTCCTTCCTTGCCTTCCGACTCTTTTGCATCCTACATCCCTGACAAGGACACACCAACTGAAACCCAGTTTTTAATGTACGATTTTGGCATATAAATATTTCAACTACAGACAGTTATTATTTAATAAACATATTAAATAATGTTTCGTTATCTTTCTCACATAGAAACCCCTCACTCTCAGTCTCTTCAGTCTCTGAATGAATTTGCTTTCGTCTATTCAGCAATGCTTTTTGGCTCAAGTTTAATTAAAATTTCAACCAGCCTATATGAGTGAGATGGTATCTTCCCTTTCAGAGACAGAAGACAATATCCTCTAAGTATTTCATATCCTCATTTCTTAAAATCAGCTCATCAGAAAACCACACTCCTCGGCAACAAGTGTTAGATTATCTTTAGCCACCAGCATCAGCGTACTGAAAGACTGAAGACATTTTATTGCCTCACTGAGATATTATTGTACATTTCTCTTCTCTGGTGGATTTCCCCACCTTTCTTTTTTCAATATTATTTCATTACACCAGTTCGCCTGTTCAAAGGATTCCTTAACTATGCACAAGGTCCACAAACTAATACTGTATCTCCAGATTTCATGAAGGCCAAAAAACCAAAAATATTCTGGGCTCTGCTCCATGTGTGTGTGGTTTTTTCACTTTCTTGTTCAGCCACAGAGTTGACAATTTCCAAACTTTCCTATATAACCACAAGACCCGGAAATACTGATTTCAAAAGGAAATCTGATTTCCCCACACAAGTGAACAGTTTTGGGATCCAGAAGACTCTAAAAACATCCACACAAATACCATGCAAATAGCTGAAACTGAATTCCCACTAAGCGATTTTGCCTCTGCCCAGAAAAACCTGGTTAGGGTGTACCAAGGTGCAAGAGTGGGTGCCAGGTCTGAGGAATTCTCTTAGCTAAACGCTAGCTGCTTCTTTGCTATCCTCTCCCGCATCCCAGGGCACATCTGATGCACTTACGAGAAATTCCAGGATCCTCTCCCGAGCCACTGCAGCAGGACACATCCCTCTTTGGGAAGAAAAGGAATAATGGCCAATAAAACAATTCATGCAATCTAACTGGATGGGAATGTACCAACCTAGAGGATATGCTGGAGTCCAAATCCAAATGCCTGTCTCCAGCTGCATTTAGAGAAGACAGTGACAGGGGTGAGGAGAGAACTCTGATTAGTATGTCCCAGCTCCAGGAAGAGCCATACAACTAAAAGCTCCGGCTTTTAAAGAAAAAACACTCAACTCACTTTTGTCATTAAATGCACTTAAATTTGGGAGGGAAGGACTCAATGGATGGACTCACTCAAGTTTGATCAGGATTTTCTACAAAAATACCCAAAAACATCCCCAAGAAACCTCAAAAAAAATCAAATTATTTGTAGACATACTCATGAAATTCACTGTTTACTATCACATGAAGTATTTGCATATTTGAGCATTATTTTTAAATAAAACTATTTCCTCACTTGACAAGGCAACTTAATTATACTGCAGAGCAGAAACTGCATGATAGGTCGCAGGGTTAAAGCTGCTCCATCAATAGTTCATTATCAAATATACAATTTTCTCATTTCTACTGTTTATTCCAGAGAGATGGAAGTCAGTGGATTACACCACTACTAAAACTGAACAAATACATTTGCCAAAGATGACAGTGGCTCATTCACCTGACCACGATCCCTCATCAGGACACTGTCTGGTGCTATGGGAACGCCTACAGACACTTCAAGGGCATATTCTACACGCAAATTCACCATTAAGATTACAGACCTAAATAAATATTTTTTTTATTTATCGTAATTCATCGTAAGAAGAATTCATCGTAGAAGAAAAAAGCCTTATATTTATATATTTGCATACAGGAGTGGAGGCACTGCTTTTAATGCATTCATTTCTTAATCAACACCGAAGCAGGGGGTTTTTTTCCTTAAAATGGTGCATTAAGAATTAATTTGAATTGCAGGTGATTGCTGTTGGCATCATAATCCTAAAGTGGACAGGCCACCCACTTATTTAAGTCTTGTTCTACCACTATCATCACAACTTTCTGAAAGCTATTAGTATTTATCTTAAGGCAGAGAAACACAGGTCAAACTGCTATTTTCCTCAGAGGCCCCACAGTCATTTGTCTACTTTTCCTACCCCTCTCTCTGAGGTTCTAGACTGCATCCCATGGCTGCTGTCGGGACACAGATCTGCAGGATGGAGATGTTCACAATTACCATCTGCTACTGTTTCTCAGAAAGATCTCATGCAGGAAGCTCATGCCATTGACCTCATTTGATCCAGGAGAAAAGTAATAATGGAGCTCCTGTGGCTAATTGCCAAGAGAGAAACACTCCAAAGGACTTATTTCCGATATCCTCCTCTCCTCTGATGAAGATCTAAACCACCAGCTCAAAACAGGCTTCTGATTAGATCAAAGTAGGAAATATTTCATGTTATTAGCCACATAGTTTCATCTTGTTTATGAACCGCACCATAATGGACCCCAGACAAGTTAAAATACAGTAGCTTGCAAAAACCATTATTATTATTAGAATGTAATTATTCACACCCAATATGTATCTTTCTAGTAAATGCTTGAAAATATCTGCTGTCCCCAACTTCACTGGAATTTAGTGCAGGTTACCATCAGGTCTTCTAGTTTACAACTTGATACTTGAAAAGATTGCTTCTGTAAATAACCAAGAATGTTTAAGAAATCAGTTTACTATATTTGCTGTAAAGACATGATATTATCTCAACAGGAAGACATGGTTTTTCATAAACTAATTCCCCCATATCCAGTTGTCTAAATAATGCAGGAAATGTCTTGTATATAAAAAACATCCAAACTACTAATTGTCCAACCACCAGTGCTGACATCGTGCTGTGTAAGGCAAGAGACAACAATTCTAATTTATGACAATTAAAAGCATCTTTGAACGATTGCAGCACTGCATTTTGAGAAGCCACTTGTCCCCAGCTGAAGCTGGTTGAAGCAAAATTGACTGCCTTTGCTCCTCAGAGGAGGCACAGACTGTTGTTTCAAACGGCTGTGACACAAGGCAAGGTAACCATCCAGCACAAGAAGTCCTGGTATTTATTGATGGTGCTCTTCTCCAGTGGAACAGGAGGCTGGAGATGCAAGGACTGGCCCATGAGAATGAGGAAGCCACAGTTTCTACACAGGGCAAGGCTGTATATACGTATGGGTGACATAAAAAGCCACTTCTGCCTCCCCGTTGCACAGTAGGCAGCAGCACACTGAGACAAGGTGCTCTTTGTTCACCACTAAATTTCTTCACCAAAAGCCAGAGATGCCTCCGTCTCTCAGACTTCAGCCAATTTACATCCCTAAAACATTGCATCCATCTAAATTCTTTTTAAAAAAATTAAAAAGGGAAATTGAAAGTATTTCTTTAAAAAATAATTCTGCGCATGCATTATATTTTGTTACTATATATATGTGTGTGTGTGTATATATGTAAATATATATACACATGGAGTTCCCTACTTTAGCTATGCAAGGTCTTTGCCTGTATGTTGTACAGAGATGTAATTTGCACGTAATCTCCCAATATTAACTTTTCATTCAGGCTCTCCAGTTATGCAGGAGCTTTCATCTCTTTTTTCCTTCCTAAGCAACAGCCTGATGTTACATCTAATGAGAGCCAGTAGCCAGGCTGAGCAGGCAGTGAGCAACAACGGGCTGCCATAAAACATCTGAACAGACCAGAAACAAACATGCTCTCTAATTCTCAAGCGGCAACAAGACCCTAAAGGGAAGCCTTGTCTGAGCTGCTTCCTTACACCTCCTTAATAACACCAGCCCTAAGCCAAGTAACAGCCGTGGAAAACAGGATGGAAGGTGGGTGATTTCTTGCCACTTGCTTCCAACATCCTTTGGTCAAAGCAAAGGCATCTCTGCAGCCCTTCACAAGATCAAAAGGCAGCAGCTCTATTTACAACATCCTGAGTAATTTAGGCATCCCACTCGGCATTGTTTCCTACCTCCCGCCCAGTTCCCTTTTAAATTGGATGGTTTCTAAATGAAACCTCTAGCCTTTATGAGTTTATAGCCATGGCGAGCCAAGGAGTCCCACGCAGACAATTTTAAAAGAAATTAAGAAAAATTTCTCCATCTTAACCTTGCTGCATACGAAATGGTAGTGCATGAAAAGGAAAAAGAAAAAATTTGCCTGGCATTTTTTATTTACTAACTTGAAAGATTTATGCTGTTATGCATTTTATGGTCTATCTTAATTTCCCAGTGTTGTGTCCGGTACTTGCGAGTGTGCAGCTTCTAAAGTAGTTCTCTTTAAGGCAAGAGGCATTTATGGGTAAGGAAAAAAACCCTTTATAAATTAAGTGTTGAGTAAATGCACAGGATGTTGCAAGCATCTGCCTTATTTGCACCTTCTTTCCCCCTCCCCTTTTTTGTGGTTCTTTTTTGTTTTCTTTTTTCACAACCCGTATTTAAAAATTTAGGGCCACTATTGTGCCTATCACTGCTAAACAACAAGACCCATAAGGGAAGGAAGGAGGATACGCACATGCTAAGTAGTCCTCTGGAAGAAACAGTGAAAGAAATTTCCCTAAAATACAGCATGCAGGTGATAACAAGCCATGTGCACACCACTCTCCTCTCCCAGCAAAAGCAGGGGATCCCAAGATCGAGGGCACAAACCTGGGCCAAAGACAGGGCCAGCCTAACGCAGGCTTCTGGGCAAAGGCTGGGACATGGCACCAAAGGCTAAAGCCCCCAAACCCCCCCACCCCCCGCCCCAGCCCATGATCCCTGCACTGTAGCTACTGAACATATGTAAGAGCTGGATGCTCATCTGTCCCCTTTTAACCAGAATACATAAGGCAGAGGGACTAAGCAACATCCCCATGGTCCTCCAGAAACACATTTTCCTCATCCTAAGTCATGTCTGCTGCAAGCACTGGACACTTTTAAAACTACAATCTTACTTTTAGAACATGTAATTCTTTTTTCTCATCCGCTTTTCTACCTTAACTAGTAGTTTAATGTGCTTCATATATTGTCAAGTAAGATGTGTCTGCGTTTATAAAAGCAAAGAGAACTCAAAATTACAAAGTATTTTAATTTACATACGAAAAAGTTATGATTATGGTGTCTTATGAAACTTCTAATTTCATCAACTTATTAAATGTCATTCTTCAATGCAGAGAGCACTCACAGTATGAAGAGTTCTTAAATCAAAAACACACTGTTAGGGAACAATCTTCATTTTAATGATGCTCAATAACAGGGATTAAAATATTTTATGAGTCACAGTTTCCACTAAAAAAAAGGCAAAACAAAAAAAGGGACAATGGTGATAAATTTGTTGAAAGTGTGAAACTTGTTCATTAAACACACACAAAAAAAAAAAAAGTGTTGGGGAAGAAGGGAACAGGCATCTGAGAACTTATATACGGTATTGTACTTTAAAGCCCTGACTACTTTTCCCTTAATTGGCTTCTGCAGATCCCAAGGAATCTGAAAACCCACCAGCTCCACAGCACAAGCAGCCGCTGTCCTGGCTGCTCCAGACAGGGGATGAAAGAGCCCTTCAATCTACAGATCTATTTATATTCCTTCACATGGCGACTATAAAAAGGTTTCCTTTCAGGCTGAGGTTTCTCAGCATTAAAGTTAGTAACTGTCTGAAAAGCCATGTGTACACGGATTTTTAAAACAGGGTGACGCCTTTGTGTTCAGGTAAATTTGGTTTGAAGCAGCAACAGTGCAGTCTCGCACATCTACAAACTTCCTCTGTAGGGCCTTTGCAAAAAGAAAATGGGACCCAGACTGAACTGAAAGAATGCATTAAATAAATGCTGCCACTGATTCTGAACAATAGTAATTTCTGACCAAATGTGCTCTGTCCCAGTCACCTTTGTATTTCCCCCGCCTCCATCTCCCCACCAAGGCAGCCAGCCCAGCATGACATTGCCAAGCCATTCCCAAGGGCCTGAGAGCAGCACCGGGTGCTGGTGTTTCTCATCCAAGCCTGTCCTGGCTCTCCTGGCCAGCCTCACACAGAACGACTCTGTGCTTCCACTTCCTCCTGTGTAAACACCAATAATTATATTTCCATACCTCACAGCATGTAGAAAGGAATGACAGCTCATACCTTTCCATAAAGAAGTCTCCCACTCTGCCATGCAAGCTGCTCCAGAAACAGACTTGTGGTGAAAACAAATTGCTTAAAAATTAAAAGGCATACAATAGAAACTTGGAGCCAATTGCCACAAATCCAGCTCCACCATGGGAAAGGAAAGCACTGCTTTTAAAGTCAGCAGAGAAAGAAGCACTGTGTCTGGCTAATGTGCATGGTCCTTTTTCAATTTGCTTTAACAATTTATTCTTTCCATTGGTTCAAGAAAACAAACCTAAAAGGCTGATTATTGAGGGTCAGTATTTTAAATTTAAAATAGAAATTTTAAGATTGAGACTAAGCCAAATCCAGCTCTCAAACCCACACACCTCTTCCTCAAATCCACCTGCACCAGCGAAGGTCCAAGCTTCCTAAAAGCAAATGAAAGCACAGCTCTGTCTTGGGACAATTATGACACTATCTTGGTATGAGAATTGCTACTTTTTTATTTCCCATTTCACAATGCAGTGAAAAGAAACCAGTGTGAAAAGGTCCACCCATCTCTCCATGACAATACCAGATGACGGGTACTGGCACTCAGGCACTCACTCCTGCTCTGTCCGCTGCCACCTCCACAGCCACTGCACACCATGCCCTGCATCCACCCTGTGTGTTACCTGCAACTTTTAATGGACACCAGAACTGCAGAGCATTCTTGCCCAGGGCAGCTACTGCCACCCCAGGCACCAGACCTGCATGGGGTGCAAATGTCAGAGCTGAGGGTGTAAGTTGCTATTATGGCCAGAGATGTAGTTTTCTCCAAAGGTATTTTCCAGCTGCACTGGTAGAAATAAGAGTGGGCTGGTGGGACAGCAGACAGCTAAGCAATGGCCAAGGCATCTGCTCTAAAGCTCTGGAGTTTCATACCAAGCTTAGCTCTAACAATGCTGCTCCCAGCTACAGCAGTAGAAAGACCACGTAACGGCCTTTAAGGATTATTGCCAAGACACAGAAGGGTAAAAGCAGGGATATTTGTTTCTGAATTGATGCAAAACATGGATGTTTCCATTGCAAAGGGATTTTAAAGGGAATATGTGTCCAGTTGGCACAACTAGAAATAGAGGGGAAAAAAGGGGGGAAAAGTCTGTCCTAATCCTGTCATTCATACCACAGGAAAAAAAGTTAACTCCATAATTTCCATACAGTTTCTCCTGATGGCAAAAGATGGTTTCTCCATTAGTAGCACATTAGTTAAGAGAAATTCAAAATCATACAGCAACTGGTAAAGATACTTTTACAGAATCAAATCCTCTGTAATCACACTGCACCCTCCCTTTGCAACAAGCACTAGCAAAAGAAATCAGGACTTAGAGGACAGTGTGTGAAACTTTTTCCACCCCTCCCATAGTCGCTTCTCTGGTCTTGCACATCCTACCCACTGCTGCGGGAATGTCTTTAACAGGAGCAGCCAGTAATGGGTCATAATAAACAAGCCACGTGCTTTCATTCCAACCAGAAACATAAATTATTACAGGGTTTTAAATACATACCCTGTTCCAAGAACTCTTTTATTAGTTATGCATATTTTAAATCAAATTCTGTGGAAAGTAACTTAAAGGACATTGCAATCGAGAGCTGTGCTGGCCCAATAAAGCATATCAATCTCCTGCATTCAGTGAATAAATGGCAGGTAACAGCTGTTACGCTGCACAAAACTCTTTTCTGACCAAGACTGAACACACATTTGATCAAATTGTCTCCAATAATGCCAGGAGCGCTGCCAACCAAAAGATTAAATATTCTGATTTCATTAAAAAAAAAAAAAAAAGAACCCCCAAGATGTGATAAATATTTTTAGCTCCGAAATAGAGGAAAGAACATTTTGTTATTCCTGTTCTTTAAAGCTACATTTAAAAAAAATTGACATCTGTCCTAATATCCAGATTATGTAAATCCTGATCTGCAAAGACTCAATGCTCGCCCAGAACTGAAGCAATATAAATGGAACAAATGTTCTGGGTCAGTTTGAACTTCCACGTAATCTAAAGGGACAAATTAAAGAAGCCAGTTTTGCATTTTGTCCTGAAGCAACAGAAAAACCTCCTTCTCCCAACAGGTTCTTCTAGTGACAAAGATGGCCGGACAGAAAGAAATCCACTTTACCAGAGACCTGGTGTGCATCAAAAGCAGTGTCTGAAAAGCAGGTTTTGTCAGAACTTGTAAATCGATGGAAAGGTTCGCTGACTCACAACAACTGATGCCAAAATGCCTTCCCTCTAAATCTGCCTTTAAGGTAGCATGTATAGAAAAAGAAAATTGGCAGCATCTACAGAAAAATTAAATTATGCCCTTTGTTTCTCTGCAATACACAAAGAAACCTTGTCAAGAAAATTTGAAAGGTGGATTTGTGTTTAAGTACACACAAAATGTGAGGTCTCATTCTCCCTAAAAAGCTCCTGGTGATTACAGAGTGAAGAATGGCAGCCTATCCCACAGGACTAAAGCTGCATGAACCAGGAGAGGAGTTTAATCTACAGCTGCGCGCTTCTTTTTCCCCCTCCACTGGTGACTGATGAAGGCGTAGGAGTATGAATGCCTTCACTGAAGGCTCCATATCCCTCCCGCTATTGTAAAATGTTTGAGAGGTTTCAATACATATTTAGGTTCCTACCACAATTTTCTGAAGCAAAACTAATAAAAAATCTGTTTGACTTGATGTTTTGGGGACTATTTTTTTGTTGTTGTTCATTAGAGATTTTTTCCCCCTACGAAAAACTACATGAAAAGCCAAATATGACTCCCTTATCATCAGATACAAGGGAGAATGGTGTACAGAAGATCAAAATAAAATCTTCCTACATAAGGTATAAGGGACAAGTTTTAATAGCCTATGAATGTGGACCATAAGGTTCAGTCTTTCTGAGCTCTTCAGAGCATTTTTAAAATAAAAGCTTTCCTGGGCTTCAAAGGAAAATCTTTGAAAATTCACAAGCAACAGGGGATAACCACAGAGGAGAACTACGAATATAGAGAGAACTGGTGTTACAGATAAATTCCCTTATCAGGCAATGGGACAGGTATCTTAAAAGCAAGAAATAACAAAAGAATGGCAAATTACTAATGCTCAGTACACTCTGAATCTCCCTACTAATTCTGATAGTAATATGGGGAAGACTCATACAAATGCCTCCAGCCATTCTGCAGGACAGATGAAACAATCAGCCAGGCTGACAGATGCCTGGAAACTAGCAGCAGAAAATTTCAGCTTCTAAGGTATTAAGCAATGATGTGGTTCACCACCTGCTGAAACCTCCATCAAAAGTTTAACACCTCCTGGATGGCAGCCTGGGAAAGGTAGGACCATATATGTGCTCCCTTCCCAACTTCCAGTCCCAAGCTCCAGCCTGAGGTGCTCTACAGAGAGAATGAGGCACACATAGTCTTTCCAGGAACAGCATCTCCAACACTGCAGTATTTGCCCAATACTCAATCAATGAGCACCAGGAAGACAAGGTTGGGAATGAGGTAGAATGACCTTAGGAGGTTAATGGCAAGGGGCTGAGGGTTAATTGCAACCTCCTGGAAGGCAGAAGAAAACTGTAAGCAAAATACTGCTCAATACTCAATGACCTCTGAAGATCCAGAGTATTCTTCCCTATTTCTCTGTTGACACACACTTCTTTCACACACACCGTCCTTTTTCTACACCAAGCAGTGGTAACATCTCTGGTGAGGAGAAGGACTGGACAGGCCACTGGGGTGGGCTGCAGGAGATAGGACTGAGTGGCCACAGGGGCAGCAGGCCCCTCACAGGACATTTTGCCAGCCTGCTACACCAAATATCCTTGGAAAAGCCCCACGCTTGGCTGTACAGATGGCTGCCAGGTAGTACCCCAGTTACTTCCCAGGTACTTTTGCACACATAAAATTATGGGAGCCAATCCTAAATCTGAGAACTGGAAGTGACAGAGCATAAGAGCAACAAAAAAGCACAATGCCCCTCCAATGGCACCTTCAAAGTCTTTTTTACACATGCTTTTTGGTAAAATGATGACACCATGCTATGTGATGGCTGGTCCATGTAGAGAAACAATCAAAAGGAGAGGATGAATTTGAATTAAAAGAAAGCTCTTTAGACCAATTCAGCAGGATTGTCTAAGTTGCACACAGACAAGACAATATAAACTCCTAATACACCCAATATACTGGAGTAATGGTCCTAACTAAGAAAAAGGAACATGCTGTGCTGAACAAGAGTTACTTTGTCTGTTCTCCTCCAGGTTAAACCACCCAGTTTTTTTTGCACATGTTTAACATGATTATCTAATAACAGTCCCTGCCTATACATTTGGCTATGCATTTTACATATAGCACTGTAGAACAGAGAGGTACTGAGGGAGGAAAAAAAAGGTATAAATGTGTGAAGCTAAATTATACATATTTAAGCAATTGCATGCCTACCTGAAAATCTTGCACTGAATTTAAATTCACATTTTGTAGGAAAGGCCTGGCGATATTTGGTCTGCTTAAATAAATATTTATTAATCTCAATATAAAAGATCAGACACCAAATTTATATGAGCTGAGCACAGTTCGGGCAGAAGCCAATAATAGCTGCTTTCAGAATTTGCAGCGTTGGAGTTTGCCAAATGGAAGTGACAAGTCTGGACCACTAAGAAAAATGAAGCCATTTGGTAAGTTATACGCTGCGTAATAAACAGTCTGTCAGTTTGCTTCTAATCCCCCCTTTTCCAGAAGGGTGTTTTTTTCGGGGTTTTTTTTTTTCCTTTTCCTTTTTCCTGATGCACTCTGCAGAGCACGTACATATTATAAATTAAACAGAAGCTACTTTGGCTCTGTGGACCACACACTGTGGACAACTTAGACAGGTCATTGTTACCTAAACAGAATTTGGTTTTTTGTTTGCATTGTACATTTCCTTTCTGTTTTGACAGCAGGTTTTAAAAAGAGGATGTTACCCTCCTTAGAGCTTTGAATCATTTACGAAGAAAAGAGAAAAAGAAGAAGTTCTGCGACAATAGCACAAAAGTAAAGCCTTGCAATTTTTCGTTTCTTCCCATGACATCTGTGGGTAGTCCTGTTCATAACGCCTTTGTTCCGGGCTGATTTACCGCAGTTTGAGACAAGACACCATTCAGAGTCTATTCCAGGAACCACGGAGGAAGTAGAAGGAGGATGCATCTAATTTGTTAGCTACCATGACATCGCCACTTATGATTAATACAAGGCATTGAGTGAACAGAAAGTATTTCCTCCAAGAATCCTCCATCTCAGTGCATGCTGAACAGGGTGAGGATAGCAAGACTGCCATGACAGGTCTGCTACTTGCAACATGGCTTGTCAACTGTGCAAGAAAGCAAAACTCCTGGTATTTCAAAAGCCTGCATACCCAGCCAGCTGGCTCTGCTCAGAAGAGGACTACTGGTGTAAGTGGGCCAGACAAGAAAGATTGCTGGACGAAAAGGTCCTGAATGAAAAACCCAGGAACAAGGAGGTCCAGGAAAAGCTCTTGTCTTGTTTGCATACAACTCCCAGTAAGTTGCTGTGCACGCAGGACTCCATATTTACAGGAACCTGGTCACACTCCTTCCTGCCTGACAGCATTTCTAGGTGAAGGACTTACATGCCTGCAAAACCCTTGAAGCTCTTTTCATGGCACACACTGCACAAGTACAAAGTATTGAACACTTTGAAGGGAGGAGCTGGCAGAAACCATTCAGTTCAAAACACTAAACCAAACAAAAACTCCACAGCTAATCCTTATCCCTACTAAGTCCTCCCTCTGGCCGGCTGTGAGACCTTACTTTGGTGATGGGGAAGCCACCCAGCTCACCGTGCCCACCCACCCCACCAAACCTACACACGTGGATGTGCTGAAAGCATCAGACTTAGGTGGCACATAAACCACAGAAGTTTTGTCTGCAGCACTCACACAGGTACCAGAATAAGCTCCCACTCACCCACAGATCTCTTGGGGTACCAGCCAGCCACGGTAAAGTCACGCTGTCAGAATAACTCAATCTCCCACTTTTTTGGCTGCTCCCTTGCCCCAGGGTATCTCTTGTAAAGGGCTAGGAGCAGACTGCAAACCACGCAATTTGCTGTGGTGGTGGGAGCCTGTTCCTGGCACCCATCATTCCCACAATCAGAACCAAAAAGCCCTCCAAGACAGTTTGTAACAAGTGAACTGCTGTCGCCATGCGTCTTGTCTGGAAAAGTCCACTCCAGCTGGGCCCTCAGCACCAAAGTACAGGCACCTCAACCTACACACTTAAGCTCACCTGAATTATTCTGCGATTTCCGTCTACTGTTGCTATCCCTCCCCAGTAATCAATGTCCCTGCTGCAAATACCAACCTCAGGCTGCCCAGCTGATGGGTCTGCCTCCCATAAAATGGGCACCAGAGCACATACAGTGGGTTTACACTGGTCTCAAAGGCAACCCAATGCAACACAAGCTTTGTAAAGCAATGAAAAAAACCTAAATTGCAAAATGAAGTTTATAGAAGTTCCTTAACATCATGTGAATGGAGTAAAACTTTCTTCTGCTATAAACTTTTCCTGTTCTTCTCTTTTTTATGCAGTTACTGCTTCCAGGAGCTTATCAAGAAAATAAGCCTGCTCACACTGGCAAAATCCCAGCTCACTCATTTTCTTAAGTAGCATGTTATGAAAACGTAGGGACACAAGCTGTACTTTCTGGATACAAAGGAAGCCCTTATAACAACTACAGTAACACCACATTTGCAACCGGTTAGGTCAGTCCTGAAGCCCTTCCTTAGACTCTTCCCTAGCCTGCACTTAGGTCAACCAATTCCTGATATGGAGAGGCTGTCAAAGACTCAACAGCACTTTCTCAGGCTCATGACTGATCAGCTCAGTGGATGACCCTGTCTACTCCTATTTGCTGTCCCTGAACATAACCCTTGTCAAAATATCCTCTAGGAAACAACACAAAATGTTGTACTTTTTACAGGGTGAACATAGTTTAGTCTTCATACTCTGGCATTATTTCCATACTATAAAACACTCCAGTTTTGATGGGAAATATCTATCAATTCTAGAATAAATTACATTCTCTGCTACATCGGATTATTAATATTCTCTATTATATATTTCTCGCCTTTTTAACACCTACAGAGCAATGGCAAATTTGGGACAGATTTCACCTTCACACCCCTAGTTCATAGAGGGTGTTGGGTTTGATGCCCTGTCCCTAAAGCTGCAACACAGCCACAGGTCATAGCTAAGAGCCTGGAAAGGAAAACTGGGTAAAATCACATTTGTGTGCACAGCCGTGCATCAGTGTCAAAGCAAGGCACTGTTTCACTCGGACATTCCCTGCTTCCAGCCAGCCCATGTGCCCACTGCTTCTCAGAAGGGCTCTGCTGCCTTTATAGTGAAAGGCCAAGGGATGATTTCTGGCAGCCAGAGAGCCCGTGTTTGTCCAAGGGTGTGGTTAGACAATCTGACTGAGCAAGCTTCTGCCCTTGCCGGCCAGTCCAACACCCTCCTCTCCATCCCCACTCCTCCCTCATTGCTTTTTTTTTGATTGGGTGTCTAACAAATCAGCAAATTGATCATGTTTGCTGTGCAAACAGATGAAGGGCTGAGGTGATACAAAGGGCAGAGCAGAAGCCAGCAACTGGAAGCTGATGAGGAAAGAGGAAGGCGCACGACTCACTCCTTTATGTGGAAGCAAGCTGCCAGTCTGGCTCAGACCATACCATTTAACTTCAAAAACTCTATTTCCAATTACTAACCTTTTGGAGTGAATAATACAGCATGCACCGCAGAAGAATGAACTGCTTTAGGCACATGTGTTATTTCCTGATCTAAGTGACAGCAGCCACAAATTTACAACGTTCATGAGCACCAGAAGTGGCTGCCATGCAGGGCAGGCACTACAGGGACTCTTTTACAACAAAGCAGAAGAAACAGTGCCCCACAAAAATTCTCAGAGGTTCTCTTGGTGCTCCCCTGACAGACAAGGATTCCTCTTCTCGTGCACATTGCAACACCAAAGCATTTCCTGACAGAAGTGACCAACAGAGACAGGCTGTATCACTCCGAGGCCGAGACGTTGTTGAAGGCATGGGAGACCAGCACACCCTGCTAGGGCATAGACCAACACGCAGAGAGTGTGAGTACCCCCAATTAAATGTTTATTAGAAGTGCCTGTTGTAGCCACCTTCTTAATACACACACAACCACAATCTCCAGTGAAACAACTAAGCTCTTCCTTTCCCCTCACAGATGATGTATGAGAGCCTTTCCTCCTGCCACCGTCCTTCCCCTGGGGCTGCACTGCGGACCAGCCTCTCTGACTCAACCAGCCCTCTTTTACACAGCTGGCACCTTCCACAATTTCCGAGACATTAGCATTTTCCTAAAATAGTCTCAATCTTACGTAAAATGACCGGCATTTCAACCATGCCTTTTGTTTTAAATCCCCCTGACCATGACATCTGAATAGAATAAAGTCCAGTGGAAGTTTAATACCAGGGGAACAGAAAGGGAGAACTGAGCTGGGGTTGCTGGGTGGTGGGAGTGGGGTTCTTCCCTGGCTGCATGGCCTTTGCTCCCAAAGCTCTTCTGCTCCTCTGGCTGCAGCAATAACATCTTTCCTCCATCCCTGCCAGCTCTCCCAGCTTCTGGCCATGAGGCACACTGCAACACAGAGGCAATTGCTGAGCTCTGCCTGCCTTTCTGCTCACAGGGCTACCAGTTCAGGATCACTCGAGCTCGTTTTCATGTCTAAAAAACAGAATCAGCAAATTATTCAAAATACTGCTAATCCTTTTCTGGTTAGGAACTGGAAGACAAGTTTTCAGAGCAGGATAACAGAAACAAAGCTACTGTACATCCCCTGCTCCACTAAGAAATTAGGTTTATCCATCCTCAGCATGGACTGCTGGACACCTAAATCGGGGGTGGGGGCGTTTATTGTATTACACATGTTTACTGTACTAACAGCATGCAAAAAAAAAGGTTCAAGGGGAGCCTTTGTCATATCCAAAACTAAACAAACTTTAATGTTTAAACTCATTCCAGATCTCCAACAAAGAAAGCCCCAAGTAGCAACTCTGCGGCTCTGGTGATCCCTGCCAAGAAAGTTCATCAAATATTTGGATGGAATAAGCACTCAATTCCAATGGGAAAAAAATATTAAAAAAGGAGAGAAACACAGTCACATTTGGGAGCACAAGAGGTGGAAATTAATGCGAAATAAAAAAGACCAAACCAGGCAGCAAGTTATAAACACCAAATATTGAAATTCCAAAGCTGACCTGCAAATTTCACGGTTAATACGATGCAGATCCCTTTTCTGCAGTTGGGTTAAAAGTGCACAGCCCTCTCCTAGGCAAATCTCCAAGGAATTTTAAAGCTTGAATGAAAATACTAATTACAATGTACTAAAAACAGAGTGAGGAAGTGTGCGAGATGACTTTCGAGATGACTTTCGAGCACTGTAAGGAAGAGCGGAGGGAGGAGACAGTTCGGTCACTGTTGAAGCCAGAGACATGCAGCAAGAGTGGCCCTGCAACATTAACTCCTTCCTAATGAGACCTGGCAACTTTTAAAGGATTCAAGTGCTTGCAAAGCTTTGTGCTGTTCCTGTTATGATGAAACTGCAGCACTTACACAGTTAAGAAAGGAAGGCTTAAAAAGACTGACTATTCATTCCCAATATTTGGCAAGACCAGCACAGCCATCGTTTTTAGTAATTACAGGAAGACTGTATCTTAGCAGCTGGTTTTGCACGGGGGAAAAACCAGATATTTATCCCTCACAAGGTTAACTAGAAGTATAAACGGAATTCCATGTTAAATTATCCTCTGTATGCCAAAGCCACAACATCTAGTACTCGTTATTACTCTTTCAAAAGAAACAGTCCAGAGTTTACACACACGTATGTTCTGAGGAGAATATTTTATAAACCCCACAAAAACATTTACACAAAATAACTCAATTTAGGCCAGCAGAGCAAATCTCTCACACACAAAATGTCAGCCAATTAAGCTTTTAGCAGAGCACCAGGGAGACCGATTTTAGAAAGCTAAGCAGGTTTCTCAGTCTAGGAATGCCTGAAATCTGTTTATTCTCAGTCAACAATGACTTTCTGCCTTCTGCCAATTACTAAAATAGTGGGGGGAAAATGGATTTACTCTGCATTTACAGATCAGTTGGCTTAGCAAAATCTAAACTCATACACAGGCACCTCACAACCCCTCTCATTAATGTGAACAGGCGACAACAAAAAATTTGCTTCACTTCCCTCCCCCCCTCCCCGTCCTCAATCTGCTTATCCTTTCTTACCAACAACTGGAAATGGCTAGTGCTCCCATGGCATTCTTTCCTCTCCTGCCCCTCAGGCTACAGGATGTAGTAGGGATTTCAGAAAGAGCTGCCATGCAAGGACACAACCATGGGCTGTCCACAAAATCCAGTGAGCACCCTCAAACTGAGGGACCTGATAAGCCATACCACAAACTTCAGGCTTGGAAAAAGCCCTAAGATGAAGCTCCTCGAGGCCATAACACCCTGCTGCCAAATGGGGAGGTTCACTCCTCTGCTTCCTCTTAGCATTCTCCTCCCTTTGCTTCCCCTTCCACTGAGCCCCAGAGTTAGGCCACGCATCCCACCTCTCCTTCTCCACCGGCTCTGGTCTCACCAGACATCTCTGTGGACCAAAGCAGTTGATTAATCTGACCCACACCGCCCATTTTCACAGCAGCAAAATACATCAAATCATCACATCCTTCCCAACAGCAGCCAAACTCTCCCTCTCACCTGTGCACCCTCCCTGGCTCCTATCCTCAGCTGCTTCAGCACATTTATCCATCAGAAAACCTGCTGGTCCCACACAGACCTTCAACAGAGCCAAAACCACCAAATACTGCTCTTGGGGTCAGGATAGTTCGTTTACTGATTAACTCAGAGCGGTACTTTGCAGGCATCTTGTACTCATTAAAATTATATTCTTCTTGTCTGTGTTTCGTTCCAGACTCAAGAGAAGATTTGAACATAACCTTATCTTGGAGTAAGTCCCAAATAAATTTCCATTTCCCAAAAGACATGTTTTCTCCAAGGCAAGTAGTAGAGATTTGCAACAGTTTATTAAAAAGAAGCAGCTTTTCCTCTGGCCAATGTCATGTATTACCTGGATGTCATCAGAGGTCCTGGAAAGTAGCTTATTCCTAAAACCCTGGAGGCTCTACAGTACATATGATGCTTACCAAATATTCCAAAACACAGTAACTTATTTAACTTTCACTCAGTAACATAAGCTTTCAGAAATAAAATAAAAAACGAATTCCAAACTTGACATATTTAATCTTCTCAACACATTTAGAAAACCGAAGTGCTAAAAAGCAAACAAATAGATGTGCACATACAATCATTCCCTTACCTTTGCAAAACACTGCAGGGATGATGCCCAACCAGCTACAACTATGCCTTGTGTTTGTATTTCCACCTTCAGTTACTATGGGTATCCTTCCCTAGGAGCAGTTTTTTGACTGTCAGCATCCCCCCAAGACTACCTACACCCACAGAAGAAAAGCATTGAGCACAAAAGTTAGCTAGCAACTACTAAAAATGTGGCAAACAAATTCTGTCTGTTATTCCCCCCAGCCAAGTCCTGGCAGAGGAGAAAATGAAAGTTTCTCTGCATATTCTCCACATATAACACAGAGCACTACCATGCCACTGCAATGCTGCTGCTGAAGTAATAACAAAAATGCCCCAGCTGGTGAGGGTCTACATCGCTAACGAGGAATAACTGTCTCCCATTGTGAGGCTAATTTAGTGGGCTTATGAAATGCAATCAAGACATTTCTATAAAGGTGATGTATCATGAATAAAACAATGAATCATTCTGTTGAAGAATATAACAAAGAACTTCAGCAAAACTATAAAATAATCTAAAATTCATTTAGATTTCTATGCAAAATTTAGAAAACCTTATTTTTTTCTAAATAAGCAGGAGAAGTTTATTTCAGAATAAGCTAGGTAGCTAAAGGCATCATCCCAGCTCAAGAGTAAGTACACTGTCATGCTGGGTTTGAAGGAGCAAGTTCTTCTCACAGCACTTTGCAGTAAGGTCAGGATAAACATGGTGCTTAGCGCCTCCAGCTCTACAGTGAAGACAGTGAGGTTGTGGGAATTAAGGGAGTGTTTGCAGGCATGGCAGAAGGGACAGCCAGGATCGCCAAGATGATGACTGGCCTACAGTATCTACATTAAATATAACTGAAGATAATTTGAGGCACTGTGCATACCATGTGAGTTACCATTACCTGGCATTTTTCCACTTGAACCACTCAGCAGCATGACAACAATTCGTCCTATGGAAATTATTCAGCATTTATGAAATGTTGTAAAAAGCAAAAGGAAAATCCAGTTAGTCATCTGTCAATCCTGCTGTTGAGAAAACATCGCATATTTACAGACTATGGGGCTGCTTAAAAAAAAAAATCATACCATAAATTTCTTCACCTTCTGAATGAAGACAGTTTCAGTAAACTCCATCTTGGGAAGGATAAAATGCCTCAGGATAAAGGAAACTATTTCAGGAAGAAACAGCAGTATATTTCTATACAAGGATTTGCTATCCGGATATGATAATTTCTCGAAACCTCAAACAAAATACCACAGCATGCTAATCTGCTCTTTCACAGCAGGTAACCTCAGACATCCTATAAGTCTACAGCATGTTCATTCTTGCCTTGTTTAAAGGCTCTGACAAGCGCAGTAACTAGCCCCAGCCCTTCCTCCTACTTACCAATCCTGTGTCTGACTTAACATTGACTTTATTTCATGTTGCAGATTTCAGAAGTTACACCATTTCTTCCAGGAATATGCTTAATATCCCTGAAGTTTTATTCACTTTCTAAATAACAAATAAATTTTTAAAAAAAGTGTTGTTTCAAGAGGGATTTTAAATTTCACTGGAGTCAGGAAATTAACAAGTGTTTCCCACAACTCAGTTCTGCCTGGCTGCCACCACAGAGAAGTCACCCCTTTCACCACCAGCTTGAATGACATCCTGCAGCTCAGCTTCACGCTGTAGCCCATTCCGCACCCTGCCATAAGCCACAGCTGCCTCAGGAGCAACCCAATTCAGGACTGCTGGACTTTCCTCATCCTTCTGCAAACCAAGGTTTGGTTCTTACTGCTGCAGCAGTCACCACTTATCATTTCCCCTCTCCTTTCCACAGATGAACTTTTGCCTTCCAAGGGAAGAAGAAGAAGACTGAGACAGCGAGCACACAGTCTGACGCACAGGACTGACAGAAGGACTTTCCCAGAATGATAGTATCCTGGCTCTTACTGCTCGAATTTAAAGCCCATGCTTGCTGCAAAAGACAAGCCCAAATGCTGCTTTGGACAGGGGCAGGGAAGCCAGAGTTTATGTTTATAAGCGCTAATCTCATTTCATCCTTCCTCTTACTCTCACTACTGTCTTAAAAATTCATGTTTTATTAGATTCATGAAACAGCTATAGCTCATAATGAGATAAGTCAGCTGATATTGTCGATGGGGTGTTTTGTACCAAACTTTAACACTAATTATATAAACCTTCCACTGCACTTTGTTTGCTGAACCCACACACTTAAACCGCCTGCCATATAACTGCAAACAGTTTATTAGCATTAAGGCCTGGGCAGCATTAACCTTTCCTCAAAATTGTCCCAAGTGGAGAATGTGGACCTTGTGCTGTTAATTACAGGAGGCACTGCCAGACTCCCAGGTGCTGACATCATGCTGGGGTAGCACCTTCACCAAGAGCTGGGAGAACCTTGCATCCCCAACACCATGCCTCTGAACCCCAGCACAGATAGGGACAGGCAGGCTCCTCCATCCTTTATATGGTCCATAAATTTTCTCCCTAGCCTGAAATACAAAGGCGTCAAACGAAGCTATCTGTATTTTAAATGCTGTCATAACTTTTCTGACTGCACACAGTTAAGGAGAGCATCATGCTGAGTCTCCTGATTGGTAGAGTTTATGCAGCCAGCACCTCTCCAGACTGGGTTGTTCAAATGCAGGATTCCTGTATCAATCACAAATTAATCAGTGATGCAAAATGTGACAGTCCTTGTTTTCAATAAGCTAAGCACATCTGTTCTGCAGTTTGGGAATAAACTTACACCACAGGCAGTGAGTACGTCAAAATAATTTTAAAAGTGACAGCAGATCTATATTTTGTCTTCAAATTGCTTTGCATGTATAAAAAAGAGATGGTAGATGAGAAATAAGTATGTGATAAAACCCAGTCACCTACTGTCCCACAACACACAAAAAAGAGCTTCTTCAGACAACTGAAAGACAGACCCAAATATGAAACAAGCATTCCTGACCAGAATTGTGTTCATGGAATAGATAGAAGAAACGCATTAACAACAGCAACAAAAACAAAACAAACAAAAAAGAGAAAAAAATCCAAACCCATAAATTGCATTTCAGAAAATGGTTTGACTGATATGCTCTGAGGCTTTAACTAACGTGAAGAATGCTCAAAAAATATTCATAAATACAGAAGCAGAATTCTTAAGTTCTCTGTATAATTATAGCGAGTCTAGAAGAAGTGAGAAATTTGCAAATTTAAACCCACCACAAAGATACTGAATTTGAGCAGATTTTGTCAAATACACACCAGTCCAAACAGGAATAAGCACGTGGGGAACAGAGAGGGAAGCCCAAGGCAGAGTAGACCTGGGCCAAGCACGCTTTGTTAGCAACGGGCAGCAGGGGAATTCACTTTGCTGATAATAAAAGAGAAGTATTTTAATCTCTTTCACAAGCGTAATCACGGAAACAACTGAAAACCATGACGGACCAATTGACGGTTCGTTACAGGGAACAATGCTTTTTGTTTTCTAAAGCCTGCTTTCTCAGATCTTCCAAGTAAAGGGAGACACATCACAAGGCAAGGGAGCTGTTTAAAATTAATTTCAGTTCCAGTCGCTGCAGCAAGGGAAGAAAACCCATCTTCTCCTATTCAGCCATTTGCTTTAAGTGCTGCCTCACAGAAGGATGTTCGTCCCTGAGCCACCTCAGCTCCACTCGAGTTTGTCCACAGACTCTGCCTTGCCCATGTCAAGAGTAGTTTTGTTATCAGTATGCTTTAACCTCAAGAAATACTTCAGGGAGATATACCACCCTCTAAGCACATGTTTCAAGAAACCATATCCAGCTATTTGGCTGTGTGCGCAAACAGCTATTTTGTCTTTCAAGACCAAAACATAAGCAAACAAACAGAGGGCAATCCAACTGGAAAAATATTTTTGATAGGAGGAAAAGACTTTGCTGATCAACTATTAGAGAATGTCAAACTGACTAACACTCAATTCTAGTATGATACAGTAAGATGGTAAGTTAATATGAATATACATACACTTTATTCACTGATTTTAAGTAGTTCAGCACATCTGTTCTGCAAAGGTTTACCCAATACCACCCTAACAACATTCATTCTCCTAGCAGGGCTGTCAAAAGCCTGTATTTCCTCAAGGGATGTTATCCATAATCGAAAATGTGGGTGAGAGATGTGTGTTTGTTTAGCAAATGCCAGCCTCACTGGGCACTGATGCATGAACACTCACAGGACAAACAATTCCCACAGACCTGTCCCACGACACATGGGCCATCCCTCCAGCCCCACTGAG
Organism: Eopsaltria australis; assembly: GCA_034509425.1. Taxonomy (NCBI): domain Eukaryota; kingdom Metazoa; phylum Chordata; class Aves; order Passeriformes; family Petroicidae; genus Eopsaltria; species Eopsaltria australis. The sequence continues at coordinate 1,227,283 of JAVTVJ010011974.1, forward strand.
TCCAGAGAGCAATCCTGAGGACTACAGACTTCTTACTAAGCAGGCAGCACACCACAACAGCTTGCAGCAGTGCTAAGACCATGCTAACCAAACCTGCACCTCTGCAGAATAAATCAGCAGAGTGCAAATGCTCTCAGTCACGCTTCCAGCACACCACAGATCACCCATTTCAACTTCTGGTGCAAGGCAATCAATACGAACCTCCTAAAAAAATTCCTTCTGAAATGCACCGGTGCCTTTGAGTTTCCCTATTTAGTGCCTCGCATTCCTTTACAAAAGATTTGTTCATGGTTTTCTTGACAAATAACAACATAATCGTAAATTTCAGTATTATAACAGGGTTTATGGACTGAGACCTTCCAGGATATTTATTGTGGTGCTGCATGGGGGAGGTAGTTTCCTTTTTTTACTTGCCCTTGTAGGAATGAAGTCAAAAGCAGACCCCAATGCTAAGGACAGCCCATCCAATGGAGAGCAGCAGGAATGATGCAAAGGCACTGCCAAGAAAGGTGTTACTTCATTCTGCCAGATTAGGGTGGCATGAATCACCCCCACTGATGCCAACATGCTGTGGTTGCAGCCTTGCTCACACTTACAAGGAATTTGCTAGCTTGTGACATAAGACTAATCTTTTTCAGAACATTTCAAGGCACCCCGCTCTGTCTGACAATGCCCAAAAGCTTGTAGGGCTCAAAACCTACAAGGCACATTCCAGACTCAGGACACTGGGAAAGTATCTCTTCAGAGAATTCAAGATTAAGAAAAAGGCATGAAACAAGAGGAAAAAACCAAAACAGAACAAAACAGACAGGAATTACTGTAGGAATGCCTACTGACTAATTCTAATTATTTTTTTAATGATTAACTTTTTCTTAATATATAAAGGCTCTATGTACACTTTCCTAGTAGCCCTTATAGACCCAAATTAATCACTTTTTGCTTGCCTTTTTAATTCATCTAGAGTCTCTGAGAAACTTTAAAATATTGCATATGTAGATGAGAAGCCTGTATATTTGATTTCCATTTTATTTTTTCCCTCAGTAACAGTTTTGCAAAGTGTATTTCCAAAAACTTGAGAAACTAGGAGCATGACCGGCAGCCTTTTGACCTGAGGCACCCTTCATTCCAGAAAGAGCTGGAAAACCCAGACTGAAAGGTTTACTTACAGGGTATTTAGTTCAATTTAGCTCGTGTGGTAGCAGGAGTTTTCACAGAAGCTTTTGTACAGTGCTGCCTATGGCTCACTCTTTCCAAAATCATCCCACCAAAGTGAAAAAGTCAAGAATCTGAATTATGTGGCTCTACCAAAAGTGGCACTTATGTCAAAGTACAAATTAAACCCCCTAAGGATCACAGAGGCCTGATACATTTTAGCACAGAAAAACAAAGAAAATAATGTTTAGCTGGCTACCTTCTGTTTCTCTGTCATCCCCATTATTAAACCATGGAACAAGCCCTTTTAAAAAGGCAGGCCTAATGATCACTAAATATACCTTTAGTCTTTAATTTAAGCATAAACTCTGATTAAGTGCATAGAATTAGCTGAAAATAGCAATACAGCTGGCCACCTTTGGCAGAATCACAACCAATATGCTTCATCTATTTGTAGCCACTTCCTTTTGACTGCACCACCTTCATTTAGCTGCCAAGTTGGAAAGAAGAGCAAATGTTGTACTTCTTTTTAGAGACTGAGGAATTAATTCTTTGTATTTTAAGATCAACAGGCCTCAGTTCAAAAGCACACAGAGTTTTACTCGCTTAAATCTACCCATTTGCTTAAGAAACTCTCTAGACTGAATTCACAGGATGTGACACCAAGCAAAATTTCCCTCAACACAGGCTTGCAACCAAACTTCATCTATGTTTCACTGTATAGGGAGAAACACAAATGTAAATTAACTACGTCAAATTATTTCTTTCAAAATCCAGCTGTTACCATGAAGCATATTTTCCTTTTAAACATTTTGTCTATAAAGGTGTTAGCAAAGCCATTGTAACATGGCTTTTTTTACCCAAACCTGATTTTACAAATGCAGCATCCATGAACTGCAATGCTCTAAGATCTTTAGGTACAAGCCCAGCAGGGATGGAACCCAGTGTCCTGTCAGTAAGGAGCACATACTCTCAGCAGTGCTAGGTGTCAATAGGTAAAGTTTTGTTAAGGTACAAGTCTCACAGAAAGAAACATCCCAAATAATACTCAATTTCATCCATAGAAAGTTAACCAAAACAGTTAAAATGCACACAGCAAACTGTCAATATAACTTTTCTCACAACTGCATTTGACTAGTTCTGACAATTTTTTGTACTGTTTTGTCTCTGCTCTCCCTTTCAACACTTACAGAAAAGTCACATAACATACTCAGCAAAAATTAATGAGCTGTCTTTACCGCATACCAGCTCATGATGCACATGGTCAAGAAACAAAACCACTTCCAAAGGAATCTGCAATCAGTTTTAAGACATTCAACAGATCTGTCAAGTGAAGCATGCAAGCAATGCTTCATCTCCATTCGTAAATACAAGAAGGGACAGAACAATGTAATAAATACTTTATGAAATATCATTAAAAGAGAAACACCACAGCTGACAGCCCAGCCAAGTTAGGTCCAGTCCATCACCCAGGAAGCCTTGTGGACACTGAGAAGAGGTGAAGCTGCTGTGGTTCAGGTATCACTGCCACTGTATCTTCTTTGGAAAGCCAAGACAGACAATACTCGCTATAACCTGGCAGAGCAAGGAACTGGGTTAGAGGGGCAGCTCCAGTGCTGGAGCGCTACACAAGTAATTTCTGGCAGTCGTGCCCAGGGGAAATTAAAGACGCAGTCACACCTTCCTGCAAGACTCAGAAAGGACAAACAGATCAAATGCTGCTCCAAATTCACAGGAAAAAAAAAATCATCCTACCTTTACATGCCACAAAACCAAGTAAACAATTTCTGCCAACCTATGACACTTGTCATGCCTCAACATACAGCACATGGTGGAATTCCTTTTAAAGCCTCTCCTTCTACTCATTGCAGAACCAGGCAACAGTAGCTGTTTGGAAATATCCGCGGTTGTTATTTTTCTGAGACAGAGGCTTACACCTTTGACACAGTCAGGACCAACCTTAACTCCATCTGGCTGTTGTAAGCAACATGAATTTTGGCATCCTTACCACAGGAAATCACACTTAATAGAACATATGCTCTCAAATCCTCTATTTAATCATACATTAATTGATAACGTACTAGCACCTACATATATGCCATTTCAGACAGGTCATACAAACAACACAATCAAATCACACTCTGCCTCAACTACCCTTATTTTGTCCAAAAACCAGCCTAGTCCTCAGCCCCACCACACCCCTCAGCCTCAAGATGCACAATCTCAAATTTATAAAATTTTAAAGTGACATTTCCTGCTGTATTAGACTTGTGTGAAGTCATGGCTATGGAAACCCAATTCTTCCATCACCACCAGAAGACCAGAATCAGGTAGGGAAAGTAACACTTTCAAAATAAAACTTCTACTGCAGTTATGGGGGAGGGTAGGGGAGAAAGTAAGAAATTTTAAAAAATGCTATTTGCAGTTGAAGTATTACTGAATCATTCTAACATACAAAATAGAAAGAAAAAGTATAGAAGACACTAGAACCACTTTTCTCCTCTTCTGTCCTGAGAAAGCAAATCTAAAAAGTAAATTAAATTACATAAAAGGAAAGGAAATACATTTTAATTTTTTTAAGCAACTCATTCAGTGTCTTCCTTAGAGCACAGCAATAATTTTCTGGCCATAATCATGTCCAGCTTCACTCCACACATGATCCAATGTTCCCTGAAACTGCTTCTAGTGCAGGAATGCTTTGATTATGAAGTTGCATGAGACTTGCACCACATAATACAGAAGCATCTCTTCCAGGCTACACAGCTCCTCTGACACACTGTCCAACCGGAGAAGTGCTGCAAACCAAGAATCATATTCTGAGCTCTGGTCCTTGGGTCATTATGTTTAGGGGTTTTTTTGCAGCTGTAAGAAGCAAAGGGAAGCAAACTAGAAAACCAGACCTTAGGCTAAAAAGCTGGACAACAGGATAGGACTTAACATATCACACAGCTGAAGAAAGCCTTTCACTCAAGTCTTTGATACCCACCAACCCATCTATCTATGAAGGGAGAAATGCAGCCGAGCAACAAGGCTATGCAAATATTTCCAGGTTCTAAAAAGATCGAGCCAGTCAAGCTTTCCCCTTGTGGTTTGCATGTCGTCATCAGCATTGCTCTGTGTTTGTATAGCCTTATAGCTCAAATATGTTTTATATGTCTTTGGAGGATGAGTGCACATACTTATGAGTTACAGTGATTGCTTCTTCGTGAGCATTGCACAGACATGTGCAAAACAGAAGTTCCCAAGACTGTAATCCTGTCTCCAACTAGAACACTGTAAAGAGGAAGAGAGAGGCAGGAAACCAAACCAACATACAATGGTACTGACACATTTTATTAGGAAGAAGTATCTATAAATTAAACAATACCACAACAGCACAGCCCCAACAAATCCTCTCTGCTACAACTAATTCTTAAACAGCAACGTTCTATGATGCTAAGATAAATGATCTAATTTTCTATACTTACCTGGTATCCTTCAACTTTAATATCCTACAATGATAGTGGCATTTTTTAATGCACATGTATCTCTCAGCTGCCCCTTCCATCCTTATTCTTCTCCCACCCCTCCACCCCTCCAAACCGATGTTGTAGCATTGGGTATACAAGCTGGTACAGGGAACTAAAAGCAAAGAATCCCATGAGAAGGAATGGACTCAGTAGAGATCCATTAAAATTCAATTGTCAGTTTCTATTAGATGAAGATCTCACCTCCCAATTAACTGAAATTTGAGTGGGATTAAGGGACAGAAAGGTGCACCAAAACTACAATGGAGGAGTACAACATCTGTGGTTCTTGCAGCTTTCCTATGCTTAGACATCAGGAAATCACAGCCACCATTTTCAAACATGGATGCAAGATCAAAGGCATCTTTGGGATTTCTGCTGGCATTTTATTTCTAGCCAGGACCAAGCCAAGCCCAATGCTATATCTATGGGTCTATCCTTAAAAGGTCTACTATAATTTTTGTTTGCTTCTAATCAGATGCTTGGGTTTGTAACTGGTTGATTTCCATGGTGTCTTTTGGTTTCTCAATACAAATAAATAGAGGCCACCAGAGCATTTGCTAAGACAATCACAATACTTAACTCCAAACCAAACAGTCTCACATTTACCTTCACATCTAACAGCTTCTTAAGGAAAATTTTGCCATTCAACTACACCCTCCCCTACTTAATACCTATGATGCAGGAAAACTGGCACTAAGCATTCTTTAACACTAGCCCAGACTTCTTTGGCCATCAGTTTAAAGGAAATGAAAAGTAGCAGCAAGCCTCCTGCCCAGTGAGGGTAAAGCCACCACCACAGCCACAGGCAGCGAGAATATCCTTCCACAGTCTGAATTCAGCCCTTTGCCTTCATTACAGACATTTCTCTCCCTCCAATCCTAAAAGAGACTAAATAGCTAAAATTTTAAGTCACATCTATATGCTTTCAAATTTAGAATTCTAAAACTAGTCTTTTCCCTGTGTATTTCAGAAGCTGCCTAAAAACAACTCCTCTATTCATATAAGCCTAAAAGCAGAAGAGTGTCTTAGCTGTAAGACCAGATGTAAGCTGAACTCGTGCTCATGAACTCAGAAGGAAAGCCAGAGTCAGATAGCAAAGAACCAGACACCCATGCCAACCTGCATTCTTCACACCATATATTTTTTAAATTAAAATTATTTTACTACACTACTAGTAAGCTTCACATTTAAGTGCAAAATCACACCTGCTCAGATACCACTTATTCCCTTCACTGTCATGCAGAGCATAAACCGTGCTGCTGCTGATGAGCCCTGACCTGACCCACTCAGCTCTGTTGAGACCAGGGGAGGGATGGAAAGAACAGGAAAATAATGGCAGATCAGGAGCACCCTGGAAGCAGCAGAGCCAGTAGTACAGTACTCATTTCTCAGCCTGGCCCCACTCTCATTTAACTCAAATGGATTTAGAAAAAAGCTACATTACCACAGTTGCTTCTGAGCCAACATTTATTCTGGCAGGCTATCATCAGAGCTATTGAAGTTTTTCTCTCTCTCTTTATCCTACTGAAGTGTTATAATAGGAGCAATAATACATTTACATTCACTTTATTCTTTCTTAGCATACAGTTCAAAATTCTATAAATGACACTGACGTAGGTAGCAGAGGCATTTGGGCTGTACTGCTTACATCCTCCAGGCACTCAACCTCTCCACTGGTATACTACTGTAAGGACTAATCCTGCAACTTCATACCAGCTACTGAGATTCTGATTAAGCAAAGCTGCCTACAGAATGGATTCTCTACCAAATATTGACATCAACCTGGTCCACACAGATGGCTTCAGGACCAGCGAGATGCACTCACACACACTCTATTAGTAACAGAAATAGGGAAAAGGAGAGGCTGATCAGAGAAGAAGCATCCTTTCTAGCACCGGTAACTTCAGATTTATTCTGCTGAGCTTAAAGATGCTAAGTAATCATCTTACTCAACCCATGGCAATTACAGAAGTGGCTGATGACTGGTGCTAACCAAGAGCATTTGACTGTGTGCTGGCAAGCCAGTCAACAATAGCATCCATATGTAAGCTCGCATATAAAGGAACCTCAGATTAAAACCAACATGGAAATGGCAACTGAGATGTTAGTCTGTTTACCACAATAAACATGCTATATTCTAATGTTCCTTAAGATGCTGCCTGTATCACTTCCAAACATTTACTTTTTGTAGTCAAAATGAAGACAGATGTTTTAAGAGTTGACAATCTCTTCCCCTTACTGTTGGAGAGACTCATAACAGAACCAGTCCCCACCTTTCTGCACACAACTGCATGAACAGTTTTGTAAAAGGCTGCAACTTGCTGCCTGACTAACCGTCACTCAAAACACAATATGGCTATCAAGTGTTTCACACCCCTCTGCAGGCACTAGTGCTCGTATCAGGGACAAATCTTGCCAATTCTTCCTGCAAAATGTCACAGAGACACAAATCTTCCTCAGTGCCAAAATGCTTTGTGAAAGACTCTCACTCTTTTCTTTCCCCATTACTGCAATATTCTTCTACTTCACAGTGATGAATCCCATCAGAATATTTCACTGAAATCATTTTTACAACTACTGTGTTGGCTCGGCCACTTCTATCTTTGCTAATTCCCTTTCCTCTGCTATTTCACAGTTTAAAGCCCTCCACAAGCCATCTCCATCTTTCCTGTCACCTTTGCGTGAACAGTCCAGATGTTGAATCGCACCTCTGATTAATCTACCGCCTATTTTTCAAGCCATAGAGCAAGCAAATAGGCCCAATTAGCTTTATTCCTTTTTTAAGCTACATCAACTCTACTCCTGAATTTTAATCTCTACTAGAAGGAGAGCAGGGTTAAGGCAGTACATCTTCTTAAGGTATGTTTATACTCAGAAGGAAGCTTTGGCAGCAATGTGGAGTCCATGTTTGACAGCTCTCCATGGCTCCTTATATCTAAACATACTAGTACAAAAACAGTAAAATTATTTTTCTGCAGCTCTGCAGGCTGCAAGTACAACTGGTTTTCTTGCAACAACAACTCTAAGATTCATGCTTATTCAATGCTTAAATGAGTACTAGTCAAAAAAGAATAGTAGTCCTTTCTCTTCTATCTGTATGGGAAAATACTCTACTGGCACATTTTAATAAATGGAAAAGGAACTGCATCCAAAACTAGGTACAGAATCATACCTAAGCTTTCTAACGTTGCATATTTTCTTGATACAGATATGCCCTTACTCATATATGTACCAAAGCAGTAGCTACATGTAGTTTCTGCAGGCGGTGGAAGTTGCACGATGTTAAGAACAAAACAGCTAATAAAAATTAGCTCTGTCAATGCAGTTAAAAGACTTGACACACCGAGATTTCATTAAGTGACATATTTCACACAGGTTTAACTGTTGAGTTCTACAGGGCTATTTTTACATAGGCAGTCTTTTGACTAAGATTACTTTCTTGATGAAATTGAGAATTGAGGCCTACATGTACAAAGCTCTCTTCTCATTACAATTAAACCACAACAGGACCACCATGATAAAAAATTTCAAATTCAAAAGTAAACTAGGGATATTTCAGATATCACAAAGACAAAGCGGTTTCCTGATACTTTACTGACTGAACTGACAAGTGAAAAAAGCTTTTATGCATAAGGAAAAAGGATGTATTTCTGACCCATTCCGACATGAGTACTGCTGAATTCTGGGCTAGGCACTCTGTACTTCCCCACATCCACCCTGGCAACAAAACCCAGCTCCAGGGCAGCTGCTACAAAAGCCTTTTTGGAAAACAGCGTTTAAAATGTGCTTATAGGGCTGGGCTACCACACAAGGATGGCAATCCAGAAGTAAAGCAATTTTCTATGATACTTATGAATAAGGCATTCAGAAGAGAAAGTTTTAATCTGGCCACACATGGTAGCATATGTGTTTTTTTAATTCTGAAAATGTTTTTTTCCCTATCAGAAGAAAAAAATATTAGGGGGGAAGGAACAAAAGGGAAAAAAATTGAAATCTTAATTAAAACTGTGACAGAGATACCAACCAAACTGAAAAACCTTTAAGTACCAAGAATTGAATAAAATTGAAAATCTGTATCACTCATTTTTCACCATGGTTAACTACATTCAGACCCAGTTCTAATGGGAAAATGGGGGGAAGGGGCCACAGATAAAAGCTTCTGTCCCCTTAGGTCCTATTTCCTAACGCTCTAATACTGCATTTTGTTTTAAAACAACTTCCCTGGTTTTTCAGAATGGTACTTCCCTTCTGCAGAACCCTCTTATTCACAAAAGGAAAAATGATGCTTGACTTCAGACTTTGAAAGACAGCTTCTTCTGCAAAACCTAAACCTCGTACCATAATGCACAGAAGTGCATTAGCTTTCACCCAGGATGGGATGAAAACTGGATAAATACAAGAGAAAGAAGGGAATTTATATTGCTGTCTAACATAACTGCCAGAACTCCTAACTATGCTCAGTTCCTGATGAATTTTTTCTGCATGATCTCATCCTTATAGCATCTGGATTTGGAAGACGCTCATTCAAAGAAACTCAGCTTTGTTGGTCTACAGACAAACTCTAGTTACTACTTTATTTTTTTAAACTCCTGACCTGAGACACTTTCCTCCTTGCCTGTGTGTGCAACACAGACTGAGCGCTAACAAGACAAGCACCCACACCTGTAGGAAGTGAAGAATTTAACCTAAAAATTCTGACTGACATTTAACTTCACACCGTAATACTTCTCTGGGGGAGGGGAGTTTCCTATAGCTGCATTAATTCAGACTAAAAATACCCATGCTGACATGCTGTCATGTGAGAATCTCTTTGATTCCAAGAGTTTATTCAGAGCCTTCGTGTTACTTTGAACTTTTTTGTTGTTTAATATGATCATCGCTCCATTTGTCATCATATGACAAGAGCAGACAATTACACAAGCTGAAGATATGTCTGCCAGTCATAGCATGCCATCTTGCTGCTGTCAAGCAAAGAGATGTGCCTCTACACACCTCTAGATTGAGTTCATTAAACCAGCCTGCAGGATATCCCTCGGTAATGACAGAGATGAAAGACCAAATTAAAATTGCTTAATTCAGATACACAATCTCTAGCATTTTCCACCTTGCAGTCTAACTGGTTATGCTGCATGTTTGAATAAGCCGTCCTAACACAGAAGCAGCACTAATTCTCCACTTCCACCACTTTTAATTAAAGCATCTGAAATATTTTCAGAGTTTGTTTTGTACTTCCCTCAGCCTTGAACGATAGCTAAGCTATTTAAAAGGAAAGCAGACGGGGCAGCCACATATTAACATGCCTTGTGCCAAGCAAAGCACGAAAGCCGGTCTCCCCGGCGTTACAATTGCCACAGGAAGAGCTCAGCACATCAGCGAGGGTGGGTATCAAGCGAGAGGGAAGCAGTGCCTCCTCAGAGAGCACGTGTCGGGGTTTTCAGTGCTCACCACTGCTCTCCCATGCCAAATGTATCGCCTCCTAAGCCTTGGTGCTGCATTAGTAACAGCACGTTACCTCCACATTTCTCATCCAAAATCCAACTTCCCCGCAAAATGTTCTCAAATACTGCTTTTAACCACATGCTTCTTGAGTTTTTTTTAATTTCCTAACACCAAATATTATGTTCTTACTGAACAATTGTCTTTTTCTCATACAAACAGGATAGAAGAATCATGCCTAAAAAAGCAAGTATCCTGGAATTTTGCATTAACACTGTGAAAAGTCCACGGGCAAGTAGCACCTACCTCTGTTAGTAAATTGAGCCATGTTTTCCAACAAAGCCTAATTAAAATAAGCTCTTCTGAATCTCCATCAAGAGCCAATTCACCAGCAAGGAGACAATTGCTTAACACAGCCTCCTATCATGAAATAAATTCCTGACACTGGCACAGCAAACATTCCCATTAGCACTGCAAGACTATTTCCAAAGCCAGTGCATTTACGAGTCAGAATAAAAAACTGGAATCCCAGTTTCCATTACTTCCTCATTAGTGGCTTAACACATCAGAGTAGGGGGAGCAAACTTAATAAGAATAATAAAAATGCTTATTACACCTAAAACATTACTACTGCATTTTTCAGGACAGCTAAATATACCCAAGTTTTTATGTAACTACTGAAGTGTTTTCTTTACCAACATGATTTGGCATGTTACCAGCAACCCAAAGGGCAACAGGAAACCACAAAGATGATTTGGCTCAAAATTTGCGTTTTCCTAAAGCCTGGTTCTACAACAATGCCTATTTCTAAAAAACATGGAAAAAAGAAAAAAATTATACTGTACATAATTTGGTTTAACTTTTAAAATATTCCCATGAAGCAGCTCTATCTCTAAGCTTGAACTCAAGGGTCAGAAGAGACTCATAGCTAAAACAAGGATTCTGTGGTGGATAGGGATGCAGCAGCAGCTGCTCCTGAACAGGCAGTGAAGGCAGCTAACAAGCCTGCCCTGGGAAAAGGGGGGAAAGTTAGTTACATTCCCTTTCTGCTCCATCCACATTTTGAATTTAATAATAATTTCCTCCTGTCACATGACCTACAGAACACCAGACAGTCAAAGGAAAATGGGAGGAAGACCTTAGGAGACGGATTTGCACAACTCCTCCATCTCCTCAAGAAGCATTTGTGGCATTCAGGACAGAATCTTATTAGGGTCACCCACAACACAGAACTCACATCCCTCCTTGACTTCACTCTGCTCCGTGCAGGGACAGGGCATGGAAGCAGCCACATCGTGGGCACAAACCTCACCTCCTTGCGCTGCAACACCCTTTTCTGCCGGAGAGGACTCCCTGTCTCTCATAGAAGCACGTTTCCACTGCTGGGGAATAATAGCAGCTGCGCATCCACCACACCATGCCCACACCGAAACCAGCAGCTTCCCAGCTCAGCCTTCCCCGTGCAGCATCACCAAAGGCAGCTCATAAATGCACCATGCCCACAAAATACAACTGCCTCATGATGTGCTCACTTTGTTTCCATCCACATTTCAGAGCCAGACTACTGCACCAGGAGGCCAAGCAGGGCCTACACATTAAAAACTGGACAGACTTTTGCCAAATAGGTTTTGCTTTTTCCTAAAACAGCCTCCTTAAAAAACATTCAGGGCATTTCCACCTCTGTTGAGAAAAAGCACTATGCTGAGGATCCTTTAGGCTGCAGTTAAAGCCCACTGCTTTTCTTCCCTTCATCTATGGACCATAGCATAGGGACAGAGCCAGCACTGCCGGCACAGCCCCTCCAGGTCCTGCCTAAGCGCCTGCTGCCGCTACACCCCACCTCAGCACCCCTGGGGCAGCCCTCCCACGCCACTGCCAGTCCCGCAGCCAGCAGCAAATAATAAAATAGAGACTCCAAGGGAAATAAATGGCAGCGCTTACGGCGACTGTAAATGAGGTGCGGGAAAGGGAGGTACGTAGGGCACAGGCTGCCAGGTAGGAATTTCTTTCGGCTGCCACTGCTTTTCTAGCTACAAAGTGCTGACAGAGGGAAAGCTGCAAGCAACTTGCTCCCTGGAACAGAATGAGAAGAGAAGGCTGGTTGCCTTTTGAGCCTGAGCCGAGAGATAACAGAGGCCACGACAGCAGCAACAAGCGCAGGGAGGGGGGTGACTCTTTCTCTCACATCTGCTGGGGTTACAGCAGCTCATGTGCCTCAGTGAAGCAGCAAATCTGGAAAAGAAGCTGAACTCCCTGCCTTCCCACTTCACCTGGCAGGACTCAAGAGCATCTTTGTCACACATCACACCTGGAGAAGTGCTGCTTTAGCTACAGCCCACAATTTAGCTAATAAACATTGATAACTACCAGTCGTGCACTGAGCTAAACATCATTTGCTCCAGCAGAGGAATCTGCCTGCATTGTGGTAGAACGGCTTAAGCAAGAACACAGCCCTAAGGTAAAACACTTTGACTGGCCACATACACCAGCCAAAATAAATCTCATAATCTAATTTGTATATGGCTGTGCCTAAGGTATCCCACACTCATGTTGTTCAGCTCACCCATACAGGCCAGCACACACCAGCAGCAAGCATGCTTCCAGACACGTGTCCGCCCCAACAAATCAAACCTGGCCCCTGGGGTGACAATATCACACCCCCAACCAGGAAAGTAAAGGCTGCCTGAACATTTCAGCAGCAATCTGCACCAACACTACTTAGCTCATTTCATTTCCAAATGCACAAGACAGGTCTCCAACATACAGACAACAAATCCCCACTAGCCCATTCTTACATTCAATTTGCATAACAGATCACTCTACAGCATTAGCAAAATTCCATGCTGCAAGCACATTTAATAAAATCATAGCGACAACGGCTTAAATGGCGCATTAGTTAAAATTCCTGCAATGCCTATTATTGGTGGTGTTACATGATACAGGAAGGGTGGCATGCCCTAATGAAACCTCACGCACACAGCCAACAGACTGCAAAAAAGACTGAAAGATCACATGAGTGCTCCCACAGAAAAACAATTTAAGACCCAAACCCCATCACCCTTGCCTCCCAAAAGCCAGTCTGGCGTCATATAAGCAAAAGCCCTACTTCATGTTACATTCCTGGAGCCGCAAGTAAAGGAAAGGAGAATTGGTAAAGGAACTGTGTGCTCGGCCCCAGCACAGAGGCATGCTTTGCATTCTTAAGCAACCCTCTCTGAAACCAATCATCGTTACTTGCTAATTGGCTAGAAGGAACCTAGCTCAAGCCTTGACAGCCGAAAGAAGTACTCTGACTTCTGGTGACCATACTCACATATGCACAACTCCTGTGGCTGACAGCTAAGGGGGGGCAAAAATCTGCATTAAAGCTGCATTGTGCAGTTATTTAATTGTGACTGCATACGATAATCAAAGTACTAGCAAAAAAGATGCACAAGACAGGAGAACTGAATTACTCGTGACCAAGGCAGGTACAGTGCAGTAATTCAGATGCACATTTACACAAGTCAGGGCAAACACTGTTAGAAGTGGGGACTAAATTGCAGAGGATCCCTAAACCATCCTAAAATATTTTGCTCTAAGGTAGAACATGCACCATGTATTTTAAAGCATTAAGACACTAATTCTGTAAACAATAATGCCTCCAGCATGCACACCGCACGCTGGAATGGATTCCTCAACTTGGCCTCATCACTTATGCATCTGATGAAACAAATACTGACAGCTTTTTTGCATTTGTAAAGGCCCCACAGCAGCTGTGGTGATCCCACCATAGAGCAATGAATTAAGCCTGAAACCCAGCTGGGTCTGCACAGAAGCCTTTTTTGCACAATACAGCAAGACTATCATTGTTAACCTAGGCATTATTGTAAAATATTCTGCATTACATTAAGAACGAAGATAGAGATGCCCTGGAAAATTAGCTTTAATAGGCAATTTATAACATTTAAAAATATGGATGCCACATTGATTGCTAACTGACAACAAATTTCATAGTTTCATTTACACACAACCAGAGTGAATCAGGTAATTACAGAATACCACTTAAGCAAGAAACAAGGCAAAATTAAGAAATAATCCACATTAAAGTTACAAAATATATGACAAACTTTTATAAAATAAATGTATAAACATATGTATGAATTTAAAATAACTATGAAAATTACAAGCCTTGAAATGAGAAGGAATTTGAGACAAAAATCTTAGAGGAAATGCACATATGCATGCTTTCATATAATAGAAATCTTAAGAATTTCTTTCAGGACTAAAGCAAGCAGCTTAACACACTGCACAGCAATACTTAGGTAGTGTTTTTCCACTTTACAAGGACACAAATATGTACAGAAAAAAAGAGTCAAGAATTACTTGGGGAAATAAATTTGGAAGTAATTAACTGAAAATTTTTTCACAGACAGAATACATTTGTTCAAAATTGAAACTATTCTTTCTTGCATTTACCATTGTATTTATGAGGCCAGAGAAATCAAAGTTGCCTGCTTCATAACAGACTATTCAGCTCATCTTGCTTAGTGATTAAGAACACTTCTTTATGACTGAACCACAAAAACATGTATTTTTCAGGCATGCAATGAGACATTTAAAAATCGAAGTTAAGCTGTATGAAACACTTAGAAGAATTCAAAGTGCTACCCTACTGACATATAAAAATTTTAAGCCTGTCCTTACAACTGCTCAATGTGAGGAAACCATTTCTCTGGATCCCACAACAGATATACACTTTCTAATTTCAAGTAGTACATCGGCAGGTATTACATGTGGTTTGTCTTCCCCCCCATTTCTCCTTCGTCTAGAGGATTACTCAGCTGAGTGCATAAACTCCCCAGTGCCAACTTCATACAGGCTTACCAAGGAAAGGTACCCAAAGACAGCACTGATGAAGCAGGAGGAGGAAAACTAAGTCACAGGGAGCAATTTGGAAATAAACAGCCAACTTAAAGGTAAGAGTATGGTTAGCAAAAATAGCAAGATGAAAAATATCTTCCATTAACCATTTTTGAAACGCATGCATTTCTCCACAACGCAGAACCATCTAACCGGAGAAACTAAAGTCTTATTAAGAGAAACCAAAATTACAGGAGCAATAACAGAAAACCTAATTCCTTTTATTTGTGGCATTGCCTCTGTTCCCAGACCATTTTTATTCTCAGCAGGAGGAACTGAGGGAAAAGGAAAAGAGAGCAAAAAGTAAAAAAGTTAAGGGGGTTAAAAAAAAAGGAGGGGGGGGATATCAGGGACAAAATGCACTTCAGACTCTGTGCCACATTTGGCTAAAATGAAGCAAGATCCAATTGGCAGCTTTTGAACATATGACCCTCCAAAGGCAAGCTGTCAGCCTGATAACAGTTGAAGGAAATAAATGAACAACTCTGCAGTGTTCTGAAACTCTTGCGTAATGAAGTTAGTTTCATCCTGGAAGATGGCCAAAAAGCACAAATCAATGAGCAACCAACCTCCTATCATTTTTATCACAACAGTAATACTCATCCAAAGGTAGGTCGTTAATAAGCCCTAGCAATATTTGCATTGGTCTTCTACACCAGAAAGTCAAAAACTGACAGTAACAAGGAGACTCACTGTACTGAGAAAACATGGGCAGAACCACTTTTCAGAAGTGACAATAAAGCAGCTCTACAACATAGTCCAGGAAGAGCCAGACGCATGAATCTTCTACAGAAAGAGCTGAGAGATTACCTGCCTTGCCAACACAATAGCTGTGCAAGTTTACTTTAATAGGTATTAGACATGTCAGGCACTGAAAACATATGGAATGAGGCTGTATAGCATTACACATTGCTCCAGAGAACTTTCTCATGCTGTGGCATGAACCAAATATGAAATATATTAACATAAGAAGACAAGTTTTGAGATGGGTAACCCTGAGAGAAGACACTTGCACCCTCAAGAGCCTAAAGACCACGTCATTGTGGAAATTCACTTGGGTTTCTCTCTAGGGACTTCCTGCATGAACAATCAAACCAATTTACAAAAAGGAGGGAAAAAAAAAAAGCCATTTAAGTTACAGCAACCTGGGAGATGCAGATTTAAAACCCTGTTTCTGACAGTTTTATATTCTCTTATCTATGACAGGATTAGGAGCCCTGATAAGAAGTTCACTACAACCAAGATTTCCCTTACTAGATGTTGTCCTACTTTCTAAGCAGAATGGTAGATCAATCAGCCAGTATTTGCGTTGTTCTTACAGTCTTTGTCTCAAATAATGACAGCTATTCAATCTTCCTACTTACGTACTTAAAAATTTATAAGATATTACTTCTTGTTTCAAAGGATTGCCTCAAGAGATCACCTATTATTTTGTTCTCCTTAACTAGACTAGTTTATGCACAGGCTTAACATTATTCACATATGTTGAAATTAAACTATATATTAAATCCCCCAGATCACCTGCAGATCCTTGCTTTTACTGAAGATAATCTAATCACTGAGAAAGTCAATGGATTGGAAATTTGGAAACCAGCTCAAACAGTCTTAATGGCATTCTTCCACAGAGGAATCTTTCCAAGCCGAAGTGCCACACTGTGTTGCTTCAGCTCTGTAACACATGGGCTCCTGATTAAAATACTAGGTCTTCTCTTGTGGGGAAAAAATAGCTGGACATTTTGAGAGCATGAAGTTAAGGAAGAAGCAGTACAGCACCATGAAGTCTTTTAAGAAGAAAGGATAACCTTTCAGCCAAGATGTGATTTGACTGCTCCATGAGAACAGAAGAATGGTGATAAATCACCTATACAGAGGATGGCTGGGAGCAATTTCAGAACACCTTCAAAAGCAAGACTGAACAGACATCTTCAAAGTCTTATTCCAAAGGCAACAGTGTAGTGTGCTCATATATATTCTTCCATTCTGGAAGCTGAAGAAGCATTTCCCTCCTACGCTATCATGTCCATCAGACAAGCTGTAGCTGACCTTCTGAAGACACGACCACAACACAATGCTGAGGGAGAACACACAAGTAAAACCAGCAAAAATACCACCAAGATGCTAAAGACGGGGACAGTGGTAAGAGCTAACCAGCAACTCAGGGCAAGCCATCTGCCACATGAGCAGGACTCCAACCACGGATAAATATCCTGGCTGTTTTTCTCACATTATACTAACTTTGGTTTCACAAACTGTGCTGGAGGGCACGTTAGCTCTCCAGAGCTGAACACACTCCTGCTCCCAACAAAGCCCCAGATGAAGCTGCAGTCATGCTTGTAGGGTGCAGGCAATAAACTGACAAAGATTTGAAGCACCTCTGAAACGGGCTCGTGTGAAGCACACTGATCCTGAGACTGCTGATAATCGGGCAGTCCAGTCCATCAGTCAGTCAGTCAGTACCATCTATTTGTTATGCAAGGTGAACAGGCACACAAAAAGGAAAGGAAAAAAAAAAAGAGACAAAGGCATATCCAGAAAAAAATGTTCCAAAAAGCAAAAAAAACCTCTGACCACTCTGCCAAGGAATCCTTGTGGTCAACTTGATGTTACTGCAGAAAGGAAAGGAGGACACGTACAGACAGGCATGCGTGCAAGAATGCTGCTTCTGGTCCCATTAGGGCCAGGAGGCAGAGCCTAGCAGGAATGGCCTGACGAGTCATCAGGCATGAGGACAGAAGTGGTTATAATGCCTTAGGAGATGGGCAGTCTGCAGGGGGAAAAAATGAGAGGCTCACCACTGGCAGGATCTGAGCAAAGCTAGCACAAAGAAAAGGAAATAATAGTTTACCCCTTCACTTTCCTCCATCCAAATTAGAGAACCAGTAATTTCCAAAATGCCTACAGGGAATTAATCTCACTGCATCCCTGACTGGAAGAGTAACGGGCATAAATTTACATCAAGAAAGGAAAAGGAATCAACAAGTATATAAGAAAATATGCTGGGGGGGTTGGGAGGGTATGGGGACACACATAATTACTTACATGATAAACACATTTCCTTCTTTTGCACGATAGATAACCAGCTTTCACAGAAGCCAGCTCAAGTAGTATGATAATGAAATACTAAGTATGAGATCAAGAAACTGTATTACCCAGAAGACTTTAAAGGACCATACTTTTCGTAGTGTATTTCTGCTGAAAATTGTATTCCTGCTCTCCAAAGCAACAGGGTCGAGAAATCATTACACCTGGACTGTAACCCAGGCTAGAAGAGATCTGACAATCATTAGTTATTTTTGAAGATCATACTCAAATGAAGATTGTAGAGCCCCTTTCAATAATGTAAGCTATGCAGGGGTTTTTATGATTGGTCAGTCATGTCACAAAATCCTACCCTTGACTGAAAGAGCATGAATATTCATCACTTATAAATAAAAACCTTTAATTTACATGAAATATGAAATTAGCGTTTCCTGAATGCTCGCATCAGCAGGATTTCATTTCCCAAAAGTTCACAAAAGGACTGTAAAAAGGAATGAGCAGGGCCACGTTCTACTTTTCTCCACAGTATTTGTGCATTAACAGTTTGTTGAGCCTTGCAAAACAAACACACAGCCAGTATTTTCTATAAACAACACTCAAATTCTGCACGCAGGCTTGAGAGACAAGGATCAAGAGTACAGTCCCACCCCTTCCAAAATGTTTCCTGTAAAACTGGCCCCCCAAACGAGCTGCATGAACCTTGCCTCATCTCCCTGTCTGGCCTTCAGGAGAAGAAAATAATGCTGCAAACATAGTTCATTTTGCTTTCTTGCAAAGAGATGGTAGTAACTTTCTAAGAGCTCATTTCCTGAGACAGGGACAAAGTGGATACAGGAGCTCAGTCAGAAATACACAGAAATAAGAGAGAAAAGCACAGCAGTGGAAGACAAGAACAGAGGGGAGACTGAACTGTAAAAATGCCAGTACTATGCACACATGCACACTATAATGAAGAGTAAGGAAAGAAAAATAACAATTATTACCTTAAAATAAAATATTAAAAAGCTGAAAAAGAAAAAAAAAACATTTCAGAAAAAAACCCAAAACCAGGCAGTATTACATTTAGTAAAGCCATTAAAACCATTAAACGGTTATTACCCTCCTAGAAAACTAACACTACTGCCTGCAAATACTTGCACACACTCTTACACAGGAACGGCAGAATCTCAAGCCCTGAAAAGCACTTCGGCATGTGCTTAACTCATAAGCTCCAAGTGCTTCAATTGACGTCAGTAAGAGTATTCATACATTTGAGACAGGCACGTGCTCCAGTGCCTTGCTGGATCGAAACTGAGGGTGCCAATTCCACATCTATTTAATCCACAGCAAAGCCAAAGAGGTCCTTGTGCCTCACTGCTCCCTTAACTGCACCACTAAAACGTCCTGCAGGCTTGCACTGAAACCAGACCATTTAAAGATGAGAAGGTGGAAGAAAAAAAGAGCCTGGGCATAACTACTCTTTAAGTCTCATAATTTCAGTGACCCTGTTTCACATGCAGCTCTTTGGCTGTATTGATATGGCCAAAGCACCATACCACGAAAGAATGATTCATAGGGTCACCACTGCCGACTTCAATGGTGAGAAAAAGGCATGTGATGCCACATCCTGCTGTTCCTATAATTAAAGGAAGCCTTGGTTTTTGTAGCTTTTTGATTTGACATGGTTTGGCCTTCTCACACTACTTGGGAACCCGGGGCAAAAATACATCAGCACTTCAGTTTGTGTGCACATTCAGTAGACATGAGTAGTTTTTAACATGAGAAGCTATCTGAACTTAATATTCAGTGGTACAAAATAAAACAAATAAAGCCATGGGAAATTTCTGGATGAACTCCCTTATGTAAGCAGGTTCTTATCCTAAGATGTAGAAAATAGAACAGATCACTGGCTTCATTTCCACAGTGGAGCTCTTGCATATGGGATGGGCGCGTGTGGCTGTTGAACTAAAAAAGAGTAGTAGCTCTTCTACCACATTTAGCAGTGGAACTTGGCCTCCAGTAGCACAGCTATCTTAATTTCCCTTTCTTCCTCTTTTTATTTCTCTCATTGAAGTATAAAATTGTTCAAATCCTACCTAAGCAAGCATAACATGTAACAGTAGTACATTTTAAATTCTATTTGAACTGATTTTAGCACTTTGGAAATTATTATGGCACCGCTATCACCACCGGCACAAACACCTTCAGCTTCATTTTCACCTGTAAGGCCTAACTTCGTTTCAATGTTACTTAATATTCACCATGCTTCCAGCAGTAAGGCAGTACAGCAAAATCTAAATCTGAACAACCCTTAGAACAGACAAGGACAGCTAATTTTACTTGCTGCGAAATAAAACACGTATCTTGACTCCTATTTAGTCATAATTTCACAGCCCATTTAAACTCACTCTATTGCTAACAGATGCAATCCTACCCCTCCCTTGCCACTTCACTGGGTGTCCCTGTAACACTTTCCCAAGACCACATATTTTTCCAGCTACATCACAAACTGCAATATTAAATGAATCCACATTAAAAATCAACCGCATTTTGTCAGTTCGGTTTTTACCTGCGAAGTCCCCAGTCTGAGGTGGGAGTTATCACCTGGCACACATCAGCCTGCAGAGAAGGGAAACAAGCAGCCAGAGGGAAGGCTGATCCACTTCTTCCAGTGCAGCGCAATCTTAGAGTAATGACACAGAAACACAGCACTAGGCACTTCACCAGTCTCGATATTCCAAATGCTGTTACTGAAGGCAAAAGGCATAAGCTATATACAGGACATTTCAACCACAGATTAGGAAAAAGAGGAGAGTAGAACAGGACAGGAGTAGGACAGGACAGCTCCTCTTGACAGCTGCTTCTTATTTTGTTGTTTTTACTGGTTCAAGGCATCACAGATTTGGGGGGTGGAAAAAAAGCTGCTTCAAAATTATTTGCCATTAGGATAACCATTATTTCTTCCAAATTATAAATAATTCACAAGTTACAGTTACTGTGACATGTCCTAAGTCCAGCTTTTAAGAAACATGAAGTTTCTTGTCTTACTAAATTATATTACTATGCCCCCGTTATAAGCTGAATAACTACAAAAAAAAAAATTAACATTGGCTTTCTGAGACTAGAGAATGCCCCTTTCAGTTGTGGCTATAAAGCAGAAGTTAGTTGGAGCAGTATTTCTTCTAATAATTTATTAAAAGCTCTACTACACCCAAGAAGATTGTAACAAGAAGGCAGTCCTTCTGCTACTGGTGCCTTAATCTTAAGTTTGAAAAGCTTTTACCAGTCTGCAAGGTGGCAACAGGCCATAAGAATTATCATCATTGTCACTACACTTCAAGAGGGGGCAAAAGAGTGATTATCCATTAAAAAACCACACCTCAGGTGTCCATCTAAGTTATCCCTATGTGAAATATACTCAAATTAAGGCCGGTCACCTGAACACCACCCAAAAAGGAACCATATGCAACGCCAGCTTGGTTACCAGTCAACTTAAAAAACAATAACATAAACCTTCTTTTCACCTGGCTTTGAGTTTTAAGAACTCAAAAGTCTGAACCAAGTTTTGTGGGGCTCAAATTGAAACAAAAGGAGGTTGGGTTTTAGGGGTTTTTTTTAGCTCAAGTTGAGTTAAGAATTTAATTCATCTGGCATATGTGCAGGGTTGGAAATTTGTGTTTTGAGGGTTTTAACATGCAGGCTGCAGCTGAGAGATTTGCCTTACAACTCTGATGTACCAAAAAGAACTGTAAGACGAAGTGGCTGAAAGTAGTATCCAGAAAATAAAAAAGGCGAAAAAGAAGGAAACATATCCCTTCTCTAAGTCACCCTCAGTCTGCCTCGTGGGTACATTATAAATTGTAAAAAAGCTATAAACATATGGTGGTAGCCTGCAGCATCTTAAAAATCTCAATGCAATTTCTAGGCTATGTACTTTGTGGGCATAAAGACTCCCAGTTTTAGAACAGCACAGGAAACTATATGCTAAATATAACAACTAATAAAAATAATTATAAGCATCTCAAAGAGTGAGATACTGAACAGACTCTTGTCCAACACTCATGGTTTCTGTCCACTTCAATAGCAGCAACCTGAAAAAATATTTGTACATTGCCATTGACTTGATTTGCAGGCTTTACATCACCAAGTTCCTCACTGCAATTCTTAAACATGCAGGCCATTCAAAAACGTGGCTAGAAAATTGTTCTTTACCTGTTTAAATGGAGCTGTCAAGGTCCAGGGCAAACTGAATTCCTGTCACCTGGGAGCCTTAAAAGTTTACTCTCTTGGCTGGACTCCCCCAAATGCAGCATAACTAGCAAGGTGCCTAGCACAAGATTAAAGTTGATCCAAAGGAGTAATAGATTTTTTTTTTATCTATAAAAAGAATAAAGCACAATCCTCAAAGAGAAAAGAAAGTCCTTCCCATAACATACAAATGTGGGAAAGGGCAGAGAAGACCATCTCATTCTTGCAGGCAGTGAAGGAAAAAAATAACCTCATCAAAATGCCAGTACACAACAAATCCAGAAATACTGTGGAGTATGTATCTCTACCCACTCACATAAAACTGTTTCAAAAATAGGCACAGAATAAGCATACAGTTGAAAGAGCTGATAATTTCTCCAAATTCACTCCCATCATTTTTAATTGAAAAGCATGCACTGCCTCAACACTCATCTGCAAGCAAAGCTAAAAATGAATTGCTTGCAATATATAGTTATCCTAACTTGGCTCAGACAACACAGTATCAAAGTGCAAAACTAAGATTAGTAGATTATGTCAGAATGAGCTCCCATGGTTTATTTTTGAACGCTGTAAATATCGTTAGCCAGTCATCATAGCATGTGTGTGCCAAAATACGCTAATCTCCTGCAACTATCACGTCATCCAAAAGATGTCAGACCAGCAAGGCAAGCTTAAAGAACTGAAAGCAGAGCACCAGGGACTCAAATACCACAAACCCTCCTGGAGTACAGCAGCAGCAGCCCACAGTTTCTCAACTTCTTATTATTTGCATTTCGTCTCAGTCACAGATCCAAGGCTGCCTTTTTTGCAGAGCAAATCAATGGAAGAACCTGGCAGAAAAGATGGCAAGAAGCCACACAGAAAAGACGAAGCAGATTACAGAGGAGAGACATTTAGGAAGGATTAAATCATGCCCCTCAAGTGATGCAATTATGAATTCTTCTGAGGACATCATCACATTTCTGCTGAACTGATTTTAGCAGTGTCAAAATGTCCGATTCCGCCTGTAGCAATCCTACAGGCACTAAACTGAACCAGACCAGAAACTACTCCAGCTCCACAGGCCTGACCTAAATGCAGAAAGTATACAGAGCCCTTAGTTTAGCTTTCTCATTTTGTTCTTGGTGTCTATTTTGAATCACACAATCCCATTTTTATGCCCAATAAAAGGCAGTTTTTGTCCCTCAGATAAAAATAGGGAATACTGTTTGTGACGCATCAGTCCAGGATGAGACATTTGCTGCAGAAATGCTGAAGCAGCTTTAGATCTTCCCTATGTGTACCAGTGGAACGATGATTTCCACCTGGGCCTTTTTCCCTGCTTCTGTGCTCAGCCAGGCTGGTCACTGTGAATGGCTTCCTGCAGCAGCATAAATTAAGCCAATAAGCTTGGCACGGGAGCAGATGGGGTGCACTCCCAGCATGCGTCTGCTCGCAGAGCAGGGATCCGTGATCCCGAGCCTCAAGCCTGGAGACACAGCACTCGGCATGGCAATGGTCCCAGCCACCACTCAGCTTTGCCGCTGATCATAGCCACTCTTGCAGGGCAACCTGAACAGCAGCATTTTACAGCTTTAGATCCCCCATCTGCACAGGAAATAGTTGGACAGAAAGACAGGACATGCAGAGGGAAGGAGAGCTAACATATTTTCAAACGAGACCTCACTGCTTTAATTAAAGGGTTTATTCCTTTCCCACAGCCCACACTGGAAATACCAGGCCTCTGTCAGATTACTGAAGGAACAACTTCAGAACAGGATGTCATTACACAAGGGAAAGTGTGAAACACGAGCAAGTGAAACAGCAAATGGTTTTAAACCTTCTACCTACTGCTTCACTGAGGAATCATTTTTGTGACTGACTGAAATAAACCCACCCCTCCAAATGAAAACCAAGAGCTCCCAAATAAAACCTGTTAAAAACCAAGAAGGACTGCATCCAATATTCCCAGAAGTAATGAGCCAGCAAAACAACCAACCCATCAAAGATCTAAGAGAACACCAAATACATTTTGGCAATCACATTATTTCCTGTATCTGAATTTCAGTGCCAAGTAATCCTCACAAACTAGACCTGAATTTTACAAGCGATTTGCAGATTTTAAGTTTCCTGGTGGCTTCCTGCCACTTTAAAATGCTTTAAATAAAAAATGGCAGTTAACTATAAGAAGTCTAAGTGTACCATGTCCCATCATTCTGTTGGACATTAAACTCCAGGTACATTTTACCCTTCTCTCTATAAAGTCCTAAAAATAGGTTAAAAACTGTCAGCTTAAGTTTTGGCCTGTGGGGTAGGGACATTCAGGGCCATCAGCACCAGGAAACACTTAAGGGAAGATCAGGTTTGGCAACACTGAAATTTGCATTAATAGACTTGAATTTTAATGTCCCGTTAATCTTACACAGAGGCAGTCAAATCCATCAGCACTATTGTTTTCAGACTGTCTGCCCACTAAGGCAAACAATGCATCATTTACACTTGGTTTACATTTATAGTTGGGAAGAAAGCCATGCAAAGGACTAAGGGGGGAAACCAGAATGTTTTAAATGCAAATTTGGATTTCGAAGAAGCATGTATTCCTCTGCAAATTCCACATCTGCTAGATCACACAAAAGCTGGGTGCTTGCAATAAAAAATAATAAAACGTGTCTCTGCTTTTCCTTTCCCTACTTTAAAATTGCCTTTAAAGCCTTCCTTTCACTTGACTGCTGCAAACTGGAAACTTTAGAAATGAAAGCAGCTGGTCCTTTCCCTCCATCAAGCTGACTGAATTCAGTCACTATACAATAAAAATGGGCAAAACCAAACCCCAAATCAACCCCCAAAAAACATTTCCCGCCTCCTCAAGAACTTCCACTTACGTTCAAACCAGGAAATAACAGAGATGCGTATAAACAACACATAAATTTTTAACGTGGATTCTCTTTTGCTTCAGACTATGAGATTTAAAAATTGACCTACTTTATGTAATACTCCCACAGCTGAGTCATCATAGTATCAACTGGTCTCTATCAGCTGCAGGGTATGATCATTTCTTAAAAAAAAAAAATGGAAGTATCCGTACTGAAATGCCTCTTTTATTATGTTAAAAACATATTAATCTAACAGTCCAGACCATAACTGGGGAGGAGGAAAATTTTGAAGAAAGTTGGAACTACATAAAGTAGTCCCTTATAAAGCAGATGCCGTGCCTTGTAGCAAGAGCCTGCAAGCTACAGGACAGAATATTGGAGAAGGCAGCAGAAATACAGATTAATTCCAACCCTGCCGCTGTTACAGCATGTAGCTTCAGGCAAGTAATTTAGACTTCTTTCTTTTTCATCAAACAATAAAATGGAGGGAATGCTACTGCCTTACAGAATCAGCTGACGTTTTTACCACACTTTAGCATATGCATAACATTAGCTATTACTACAGAAAAGGAAGGGGTAATATGTTTTTAATACTGGCTTAGTAGGCCTCGCAAGAGAAGGTGAAAGTGCTTAATGAACATTAGAAACTCTTCACAGGGGCCTTGATTCACTCTAATTCACTCTGGGCAGCATCTTACTGCTCCTGGCTTGCAGACCATCAGAGTGAGCAGGAGTCCATTAGTATCTCAGGGCAAAGCATCTGTTGATAGCAAAATATTCATTTAAAGAAAAAAAAAAAGTATTTTAATTACTAGTTTCTACTTATGTACTATCCTATAGCCACTTACAACATAATGTTGTAGTCTCAAGAGACCAGAAGGAGGTTAAGAGGAACCCAAAAGGAGCTCTCAAGTGCAGTTAGCATCCGTAAGTTTTACATAGAGGGAAACGAAAGACTTGAGCAGCTAAACTGCTGAAATTTTTACTGCAAGTGTAAAAAAGATCCAACAGAAAAAAGCCCCAAAAGGTGATGTGAAAGAAGATGCAACGTACACTGAATACTATCTCTGCTGCCAGCAGCCTATTTACATTATTTCTTGTAGGATGTGATCAAACTTAGAGCCTGACATCAGTTGTGGGGACGGGGGAGAGAAATAGCAACCACTCACAGAAAAAAAAGCCGGGCAGGCAGCTGAATCCCTGGAGTGTCCAGGGTCAGGCTGCTGCACAAACACCCCTGATGCAGAAGGTGGTGGTGGTGCTGCAGAGTCACCATCCCCCCAAAACTCCCTGAGCCCACATCAAGCACACCCAAATAGAGTATTGTTTCAAAGGCTGCAGCAGGCACAGGAGCTCTCAGATGCCTGCAGCATGCTAATCCTGGCCAGGCCTTGCTGGCCCTCTGTCTGAGGGGCTTACCAGGCCATCCGTAGGTGAAGCGTGTCACTGCATGGCAGACTACAGCACTTTTACTTCTGCAAGGACAAGGAAACAAATCACACGAGGTGACAGCACTGACATTACTCCTTAATTATACTTCACCATCTGCTACCGTGGCAGAACCGTGCAGGTATTTTAAGGCAGTAATCCAGGTCTGATACTCTGAGACCTAAGCCAACAAGAATAGAAGATTTGCTATTCGGGCATCACAAAAACAGTCAGAAAAATGCACCTGTGAAATTACGTTCAAGACTTCAAAGCTTTTGAGTCAAGAACTATTAATTCCAAGCGCATACTGAACGCAGTCTGGCTTCTCGGCGGGTGCTTTACAAAGCTGTCAGTTTTCTGAGGCTGGAGCCAAAAGGCAATATTTGATATGTAAAGATGTTTGAGAAGGAGGAGGGTAAAGTGAGAAGAAAGAGTTGTATGAGTCAGCCATGGATCTTTTAAAATTAAGTGATAGAGTTTTTAAACCACAGAAAAAAAAGATGCATACATGGATTTCCTCATTCCTGGGTTACCAATCGCAAAAGATAACACTGTAAGTTTAAGAGAACTTTCAATTGTGAGCACTTACGGAGCAGGCAGCCAAGCCCCACGACGGCAGCCCACAATATGAAGGCTTTACTCCATTGTTCTCACCACCTTCTTGTTTACAGAATTCATTTCGCAAATGCTGAAAAGAAAAAGCAGCAGCAGCCTCAACAGGCTCCACTCCTGATACAAGCCCAGTTTAAGGCCAGGTTGGATGGGGCTCTAAGCAACCTGGTCTAGTGGAAGGTGTCCCTGCCCACGGCAGGAGGGTTGGAACTAGAAGGTCTTCAAGATCTCCTTCCAACCTAAACCGTTCTGTGATTCTACCATACTGTGACAATTCGCAGAGGCATGAGAGGAGCAGGGCCACGAAGCACCCCTTGGTGCCCATGGGGCGGCTGTGCCCTCGCTCCTCACGGCGGAGCATCACCTCCGGCCTGGGAGCACCAGGGACCCGGCGTGGGCAGCAGGGCCCGACACCGGGACCATTGTTCCAGGGGCAGGCGAAGCCTGTGCTGGCACCGCCGGGTAGGAGGAGGAGGCGGCGGCGCGCTGCGCCGGGCTGCCGTAGCGCCCGAAGGTCACGGGCAGGAGACGTGCCACCACGCGTGTCACCACGGGGCGACGTGACCGACGCTCTCCTCCCACCTCGCAGCCCGAAGGCGGCAGGGCGGCCCCGCACCTGCTCACCTGGCCCGGGTCGCCCCCTCCCCGTGTCCCTGCCTTCCTCCCCCGCGGCGCCGCCGAGCGCTGCCCCGGGGGCTCCTCCCGCCCCCGCCCCGCCTCGGCTCTGACGTCACGGCGGGGGGGGCGCCGAAGGTTCCGCGGCGCGCAGGCCCGGCCCTTTGTGACGTCACAGGGAGCGGGGCGAACCTGGCCGGGCGGCGGCGTGGCCGGCGGCCCGCGGGCTCCGTCACAGCCCCGGCAACCTGTTGCTGCTGCCGCCGCCGCCAGCGCGCCCCGGCGGCACCGCCGCCCCTGCCAAAAACCAAGATGGGGAGGGGGAGGGGGTGCGGGGGAAAGAGACTGGGGGGGGAGAAGGGTTAAATAAAAGCGCCGCCGCGAAGTTGTGAGCGGGGGAGCACTACGGCACATTGTCCGCCCTCGTCCCTCCTGTCTTCTTCCCCCGGGAGCCGCGCTCTCGGCCCCTGCCCGGCGGTGCGGGAGCGGCGCCGCATTGTTCACCCTGGCGAGCCCGGGGGGGAGCCGGGCTTTGGGGTGATCTCTCCCCCTTTTCCCCCCCCCCCCCCCCCCCCCCGCCCTCCTTTAATTATTAACACCGCGGTTTCCTTCCCCCCCGCCCCGCTTTTGTCTGCCTGCCTGGGAAACGTGGACGCCTCGCGTGTTTCGCCAGACTTTCCACCCGCCGTTCCCGTTTCGGTGCCATACTTTAAACTCGCCGGCCCCGGGCTCCCCTCTCCTCTGCAATGCGGATGTATTTTAATTCGGAAATTTAGGGGGGTGCGGGGGGGGTGGAAAGGAGGAGGGGGGCAGCTCCGAAATAGCGCGCAGGCCCCCCCCCTACCCCCCTTCATCCCCAAAACCACACACACATCGTTCCACCACCTCCCCCGGGCAGCGTTGCAGCGGGGCGGGCAATCGATAGCGGCAGTCAGCTGGAGTCAACTGCAGTTTTTACCAAATCCATAGAATACCGAGGCAAAGTGTCCCGAAGGTCAGCCTCCTCTACCAAGGAACACCCCTTCGCCGAAAGAAATCGGCGCAGACGACAAGACGCGATATAAACTACAACTTTTAAAGCCTCGCATCAAACACGCCCAAAAGCGAGGATTTCTATATTCCTCCCCACACACCCGCCCCCCAAAATTTGATTCTTTTTTTTTTTTAAACATGGAGATAAAAATCATTAATCGCTCTACTGCATATATGGATAATCCCCTCCGCTTTTCCACACGTAAGGAAAAACTGCCCTGTGCCAATCAAAACGTAACTGGAGCACGAACAAAAATCCAACTACCCATCCACATTTATATGTTTAAAGGATTAGACAATTACGAGGGATTGGTTAAGCGGCTGAATAAAGCGAGGCAGAAATACAGCCCAGGCTGCGCTGGATTAGCCCAAATTTTCGAGCCATCATAATGAATTATTTTTAAAACAGCACCGAGCCATTTTCCTCATTATTCCAGTCAATCCCGAGGAACGCGCTGCCCGTAAGGCGATCCCCGGCTGCTCCGGTGTCTACGGCAAGGCAGAGCAGCCGAGGATCGCACACAGGAGAGGGGATGTGGTCCTGCGAGAAACCAGCTCGCCATAACCAGACACTCGGCTTCAACTTAAAGGGCTTCCAACATCCACCGCCGCCGCTTCACCAGACGGGGACAGACACACGTAGATCATTAAAAAAATAAAAATAAAAAAAATAAAAAGAAACCAACAAAACACTAACCCCAAAAAAACAACAACAAACCTCTTTTAGCATGCAAAAGCACAGAATTCAGAAAACTGCTTGAAAATGCAGTTCGGTGACATTATCGCGGCAGCCCCCCGAGCTCCCCGCGTTTCATCTAAAACTAGATTATGATTGTGTCATTTGAGGTCAATACATTTATTCACTGGAGGAATCGCTACACAAATCTGGTTTTATAACCGAACTGAATACAAGGCTTCCCCGTTAAAAGGGGCCTCTGAAACTCCCCCACCACACCACAGAAAAATTCAGCACCACATTTGTTCCCAAAGCCTTAGAGCTGCAAGAATAGCTATAAACTTGACATTCACTGCCATTTCCTAAAACTGGGAGTCAAACGATATATGTTATGACCACTTACGTATTTCTTTTGAATTATATTCCTCTTGGGTCTTTCTTTGCTCATTCTGGTATCCAAATTCTGATTGCAAAAGGGGACAATTGCTTCATGAATTAAAGCCGAGACAATTAAAAAAAAAAATAAAAAATACCGAAAAAATCCAGGGGGGAGGGGGTTGTTTGTAGTGGTATCTTGTAATCCGACTTTCTTTCCTCACAATGTGATTCTCCTAGCAATAAATCCGAGAAATGGGGGACGGAAGAAAAAAACAAGACGAATGCGAAGGAAACAAAAAAAAAAATCACTTTAGTGAAGCATTATAATGGAAAATTTCCCCCTAAACACAAAAAACGACGCCCTTGATATCCCCTTTTCTCTTTCTCAAGCCGCCTAAGCGATCTGCAGGTCCTTAGTGTCAGAGCTGTAGTTACATCTTGGAGGAGGAAAGGGGCCGGGAGGAGAAGATAAATAATCGGGACGTTGGAAGTCACGTTTGTGCCGCTGCAGCAGCAGGGAAAGCGGCAGGGACAACTCCAGCAGCGGCGGCGGCTCCGGCGGCAGCAGCGGCGGCGGCGGCGGCAGCGAGGGCTGCACGCACCGTGTGTGTCTCCGCTCCTCCAGCTCCCCCCTTAACCAATGAGAGCGGCTCTCCGACAGCAACTTTAAATGGACCTGGCTCTTTTTTTTTTTTTTTTTTTTTTCTTCTCTCTCCCCCTCTCTGTTGTTAATATATGTCTGCGTGCGTGTGCGCGCGCGCGTGTATGTGTGTGTGTGTGTATATATATATATGTATGTATGTGTGTGTATATATATACACACACGGACACACGCACACACACACATACATACATACACCACCTAGGGCTCGCCCTCAATTCCCAACCGGGCCAGCAGCCGTAGCGCCCGGCCCCTCGCCACGCTCAGCGCATGCAACAGGCCTCGCTGAACACTCCATGCGGGTCAAGCGTCCTGCGCTTCCCTCTCCCACCCCCCGCCTCTCCTCTCCCACCTCCCTTATTTCAGCATTTACGCGCGGCCACCCGGCAGCCAAGGTCGCCGCGAGCCCTACGCCGAAACCGAGCGGGGAGTTTGACGACGGTCCCTCAGAGCGCAGCACGCTCTGTCGCCGTGCCCTGCCCCCCTCCCCGCCCCGCTGCAGCCTCCTCTCTCCTCCAGCCTGCCAAGGGCTGTCCTTCCGCTCCGTCCTTGCGCCCGCCGCGCCGCCCCCGGCTTCGGCACGCACTGGGGGCCCGCCGCGCTGGCAGCACCTGAAAGTCACGTTTGGCCGCGCAGGGCCCAAGAATTGTCCTTGCTCATGGGGAAAGTTGTAGTTCCCTCGCCACAAAATGGCGAACGGCGGAGAACTACACTTCCCGGCGTGCGCCGCGCGCCCACCCGCCGATTGGCTGCTGGGCACGGAACCCCCTTCGCCGCGCTCGTCCTTCCCCAACACCACCACCGCCCCCCCCTCTACGTTGGTTTCCCTCTCCCGCTTGTCTCCCGCAGTTCCCCCCCCCCTCCGCGGCGCTCGGTGGTAGAGGCTGGGGGGCAGAGGGAGTGGGAGCGGTGCGGCCGGAGAGGGAGGAGGAGAAGGGTGAGGGGGAAGTTTATTGGGAATCGCTGACAGGGAGTGGGGAGGCAGGCAGGCGCCGCGGGAGGCTGCAGGGAGAGCGCGGGGATTAATGTGTCTGGGTTGGGCTGGGAAGTGGCGGCACGAAAACTTCGTGTCTGAGGGCTGCGCCCGCCGAGGAGGCGGCGGTCTGGGTCTGCCGGACAGACAGGCGGCCGGACAGACCGCCTGCCGGGCGGTGTCAGCTCGGGACAAGCTGCGGGCTGCGCTGCGCTGCGCCGTGTGGGGCTCGCTCGGTGTCTCCGAGGTGTCCCGAGGTCGCGCCGCCGGGGCTGCCCCGCGGGATGCGCCCGGGAATGACCTTAACCTTTCTGTGCGGAGCAATGGGTGCTTTCAAATCCCACCGGGAACCCGATGCTTTCCCAGGAGCAGCGGCCGTCCTCGCCCAGGGCTGGGGCCAGGGCTGGCCAGCTCCTGCTGTCCCATCCCCAGCGGGCTCTGCCGCTGGACCCGCCGGCGGCTCCTGGAAACCTGGTGTTGTCGGTGCGGAATCCCGAAGTTCCAATTCTCGATGAATTTCAAATGTATTTTTTCTTCAATTAAAAAAAAAAATAGTAAAGTGTTTCCGAAGTGGAAGGTCCGTCTTCAGCAGAAACCCAACAGTTCCTTAATGGTGGATTAAGGTGTTGGAGCGAGCGGGGAGAAGGATCACAAAGTTGATAAGGGGACTGAAGCACGTTCTCTACGAGGACAGGCCCGCAATGTTTGGGGCTGTTGAACCTGGAAAGGGAAAGATTCTGTGGAAACTCCATATTGTTCGAAGCCAGGTTGGATAAGGCCTTTGAGCATCCTGATCTAGTGGGAGTTGTAACTAGGTGATCTTTAGGGTTCTTTCCAGCCCTTAAAATTCTATGAGTCTACAAGTACATCTCCTCTAGGCACTGGGGGAAACAGTGCCATTAATGATCTCCCTGGTGTGAGGTATCACTGCACCCAGGGTGTGTTTGTGCTTTTCTGTAGGACCCACCACGAACTATGAGCTGATGTACTTTTATGCTAATGACTAGACTTTGGTGATGCTTTAGGGGTTTTACGCTGTCTTCCACATCCAGTTTTTCTGTTCAGTTCCCTTCTGGAGTGTATTATCTCTGCCCCGTAGGGATGAAAATTTTTGTGCAAGAGTCTTGAGTGGCAGTGCTCCAACTCAGGAGAGCAGGACACAGAACTTGCCAGAACCTCACTCACTAGTACCTACCCTTGAGTCTTCACCATGAAGATATGTGACCATAGTGTTCTCCATTTACCTTAGAAGTGCAAATTATGTTTAAGATGCTAAATGGAAAAAATAAAGTTATGTCATAATTTCTTTGTTTCCCTTAACCTTTTGATGCTTATTGCTAAGTATTTCAGGACTCTTTTCCTAACCATATTTAATTTAAAAATGAGGTACAAAATGATCTGTGCTTGGCCTCATCCAATATCAAAGCTTTTATGATAATACTAGTGATCAGATTAGTCTTTTGAAGCCTTTTCTTTAGGCCTCTTACAGGAAAATATAGATTACTTCTTAAGAGTAAGTCTAAAGTGAAGTTTTTGTTCCTTGACATTGGAAATATGCACATTTCTCATAGGACTGTTTAACGTCCTGCTCTCATTTTTATTAAGGTATTTATGTGGCACAGAGGTCTAGCACATCCTTGGAAGAAAATGCTTTTGTCTTGGCTTTTCTACAATTAGTAACGATGAGTCTGTCCTTCTCCAGGAGACATTTTGGAAAGCCAGAAGAGACAAAGATAGCCGTACATGTATTTCTGAGTCAACAATTGAGCAAGAAGTTTTTGTAGAAAACCTACCTGGCTTTTCTCAAATGACATAAGGTAGTGAACTCAACTATTCCCCCAGCCCTTACTTTGGAGATTACTTCCTGAGTGCTCTTAAAAGTCTTGGTGCTGCTATGTTTGCTACTGCCTTTTGTGCCATGTGTTGAACAAGAGCTTACTGTCAGTGCAAACTAATGAATTTTCTTCTCGAGGCTGGATGGCAGAAACCTTTCCCATAGATCCGTGGCTCTATTTACATTTGTGTTCTGTTACACAGAGCATTGTATTCTGCACATGCTGGGTATCGTGTATCCACTGCGGGTCTTGCCTTTCAGTTCCAGCTTGTGTACATTTTGGAGACTGACCTTTTAAATACTGAAGCTAAACTGGTTTACAAAATTAATTAAATGCTGGTACAATAGCACTTAGTATCACAGGTTAACTGCTACTGATGTCAGTGTCTGCCACTACATTTGATCACTTTTTTTTTCTAGTTTCATTGTGACTTTCATCATGGTCACTTCCAACTATAACTCTGCTTGAAGATGTATGAGAAATGGCTGCTGTTAGCATGATAGCGTTTCCTTGTTCCTTTTTTCCTTCTCATGTAAATAATCCTTTTACAGGAATTACACACATTTGTAAAGGAACCCCCAAGCTGGATTTATGTGTTCTACAATTAGTTTTGTCACTGCCCAGCGTCAACCTTTCCAATAACCTCAGTGGTCTGAGTATAATACTATTGTATAAAAATCTTTGGGGTTTTTTTGTTTGTTTGGGTTTGTTGGGGGTTTTTGTGTGGGAAGGGGGATTTCTTGGTTTGTGTAGTTTGTTTGGGATGGGTTTTTTGAGGGGGGTGAGGATATTGTGGATTTTTTCTTTGCATGAGCATAACACATTTTATGCATTGTTCATTTGGACTTGTGCATACTAAACATCCTAGATGCAGTTATCTCTGAGCAAGAGGTGAAACATGGTCACTTTCTAGCATATAAGATAACTATCTACCACACAATTCAGTGAAAAGTGAGAGGAAGCTTTATTCAAAAGGAACCTTGGTGATACCTCTCCAGCTACTAGAGTTTTCGTAATAACTTGCCTAGTTCACATCTCAATGAAGATAAAATCCCTTTGAGGTTATAGGCAGAGAACATTCATCACAGCTGACTTACCTATGACTGCACTTCTTTTTTTTTTTTTTTTTTAATTTTAATTAGGGACTACTGCTTTTGGCACTTTCAGACTTGGAAGGTAGATACATGTGCAGATTGGGTTGTGTTGTCCTCAGAATTCTGGGGCAAGAGTTTTAGTAAGCTAATGTGAAAGGTCCTGCTAAGGGTATGTAGTTCATAAGGAAAATTATTTAATTTTTGAAGTATCTTCGTTGTTATTTCTTCTTATTGGCCAAGCAGATAAAACAATAGGCACAAGCAGTACAGGGAAGGCAGAAAGAACACGGGGTGAATCCTGAGCCACAATTCACCAGTCGGCAAACAAAGGGCATGATGCCAGACAAGTTCGACCATAAAGGAGCCTTGTCTTGGGGCAGGCTGTGATTGTTTGTGGACAGATGGCTGCTTGCCAGTTCATAAAAATAACTTCTGGATACCTGCTCTTCAACTGTGTTGTATTTACCTCAATTATGCCTCAGAAAAGAAAAGGTTGATTTCTCTAGTGTTGAACAGGTTTTCTACATCTGAAAGGGATGCAGCTTTGAATTCTGAGACTTTTTATCTTGTGTGGATAAAAGCAAAACGTTTTTTACATTTAGAAGGATGAGAGTGAGAGAGGGTTGGTAGCTTTATGCTGCCAGATCCAGAACTTGCTTCTAGCCCTAGAATCTGGTTGGCCATCTGCAGAGCTGTGTGGGGAATTCTCAGGGATTTATTTGAGGTTTGAATTGCTTCTTGGAAGCTTGATGGACAAACCAGTGGACCCGCTGGTTTGTCAAATCAGTACACGTTCCTACAGAGTAGCTTTTTGTACGACAAGCAATGACAGCATTTATGTATAGCATATCTTGTTTCATGTTTGAGAAGATGGAACTTTACCACAGACAGACAGCTCTTCCTTCTAGCAGCTAAGAAGGATGCGGAGACCATCAGAGAGAGGCCTCTGCCTACAGATCCTTTGCCACTGACTTGAGTTGATGTCTAGACCCGACATTCTGGTTTCCACATTTCCTAATTGAGGTTCCCCTCCACTTTCTGTTATGCTTTACATCCTATCTGTCCTGTATTCATATTCTGCCTTATTGTTTTGCTTTGGTCTTTAAAGCCCCCTAACACATTACAGTAATATTGGAGTAGGATATTAAAAATACCATTGCAATACTTATTTAAGAGAAAACCAGCTACTGCTGTGAATGAATCCCTTGGGGAAGAGGGAAGTGGAACTTCCTTTTATTTGTTCCCGTGGGGAAGTAGAGATACGAGTTACTGGTAATCAGTTTGGCCACTTCCCCCCAGCCTTTTCTACATGTTAAATATATGTATAAATGTACACATTTGTTAAATATTTAGGTAAAATGTGAACATAATGACCATGCAACACAGAAAGCTGGTGTGCATGCAAGGGGATGCCTCTGCATCTGGATCTGAGGGTTTCCCAACAGGCAGCTTCCAGAGCACACTTAAGCTCTACATGTGTAGTGGATTCTGTATCACATGCACAGAGGCTGGATTTGTGCACCACGGATTTATGCACGTGATTTAAAGTCCTCTGGGTAATTGAGACATGGTGCCTGGCATCTCCAGGATCCTTGAAGTGGCCGTACGTGCACGTGCAGGCAGACACTACACAGATGGTCAGAGTGAAAGGATATTAAAGTGGCTAAGTTAAGCACTCAAAAGTCACAAAATGCCAGAATTGGGAAAATGCTTATGCAATCTTAATTCCATCCATACATCTATATATTGCTTTGTAATAATCTTAAAATAGATTACATACCTTTCCCCCAAGCTCCAGAGGATGACTGGGTCGTATTTGGTGCATTAAGCGAGTCTGCTCTGGGGATGAATTAGAGTACATGCTGAAGGAGAGAGAGTGTTGTCTGTTGAACTCTTACCCTCCTGTATTTCTGTGAATGTAAGAAGGGGAGACATAATCTCATTGTTAAGGCAGCTGAACGTTGCTTTGGAGAAGCTGATCCTCTGCCAAGGAGTGTGAGGCTGGGTAAGCCATTTACATCAATCTTTTAATAGTGGCCAGGTCAGCACTACTAATTTGTACATAAATAGCTACAGTTGTCAGGTGGGTGATGAGTTGTGACTTGTGACTATCATAGCTCTTTGATCCAAATCTCCTAGTGTGCAGGATACTTTGTTCTCCCACTTGAAAATGTAGAAGAGGAGATGGGGAAATAAATATGTCTGTGGTTGCTAAAGTGTTCCTGTTGTAGCTCTTGCATCGTTCCTCATTTTATGGGTTCTCTTAGGAGGACTACACATCTGCACCAAAGGCTGCTGGAAGCTGTATCCTTTGAACACTCACATAATATGCAGTGATTAATACTAGCAAGACCTGGATTTTAGATACTTTGAGACTCTTCAGATCTTAATTTATGACTGCATCAGTTTACAGACTGTAAAATGGAATTCATATATTCCTTCAGTGCACAGAACTGATGGAAACATACTACTTGTGGCCTGTCATGTTCTTGGTGCAAGCACCACAGAAAAAGCACCACATACCTCTTCATTTGGCTCTTTGCCTGCCTTTTCTCTATTGAATTTAGTACTTTAGTACTTTGTCAGCTTTGCTTTTCTTTGAATTTTATTTCATTCATTTTTACAGCTGGCAGTGTAAGGTTGCTTGTCCTTGCCACGTTGTTGAGCATTTACTGCAGTTTGCTCAGTTGCCCTGAATCTGTTGAGATATAGGATTGTGAGACAGTAACCCCTGAGACACAGAAGCTTGAACAAAATCCTCAGAAGTGCACAAGCTTGTACAAAAATTGTCAAATTGATACGAGCTTCTGATTTTTTTTCAGTGTAAGTTGCTGCACAAACGGTAGTTTTGCATAAATGTGAACTGGTTTTATTGAGTTAGTAATTTAAACTATTTCATTAAAATTAAGTAAGAGGCTTTTACATGGAAAGAAAAGCTCTATGAGGAAGAAGCAGAACAGGAGTGTCTTAGTGAAAGGAAGAGCGGGTGGAGAGAAGCACTCCATCCTTCTTTCTCCTCTTCTTCTTACTTCTGTGTGCTCATTTGAAAGTCTGTCTTTCTTCCTCCCTTGTCTCCCTCAGCCTTATGAAGGGTATGATGCTTACTTTGAGTTGTGAGGAAGATCAGGCTTGTGGGACTAACACTCAAATTTGTGATCAGAGGGCAATGTTGATGGGCAAGGGGAGATCCTCTCTGTGGCCAAAAGAGGCATGGGACAGTGCTGGAGCAGGGGAAGAAAAGATGACTGCCTTGCCAGCATTTCATTGGTAAGAAGTGGCACAGGAATAGGGGAAGAATTGAGAGGGGAATGTGGAGGGTGGGACTGGAATGAGTACAGAAGCAGGTAGGTTGTGAGAAGGGAGAAGGACTGGGGAACAGAGCAGGAAATAGGTAGATGGAAAGGGGCAAGGGCTGGTTTTGCTGTAGAAGTTGAACCTGGTGATTTTGTGGCAGGAAGGGAAGAGGCAGCACAGGTTTTGGTGCTCCAGGGTAGACTGGAGGCTCTAGAGACTCCCAGTTCAGCCAGCACCATTCCATAAATCTGTTATTTGCATGTCTGCTTTTCCTGTCTGCACATCAGATGTCTGGGCAGAACCTGTCTTCCACGGCTTAATTTGCAAAGAGAGAAAGTACATATGGCTTTGAGTTGAGATGTTGCATGCTGAAGCTCATCCTCGTAGGCAGTATTGATGCTCCTCCCAAGCACAGGACACACTCGGTTTTCCTATTGGGAAAAACATCCAGCTCAGTTGCCCAGAGCTGATTCCAGCCAATGAATAGCATGGAAAAGTGGCGAATCAGGCCTTGAGTTTGGCTCCAGTGCTGGCAGGGTCTGTGCTGCTGGCGTCCAATTTACTAGCCAAAGATTAGCCAGCATTTTGCCTCGGAAGTGGCCATAAATTTCAGATGTTTGAAACATCATTTGTATTATAGCCGAGTAGAATTAATTTTGAGCATGGTGGAAGCTGTGTTTTTAGTGAAAGGCTGTGTTTATAACTAATCAAGTAACACACAAGGTGATGGCTCCTACCAAAAGGACAGAAGCAGCAAGTTACTGTAGTCATAAAGAGGGTTATCAGATAATTCAGTGCTTATTAACAGCACAGAAAAGGCCTGATCCTATGAAGTGCTGAATGCTCTCAATTACTTTTGATTTTTGACCAGTTTTTGAGGTACCCCCACAATGCACAGAGTCAACACCATGAAATCATTAAGCAAAGAGCAGAGCGTAGGAAATAAAGTATGAGAACAGCTTGCTTGTTCTTAGAAATAGCTTTTATTGCCCAAAAACTCGGGTATGTTTACTTCTTGTTTGTGATAGACAGTTGAAGTAATAACTCCAGTGCTGGTCTCTGTTTTTATTGAATTTTGTAATATGTGCTGGCTTTGGATGTGCAGTTTCAGTCTTCTGCTGATGTGAGATGGATTTTGTGCTCTGTTTGGTTCATGCCATGTCTTCTGTCAGTTCAGTGCCTGTATAAGCAGGGTTGATGGTATGTAGTAGCTTGGTGTGAGAGGCTAAGATAAAACCCCAGCTGTTTCTGAAGATATCGCCTGCTGCTATCAAGAGGCTCAGGTTAGCAATTTTAAGTGTTACAAGGACCTATGTTTTTGAACTGCTTTCCTGAAGAGAAGGTAGAAATGTACTTGCCTGGCTATTTTAGGAATCATTCTTTCTTGAGTGTGCTTATACTTTATGAAATGCAGGCTCAGGGAATATGGGT
Source organism: Eopsaltria australis (assembly GCA_034509425.1). Lineage (NCBI taxonomy): Eukaryota > Metazoa > Chordata > Aves > Passeriformes > Petroicidae > Eopsaltria > Eopsaltria australis. Next base: position 1,266,429 of record JAVTVJ010011974.1, read on the forward strand.
AATAAAGCTGAATTATCATCGTTGAGTGTTTGTAGATTAAGGATATTGTGTACAAGTGAGTCATGGTAAAAGCTGACTTAGGTTTAAGATACCAGCAACAGCAGCAACAATAAAAATAGAGAATGGATAGCCCAACCACGTGTCAGTCACGTCACTGTGTTTCTGAAGGGATTCGGGTACAGCTGGAGACTTGCCTTCTTCACTGACGTGGATGCAACACACCAGCAGCCAGCCAGCTTCCACAATCCCTCCTGCTGACCAGTCCATGAAGAAATAGCTATCTGCCAAACAAGCTGTTTGTTTTATTTCAAAGCCCCAGTGGGCCCAGCCCTTCCTGCCTAGCAGCTGCAGCAGGCTCCGTTCCTACTCAGTGCCTGGTCTGGGAAGAGGTTGCTCATTGGCCCAGGAGAGTGGTTCTCCATAATTGGCTTATGAGGAATGCTGTGTGAGAGAATTTGGCCTTTTTTTAAATTGTTTGTTTTATTAAAGTTTGTTTATTAAAGCGAATATCTGGTCACAATAGCAACATGTTTTTTGAAGCCTGTGTATTGCCAAGAGAGCAGGATAGAGCACTATCAGGTTATTGAGGTTATTGCTTCCCCAGGATCAGAAGTACACAGGCAGCTCTGCAGATCCTTGTGGGCAGCATCCTGGCGCCTTCTTTCTTCCCTCTTCCAGTTGAAGTCTGACAGATCTGCTGTAGTCATCACTCCCTGCATTTCTACAGGGGGGACAGGGATGTGGGAGTTGCTCCACCTGTGGCATTTCTGATAAACAGAGGTAAGATCTGTACTGCAGATCGGAGGGGTACGAAACCTAGCTTTGCACAAGCCACTCTGGGTGCCTCTGGCAGTCTAGCTGATGAAGTAGAGGGGTCTGGATATGCTCATTTATATCACTAAAAAGTATGATTGTTTACCCTTGGAAGGTAAATTATTCTGAGATGGTAAATTTATGCAGGAAGCCAAGTCTTTCTCTAGTACTCAAGGCGGTTTAGCCAGCTTTGTGCCATGCATGTACCCAGTCAATTATGTTCATTAATTAAAAGTTTTGAAACTGCCGGTAAATTAAAAATATGTTTGTCATATTGAGTTCCTATATCATTCTCTTATCAGTTGACAGGAGAATATGACACCTGCAGCTGTCACAAAAAGTGTGGGCAACAGCCCTAGCAGCCCATTCGAATAAGTGTGTGCCTCACATATGGTTACATAAACTGTAATATGTCAGCTTGCCTATCTGGGCCCTGCGATGGCTCGTCTTGTGAACCCGGGAAGATGAATTTCAAACCCAAGATAATCTTGTTTAGAATTTATGGCTTTTGGAACTTGAGCACCTCATCACTATATGATTATATGTTTGTATGTTGTAGTTTCTCTGCATGGAACGTAACACAAATAATCTCAAGCTTTCTTAGCAAACCATTCAGGATGAGGGAATTGTCTGGATGAGGGAATGGCGTGGGAACACTGTTAAGGACCAGTGAGTCAAAGACTGGAATTCCCTCTATAAACCAGTAATCTGTCTGGTGAGTTAACGTGCTCAGAGCTGCAGTGGTTTGGGTTTGTTGACACACTTCTCAGTGAGACTGGTGTTATTCAGTTTTCTGGCTAAGACTGACTTTGGACAGCCGAGTGAAACAAATGTTCCTAGGGAGAAGCATGAACTGAAGGCTTGAGGTTAAAGCAAAATATCCTTTGCTGGTCTTGGAAGAGAATAGCAAGAGTGGTGATTTTTAAATCTTGCCTATGAGATCAGTGTTAAAAGCCTTGAGCAATGTGGTTAGGTCTGTGTCTACAGTGTGTGTAGGTGCTTGTCCTCGTAGTCACAGCAGGGATTTCTTCTTGGTTTGTGACTTGGCTCAGTCTTTAAATGGACACCCTCTGAACTGCTCTTGCTTCTGTAGCTGAAGCTCTTGTCGGACACCCAGACTTGGCACCCCACTGTGATCCAGTAGCTCAGCTGGATAAACTGAAATTTTGTGAGGGGAGGGTTTAGGATGGACATCTCTACTGAGGGGAATTCATCAGTGTCCCGTTGCTCATTGTCCTGTGTGCCACAGGTTGCTGTGCTGCAGAAGCCTTCCTGCAGGGCTCTTCCACTGGCAACCCTCAGACCACAGGTGGAGGTCCCCACCAGCAGCCAGGGGCTTCCCAGTGCCCGGGTGTTTCCTCCTCAGCCATTTATGTTGCCAGTGGGGAGAGAATTTCTCACCTCTTCTGTGGCAGACCCTTTCTGGGACAGTAAGGATTTGTGAGATAAACAGGATGGGTTGCTAAGTGATTCTGAGTTGGCTGATTGTCACCACATCAACTGACCCAGAACGCCAGTGGCTGAAGCCTGCTGGATGTCACCACCTGCTCTTTGCCACCCATTCTTTTCTGGCTTGCCTTCTCCTGCCTTGCTTCCAGTCTGCCAGCTTCAAAACGAAAAAACTAGCTGAAGAGACCTGCACTACTGGTTATTTGATGTAGATTTTGCTAAAATGGACTGACACATACATACAATTCTGGCTGGTGGTAGCTGTGCATGAATAAACATAATTACCCGTGGCTGTGATGTGGCATCTAGCTACTGTAGATGAAAAGCATGAATTTAATAACTGTGTATGGTGAAATGGTTATAAATGCATGACTGTGCAGTGTAGACAGGGCCTGATATATCACTCATTTGTACATTTGTAATTAATTGTAGGAACAAGATTGTTCTTTGCATGTGTTCTTTCTTTGCTGCCACGCACGACAGAGGGCTATAACGATCTTATACCTTAAGCTTCTAATAAAATATCGTTGGTAACCTAGCAAAGAAATTTCTTAATTAAGTTTGCTACACAAAATCCCATCATGCTTTTTAAGTTTGTTTTTTTTTGCTAGGACTCCTTAATGACTTTTACCTCTGATATAATCAACAACAAAATTTCTGATATTTAAGAAACATTTTCTGCATACTTTTTCCATCTGGATATAATGGAGCATAATTTAAGACTATGGGCAGAAGAGGGGGTAAATGATGCATGTAATGATTGTTTTAACATTTACAAGAAAATAATTTATTTAAATTGGATTAAGCCTTAATATTATCACACTTTTCTACCTGATTTAACATGGGGGGGGAGGGTGGGGGAAAGGGAAGAAAACGATTTCATGGTGAAGTGTTTTAAGTATTTAGTATTTTCATTGCTTTTTGATCATCCAGGCATCGTGCCCCACAGCCATGTAAATTTTCTTACATACAAATGTTCATTGCCATCTTTTACATTCCTCTGCTGACAGTGAAGAGGTCATGCTAAATCAAAGTGATGGAGAAACTGGACATCATCTTTACCCTGAATGCCCAGATTAATTCTGCCACAGCAGAGGTGGGGTAACAGCAGAGAATAATTTGCTTTTATGTATTACTGCTTTTAAGAACTCTATTCATCATATTGCTAACTCTGGTATACATATTCAGAGTGAGACAAAGAAATAAGTACCTGCTTAGGTAGGACATGAGACCTTAGGGGTCTGTGGCTTTTTTCTGTCCCCAGCAGTTTTCCTACCAGCCTAATTATTTCTGCTGAGAATGGGTCTCCAAGTCCAAACTTTATCATCTTTGTCTAATTCTTTTCCCCGCTCCAGGAGAGAGGAATCAAGTGGGATAAATTCTGTATCTGTATGCTACTCCAGCTTTGAGTCTACTGATTGAAGTGTTTTGTTTATAATAGATGCTGTTTTGACGAGGGAAAAAAATCTCCTACAGTCAAAGGAGCTCCATTAGCGGCAGAACCAGCAAAGCCTGGTTTCCTGTAGGTTGGTGCCTCATGGTTTCATAGTGAATTACAATTGTGTCTTTTTTCCTACAGTGGGGTCATTTGTTAGGTCTCTCTCCCATGTGGACTCTTTAATGCTTCATAAGGTTTAAATTCATGTTACAGCTTTTTTTTCCCTTGCAGCTATGATACTTTTAGAATCGCTTTCTTCTTCTAACTATTTATTTTTTATGAAGAATGTGGAAATTTGAGTGTTCTGTGTATCTATTGCATTTTGTTAAAAGAGAAAAAAAATATATCTGGAAACTCAGTGTGTGACTTTACAAACTTCAGTGTCATAGCAAGCCAAGCAATAATGGTAGTATCTTGCTAATTCCATTGCCCAGTTTGAGTCTGTGTTTAAGTTCATGTCTTCTGGGAGATATAAGTTTGGCTTTCTAGTTAGTCCTGCTCATCCAGTAGAGCTACTGTCATCAACAGAAGATGTTCTGGCTTTATGAAGCATCAAACAATTATTATGAAAATTCCTATTAAAATGGCAGATTTCCTTCCAGTCCCATGTTCATTAGAGTCAAATGTAAGTTCCTCATCACCTTCAAGAGGAATTCAATTTCTTTTACAACTGTAAAAGAATTCAGAGGTTGGGGCATTTTTATTGTCACTGGCATATTATTAATCACTTATATGTAAACCAGAAAATATTTCTTCCCAAATCTAGTTTCAGTACACAAAGCTGGATGGTGTTCTCTGTGAAATCTCATATTTGTAAATTGAACAATTGTTGTTCAGTTTGTATTGTGGTTGTATAATACACATGGAATTCCATGATATCTCTATTTTTCTGTAAGAGATTCACTTTTAAAACTCAAAAGTACACTTCAGATAAATGGAAGGTTAAATTCTATTGATGCACACATTCTTTGTATGTGCATAAGCTTCTGTTTACTTGGGAAGTATAATATCAATGGAGTACTTCTCACTTTAAAGTTTATTAATTTCTTTCTTCTCCTTTCTTTGAGGTGTCAGTACTGAGAAAGATGAATCATTTATTAGTGGGAGGCCTGACACATGATGAAATCACTATCTGACACTTCAATGACTTCCAATGTTGTTCTGTGAACATTCAGCAAAGTACAGATGATGTGATGTTGCAGTTCTGTGGGTAGTGTTTTCTCCTTTTTTTCGCAAATGGATGAAATGCTTTATCATCACAGTGTGTATGAGAACTTCCCCATTTGGGATGAATAGCCTTTCCTTATTATTTAGAGTGATTCATAATCTGATGTAGGAAAAAAATAGAACACATCTGCAACTGGCAGAGAAGATCTTTATATTTCTCCTGAGAATCAGTGAAAATGCAGAACTCTATCCATGGGGTTTTTTCGAGGGTAGGGTTGTGGGGGAACTGAGTGTTTGCTGAGTGTTGGAACAGTTTGGAATCCTTCTCTTAAGACAAAGTATGCAAATCTCCATTGTGTTACAAATGAAGTGCACCTGAGGGACAGTTCTCTGCTGGCCACAGGATTTCCTCCGGAAAAGGGCAGTGATCTCAACCCAAAGACATTTAGAGTGTAAATTGGCATCTGACAATCAAGCAATTGGCAATAAACAAGTGAGTGTTTGACAATAAGGTGAACAGTTTTACTTACTTAAAAAGTAAGTAAATTTTAATTCTGGTGTCTTCAATCCAGTAACCAGTTCTGCAACCATATTGGTTAGAATTTTTGCCTTACTGAACTTACCTTCTTTCCCTTCCCTATATAAATGTTTTCTGTTCACTTCCCTCCCCATCTCCCCCAGAAACTGCTGCAGTAGTTTCAGACTATTAAGATATTTCCCTGCATCATGCAATTTGAAATCTGAGCAATATTACTCCTGCTCCTTTCCCAGGCTACAATCACTCACCCATTCAGATGCCCTGCTGTAAGTAAAATGTCATAGGCTGGGAAGTTGTAGGTATAAACTTGCTTCCCAGTACCGAGTCTGGCATCTAAAAGGTGGCTTCAGGGTTTTCTTCTAACTTAACTGGTTCCTCCTTTTGTTTCCTCAGAAGCTCACGGTCTTTTCCCAGTCTATCCTCTCTCATTCCTTGAAGTTAGGGGCTTTTTCTCTCTTGATGACTTTGTGTAGTCCTCATCGCTCTGCTGTCTGAGCATCTTCAGTTCCTACTGTCTATCACCACGATACTTTGCAGAAGGTACTCTTCACAGATGTGTGTGGGTACAGCAGAACTAAATATTCATCAAACTAAGGTGGTGGGGGAAGACCATGAAAGAGTTGGCAATTAAACTCACTTTTCAAGTAAAGACACAATGTATCTTGTGGAATATTCTCCCTCTCTAGTTGCTAATTTTTGTATCCTTGATTTTGCCCTCCGGGGTTTTGGCTCTGAACTGTTCTACAGCTACTACTGTAAAGAAGCAGGTGACCTTTGGAGATAGTAAAACTGTCTTAATTATGTGTTTGTTGTTCGCTATTGCATGTTCCTCACCAGTATGCACACATCAGATGTTGCTAAGTGTGCAAAAAGTGAGGAGTTTGAAACCACTTTGTTTACTGCCTTACTACTTAGGATCTGATAAAAAAAATGGTAAACTTCAGACAGGGGAAGAAGGTATATCAATTTCCAATCCAGAGAGACTTTGGTGTATCTCTACCATCTTTCCTTGACATCTCTACATTCAGATCATCTGTCACATTAGGCATGGATCCTGGTGGTTCATCACAGCTGCCCAGAGTGCCCAGGCTGGTGGAGTCTTGGGAGGCTGACTTTGGCCCTGAGATGAGCTTCTCCTGACTTAACACAGAGGGCTGGTCATTAGTGCCTGTCCTGCCACAGGAATGCAGGAGCTCCCTGCGGGCTTCACGGATCACACAAGGCCAGTGCCACAAAATCCTGTGTGCTGGTGTGTCTGAGGAAGGGGCTGCCGATAGCAAGGGGAGGCTGCCCACCCCTTCTGATCGGATAAGGAAGCTCTTTTTAGTGCCACTCACACACTTGGACCAGGCAGAAACAACCAGATCATCACGAGCAGTTTAAATAGCAGGCACTGGGGGTCTCCGCCTGGAGTGCAGTTCCAAGATGGTCTAAACTGATCCAAACCAGAGCAGTTGCAGCTTGGCTTTGAATCATGTATATCCCCACCCCATGGATTGCACCACCGCTGGTGCTTGACTCCACAGGGAGCTGAACTAAGAGGGCAGTGTTAAGATTTTTTTGAAGTTAGCTCTGTCTTCTCTGAAGCAGTTCAGTGTGAGACCAGACAAGCATCCTCGCTGGCACACGAAAGGGCAGCAGCTGGGGAAGGAGGGACTGTGGCAGTCCCAGCTTACATCGGATTAGACTGTCATGGAACCACAGCTACATTTGGAGAAGGCACATGAGCATCTCTGGGTGATTTGAGGGGACAATACCCCCAGGCAGGAGGAGGGGCATTGCGATAGTAATCTCTCCCAGCAGGACAGCTGATCCAGAGAGAATATTTGTCTACAGTATAAAATAAATTATAGAAGAACTCTCCAAACACATTGAAAAGACCTAGAAGTTTGCTGTCAGTGTTCTGTAAAACAAGTTAATTTAACACAGGCTTAAAAGATGTTTGTTTTGCTCCCATCCCTCTCCCCGACAGCCCGCCCCATCCTCTTTTTGCAAGGCATAAGATATCCTCCTGCCCCGGCCCTCTTAGGTCATGGTATGACGGGCATCCTGCCAAACGAGGCTGATCTTATAAGCTGCTACTGCCCTGGTTGTTGCTGGGACTGTTTGCATGATTTTTAATTCACTTCTGTGCTGCCCTCATTTTTTCTCCAGCCGGAGCTTGAAGTGCGAGTGTGCTTAGTTAGCTGTGAACTACACTGCTTCAAATTCATGGTCTATTAGCACCTTTTCAAAGCTCCCCTTTCTGTTCTCTGAAGAATTAGAATACAGCTATTAAAAAAAAAAAAAAACTAACCCAAAAAAATCACTCAAGGCTATTGCACAGTGTTATTGTTTAAGGCTTTGCTTTTAAAATGATTGCTAAGGTAGGTTTGTTTGTGTGTTTCCTTGCTTTCTCCATAATGTATTTAGAATTGAAAACAACAGCATGGATAATAAGATGCTGATGAACCCAAGGTAGATGTGACAGCATAATGCGGACGGCGCGCCTAGAATTTGTCAAAGCAGGCGAAATAACCCCACCTTGGGCAATTTTCAAAAGAAATACACTACAGTACTTGTCAGGTCTGGGTAACTGCTACATAAACGTACTACCTTCTGGCATTCGAATATCACTTTGTGTAAGGCAGTCACACCATAAAAGAAAAGGGAGAGGCAGGGCAAAGACCCTGATCTTGCAGAGTCTTACAACAAGCCGAGATCTCAGAAAAATGCTAACAGAAATCAGCCTTCTTTAGGGATAAGTACATTTATCTCTAAACCATCCACGTGTTTCATTTGTATTTGCGTTCTGATAAAGTAAACAATGCTGTAATATTTTTCAGTGTATTTTGGAGAATGTATCCCCTGTCATCAGCAGGAATACAAAATTAGGCTGGAAGTAGACTCTCATTAACAGGTTACTAAAAATTTCAGAATTACTGCCACATTTGGGATACCCACTTTGTCAGAAATATCTTGCAGCATGAAATAACTAGAGAACTTCAGAATCGAAATATCCAGTTACCACGCAGTATCATTGTAGGTATAATTTTTGTGTTAAATATTTATGTTCTTTTTTTTTCAAAATACATACAAGGATCTCATAATTCATCTTTCATTGAAACAAGTAAAAAAGGAGTGGTACAAAGGAGTGGTAGAGAGCAGCTGAATTGTGCTAAGATGTTGACCCATATCTGTATGTGTATTTTTTCTTTGCTAGGATATGAAAAAGAAAACCATGACTTACATTACAAAAACAGTATGACAGCTTTCAACATAACCTCTATGTGTTTGTAATATCAATTTACACACGCATTTGTAAACAGCGATATGAAAATCACATCTTGGAAATCAAAGGGGGCAGATATAATGAAAAGTATTGAAATTATAGCCAAAGCATACAGTAAACTGTAAACTACAGTTTGTTTACCTCTGCAGTTTTAGGCGATCTTCTTTCTTTGCTATTTCACTGATAAGTTCCTGGTACATGGGTATATGGGTGTGCTGAGATCATGAATGCACCACCTCTGTCATTTACACTGTAGGAGCCTGGGATTTTTGCTACAAAAGGCAGAATCATCTGCTGAAGTGGGGGAATAATGTAAGAGCGTCTCGTGTTTCCCTAGATTTTGTATGTTAATTCTAAGAATATGCTGATTTAACTTGATTGAGGCCTCCTTGGAAGAGGAGCCACCCATACAGCCAACCCTACCAAGGAAACGATGACTTAAGGCATTCATTTGTTACCTTGGAGCTGTTAGCACAATAGCAGTGCTTGACCATGAGCACCTTGCCTTTGTCTCCCCCTGAATCTTTGGGACTCCCTTAGCCAGAGGGATAAAAGCCCAGGAAGTCACAAAGACAATGGAATTTGGCAGGATTGGAAATGTTTCCTTTCACAACATAAAATTACTGGTGTAATTTCCAATTGTTGCAGTCAATGGAACCTTTCTTTTGAGAAGGCTGTGCATCAGCATATGCTGTAATGACTGAGAAAAAGGAAAAGCTTGACTTTGAGAAAGGTTTTCGATTTGAGCTGGGGAAAAGCACACTCTGGTTGTCTATTGTTACAGTCTGTAACACAGCAACTGCTAAAAATGGAACCATTTCCACACTTGGCATGCCTCGTAATTTTAATACATGAAATGCATCCTCCAGTTGCCCACCTGGCGAGATAATGTAAAGCCAGAAGAACCAGGAAGCCTGGCACCCTTTGTCTCTGTCCAGAACGTTTCGATGGGAAATCATTCTATTAGAAAATTCCTGTCAGTGCTTCTGCAGAATCCAGACACAGGACTGGAAGTTGACCAGTCGTTTTCTTCCTTCTCCTTCTTTTGATGGATACACCTGCTTGTGAAAAGTTGTATACCCTTTCCCCTTGCTTCTAATCAATTTCTCGGGTGTAATGCCATAATGTGGTATCCACTAGCATGTAGAGAGTGAATTCTCTTACTAAGAGAATCTTTGTAAGAGAAATTTGCATCACTTTTGTTCACTTCCAAAGAAGCTCTTATTTTCCTTAATAGCTTCTTCAGTTTGGAATCTGAAAATCGTGGTACAGAGGCTCATTTGACAAACAGGAATTCTCCAGTGTGTTCCCATCTTCCCACATTAGGTCTCTGCCTTCTTCACCATCAACTAGAAATTTCTAAGAGGTCAATAATCCCTGAAAGAGAACATCCATTAAAAAGGACTCACTGACATGAAATACTGGCTTTTCTCTGTAAAACAAAAGCAAATACGGGTCTTTCTAAACAAAATAACTTCCAGTTGCCAAAGAGGAATACTTCCATCTCTACCATAATGTTGAAACATGCCATTAAAACAGAAACGTGGTTGATATCCCCAGAAAAAATTTATACTGACAGAAATAGGTAAGAGTCAGTCTTTCAGTTTAGGTTCTGCAAACTGTTGTTGATCATAGGGACAGTATTTATTCCAGAATGGTACAGAGAAAATCTGCACTCTGACACTTTCTCTATGTGGGCAAAAGTAATTTCTGAGAATCCTGTAGAAGGCTTAGGATCAATAGCATAAGGCAACAAGGAAGGTCAGTGTTATAAACAAGTTTCTTCACTAGCCAAAGTTCAGTAAAAGTGTCCAGATGGCCTTAGACAGCAGACTGTTCTGTGCCACAGAGGAAGGAACAACGGGTTGTGCATTGTGCCACTCTAAAGAGAGGTCTAATTCATTGGTGGTCCCAAGAGAACATGAACGCTGTCTTAAACAAGTTCTTCTCTGTGTGTCTGCATTTTCGTTGACCAAGAAGATCATATTATAGTCTAGGCTGAAAGGGGCCTTCAAGGGTCAGGTAGTCCAATCCCCCTGCAATAAGCAGGGACAACTTCAACTGGATCAGGTTGCTCAGCGCCCCATCCAACCTGGCCATGTTTACAGGGACTGGGCATCTGCCACCTCTCTGGGAAACTTGTCCCAGTGTTTCACAATGCTAATTTTTAAAAAAATCTTCCTTATGTCTAATCTAAATCTTTCAGCTTAAAAACATCACCCCAAGCTTGATTTGTTGCAACAGGCCATGCTAAAAAGGTTTTTCCCATTCTTTTCTATAGGCTTCCTTTAGGTACTGAAAGACCACAATAATGTCTCCCTGGAGCCTTTTCTCCTGCCTGAACAATCCCACCTCTCTCAGCCTTTCCTCATAGGAAGTGTTCCAACTGTCTCATCATCTTTTTGGCCCTTCTCAGTGTTTCACCCCTTTTTTCACGGGGGCAGTGGAATGGATATATTTATTGAAAAATATGATCTATGACCAGATTTACTGATGCCGATGTCTGAGGATTGCAGTTCATTCATTAACAACAGTTGTGGAAAATGAGGAGATACCTGAGAGATTCTTGTTCTTAACAGCAAAGTCTTATACAGGGGGAGAAAATAAATTACTGGATGCAAAGCCTAAGCACAAAGCCACTCTTCTTGCATTAAATTAAGTGGATTTTCATTTAATGTCTTCGATCTTGCTCTTGCTGGGCTCCATACCGAATCAAGGCGGGATTTGGAATGTTGATCAAGTCGAGGATAAAGTGACAAAGAAAATGGGCACCAGTTTAAGTGCCATAGTTCAAATAATTGTCGAAGAAATGCCCTTTGTCTAAAACCCTCTACCATGGTGATTAGCAGCTGTCTATCCTTTGCTATTTGAGAAGTTTCTATCATGACAGATAATTGTTTGTGGTCACATGATGATTAGAGCCATGATTCACCAGCATTGTGTTGGTATCACGAAAAATGCAAAGTAATTTGATGCATCTTTAGTCAAAGTACTCTGGAAAACGGGGATGCTTTTTAAGTTTCTAAGACACTATTTCTTTTTAATGTATGACAACAGCATTTCTAACACAAGTTATTTCCATAAGGCATCAATGTTTGCACAGCCTTATTGACAGATACAAGGATTCTTTAATTCTCAATTCCAATAACTTTAATGCATTTTTCTTGGGGAAAAAATCTACTCCAGGACAAAATGAAATTGTCTCCCAAACAATAAAATAGCTCAATCCAGTACCTGACTAACATAAGTCTATTTAGCAATTTACAGTCCGTTGAATATTGGGCTGTAAATTTACTAAGAACCAGGAAGTGATTGGCTTGTAAACCTAAATAAAACAATAAAGCCTGGCTTTCTGTTAATGCAAATTTAAAATTCTTCCCAGCTAAGTTCAGAATATACCTAAATGGTGGAACTAATTGACATCGCTATTATGGGACAAACAAACTATTTTACAAAACAGTGTTTTGTATGGATATTTTCTTTTACAATAGAGATTATGTTTAAATCCTGTAACAGGTACTCTGTTTTATTAATTGAGTGGTGATTCCAGAATAAATGTACTTTCAAAGAAACTGTAGAAGAACTTGGTAATGCCAGTCAGAGAATAAATTATATTCTGTGAGAAGGCTTAAACTGAGTCCAGGCTAACTTTCAGTAACGCATAATGTAAATCAGGTTAAAAAAAAGCCTCAAAGCAACACCAAAGCACATATAGTAAAATGTTGTCTTTATCTCTCCCAATTTTTAGCAAGATAAGCCTTTGTACACTTCCTATTATTGTTTCATGGGAGTTTCCTACGTTCATCAAAGGAAGAATATCCCTTTAAATGCTTGCTATTGATTTGCATTCAGAAGCCAAATTGATTGCTTTTGTGGGAGTTCCCTATGAGAATCAATGAGAGTATCAAGTTAATAAATAATTCACTTAACAAAACTGCATTAAGATAATGCTAAAGGTTTGCAAAAATCCTGTAAAGGAAAGCTTTCTCACATTCCTTGCTAACTGCTGAAAGGGAATGGAGCTCCAGAAATGCTGCAGCATCATCTTAAAAAGAAAAGCTACCACTCCCTTCCTGTTAACTTCTCAGTGATGTAGCTGAGTAGGTGTTAATAGATTTTTTTTTCCTTTTAGTTTCATGATTGGAAGATTGAGGCTGGAAGTGGTCTCTGATAGTCATCTTGTCTAAACTACCTGTTCAAGGAGGGTCACCTAGAGCAGATTGCCCGGGATTATGTCCAGATGGCTTTTAATCTTCTTTGCCCCGGAGACAGATACACATAACTTGGCACTGATCTGCTAGCAAGAAAACTTTAGCACATCAATATTGGAAGCTTATGTCCACTGCTCCCATTTTAATAGAGGAGTGTTTGAGCATTGCACAGATTTCTGGGGTTTGTTTTTTCATAACCCTCTTCTTGTCCTCCCAGGTTATGGCTCCTACAGGTCCTGGCAGATGCTTTCACAGCTGAGCACAGTTTTGGGGCTGTACATTCATATTGATAACAGCTTCTCACTTTGCTTACTGATTGTCTCTCCATTCACAGATTGCAGAAGAAAACGAATTGGGGAGTTAACCTGGATGCATTTTACCTCTTAACCAAAATATCCTTGGGGATGAATTTGAATACTGAGACCCTTAAGTTGTGTATTCCTGTTAGTATTTTGTGACTTTTGGAGAGATAAACACGTTTCTGCAGACTAAACACTTCTAAAGAATAAACCATCATTTATATAATCCTAACTAAGATTTTCCAGATGAACTAGTTAGAAGTTTTATGCCTGAAATTTTTGTGCAGAGGGTTAAGAATTTATCCTTTTATAGCCTGATAAACGTATTTTTAAAATTTATTTAAACTCTCTAGAAATGGAAAAAGATAAATTACTGCTAACCTATCTGGGAGACTTAACGCTGCTGTTTCACAAACCACTCTAGTCTTGGACAGTCGTCTAAATGACACGTGAATGACTGTCTCCTCAGGACCTTTAGCAGGGCTCAATGCTTTGTATTTGAGTTACAAGAAGCTTTTAATGACTTCTATGAAGTCATAGGACACAGCCAAAGATATATAGTTATACATTCAGAAGACTCTATTAAAGGCCTTTCCAGCTTTGCTATGAATTCACAATTTGAGAATTTCCAAGAGAGTATATTTTCTGAGACAAATTTCATTGCCTTAGGATAATTTTCATTTTTTTTTTCTTTAATGTGATTTGTCATGGTAGAATCTAGACATTTTCCGTGCGGGTTTACTCTGTGCGTTCTGTGTCCTGCAAGGAATTAGTTTTAATTAATATGACTGGCAAATGCATTGTTGAAATAGTCGTTGTGGCAGGCACGCCTTTGTGTTAACAGTTGGGTTAAACAGCCCCTTTATCAGAGCTATTAGCACCTAATATTACTGTCTGATTAAAGATCATTCCGTGGATTAGCCAGCCCCAATGCTTCCACAGACCCCCAGACAGGTGCTGAAATAAGAAACTTCGTGAAGTAAATTAACTCCTATTGCATCGTTCATGGCTTTGTCTTGGCTGCAGGAAAGGAAAAAGTTATTTGGCTCCTTGTTTTTTGTTGTGGGTTTTTACATGATTTGGGGTTTTTTTTTTGGTGTGTCTTAAACTTCGGGTTAACTGGTACTGTCCCCGAAGATTTACTCCGCAAAAAAGGCTAGATCAGCACTAAAGCCTTTGTCCTATAGTTGACCTGACCTTCCCACCTCATGTAGGAATACTCCACCTTTCCTGCACATGGTTGTTACGAGAATAGGTGTGTGTGCTTTTACACTAAATACATTATATTTCTGTGTGGGTTTTTTTTGCTTTTTTTTTTGACATTAGAAGCATCATGTAATGTAGGCAGACTATCCTGTGTCCGGAGAAATGCATTTATTTTAAATTCGTACATTTAATGGGACTCTAGGCAAACTGGAAACGCGTAACTTAAGAAGGCAGGAAATCCCAAAAGAGTCCACAGAGCATAGCTTAGCTGACAGTTCACTTTTTAATGGGTGAAATGAAGCCTTGACATTAATAAGCACAGGCTCCCTGACTTCAGTGGAATTTTGCATCCTTATACAAGTCAGATTTCAGGCTCAATTGTGCCAGATAGCAATTTATAGTACCTTTCATGTCCCCCTGAAAAGCTATGTGTCCTGCGTAGCCTGGGGACTGTTTCTGACAACAAGGCTGCAGAGCAGAAAATAGTGGGCTGATGACAGACAAGACCCCAAAGTTTTTGTGTGCCTTGAAACATGAGCAGTGTGTCTTGTCCCTGTTGATTTCTGTTAATTTTGAAAGGGCCAAGAGTTTAATTTAAGTAGGTGGAATGTGAACTAGCCCATAGCTAGGGCTAGCATTACTGTAAGAACTATCTGAGCAGTGCTCTTAGTAGAATAAGGAATTTCCTTGAGCTCCTATGAAAGAATAAAATAAGCATTATGTATTGTTGATGTGTTACTCTTTTTTTTTTTGCTGCTCTCTTTGGAGAGGTTGTCAAAAGGACATGCTCATGTCAAGTGGATTTGAACCTGTGCTGCTGCACATTGCTTAAAAATGTGAGCTAAAAAAAATCTCAGACTGTCTGCTTAGATGGAGGCAAGTGTCTAAGATGCCTAGGGACCCTGATAAAAAAAAAAAGGAGGTAGTTCAGTGTTGCTTGAAATAGATTGCCTCTTAGGTTAGAAGGTGGTGACATGTAAAGGGAGCTTTAGAGATGCAGCAAAACATCATGAGACAAAACCCTTCTTCCCCCCCACCGCCAAACCCCTGAAGCATCACACTCTGTAAAAGATGCATTAGATTTATCAATAGACCTTTCTTTACTCAACCGTGCTGCAATTCCTTTTGGAAAAAATTGGGTTTTCATCAAAGACACAGAAGACTATGAAATTGGAAGCAGATGTGAAGTTGGATTGGATAGCTATGTAGCTGTTTCTTTTGTGGAAGCGCTTTTGAACAAACCCAGCCTTATGTGCTCCTTGCTGTCTTGCCCGTGTAACTCACTTGCCTGCTTTTTACATTTTCCAGGGAATCTGGAGGTGCAGTGTAACTAACTGATCTAAGTGTGAACTTCATCCCTATCACATCATTTATCTCTTGATTTTCCAGCGGTTCCCATATTCTTTGGAAGATATGTTTAACATCAATATTTTGCATTGTTATCAAAGTACAAAAAATTACAGGCAATGCTCCTCACATAGAGGTTGAATTTACTCCTGGTTACTAGCACTTCTGCTGGCCTGGATGAAGTTTACAGCTGGCCCCAATAGGATACCTTAATTTATTGGCATGCTTTAATTTGCTGAAAACAGACTTAGATCTCATCTACTTCAAGAAAGCTTTGTCTGATAGCATATTGAGTGTGTTATTAGTGTAATTGATGAACAGAGAGGAGTACAATTTTAAAGATTATTACCTTTTTTTTGGGTACATTTTTATTCAGTGACTATGGCATCACATGCATTGTGCTGCAATGAAAAGAGAAGCCAAACAACAGGATTTATGATGTTGTTTATCCATTGGTGATGCTTCCTCATTTTTGATTTACAGCAGAACTGAGCCCGAGCCCAATGAGGTATGGTTTCAAATCCACAGCTTGCCCAGAACTCACAAGGGCTTACCCAGCTTGATCCAAGACTTTATAATGCTTAGCTGTACATTTTCTATCTGTTGTGTGTGGAAAGGCAGTCTCTTAGGAGTTGATTTTTTCCCATTGCAGGGATAGCACCTGATGAAGAGTGCCCCAGGTGCTATTGCATTTGCTCCCAAGGGCAGCCTGGCAGCTGTTCCTTGGCTGCACTGATAATTTGATGCTGAAATGTTCTGAGTTTGCAGGACAGAGGGAACAGCCCAGGGAGTGGAGGAACTGTGTTACTCAATTTAGCACAGGGCAGGTTCTCCACTTCAGAGGTCCAGGAATGGACATTTCGGCTCATCCTTCACCTGCTTTGGCCTCCCATTACACAGCTATGCATGCTTTCACTTCCTTGCTTTTCACCCCATACTGGCCTCCACATGTTCGCTGCCAACTATCCTCCACTCTTCAAAGACCTGCTCAACTCCCTTCTCAGTCCTCCTATCCTCTATGTGCTGTGCCTACCTCTTCCATGTTTTTTATGAAATCCACTTCTTCCACAGGGTCAGCTTTTGCTTTGGCTCACTTCTGGTGCTAAGCAGAGGTGATGAGACAGGAAGAAAGAAAGTAGCAGGCACTGCTGAATCTGAAAACTTCTCCTGCTAAGCTCGGAGCAGCACTGCAGTGATTTTAAACAAGACAAGGAATTGACATGCCTTCCTGTTGGAGATCAAAGTGAGGATTCAGACCCTGAGATTTAACTATGGAAAATCACAGGCGGGAGAGTGGAATGGCAAGTTTTTGATAAAAAAGTTACCTAAAATATTCCTTTTGCAAAGGCAAATCAATATTTTCCTGCAGTAGGGACATGTAAAGCGTGTATATTTTGTGAAAAGTAATTGTGTCAGACTAGGAGATTAGAATTCAGCCATTACAAGAGATCCGATTCAACCCACGAATGAAGCTACTTGTGCAAGGCTGAGCCCATCAGTGACAAGTGCACAGCTCATACCAATCTCCCAGCTGTGAGGTCACTCCTTCAGTCTGCACAGCTCACCATGTGTTACACACTCCCCAAAATTCTGTCAAATGGATCTGGATTCAGGTTCTGTTCTCAACCCCGCCTGCAGTTTCTGTCTCATAAAACAGATAAAAATTTGGGTGTAGTTGTACTTTTCCAGAAATACAGGGTTACCATGAATCTCTGGCTGTTTTCTGAATGATTAACAATGAATCACTGTTTTTTTTACAAGTCTCAATGCATTCACCATATGCCAGGTGTCGCAAGAACATGAGAACATCTACCAATTTGAAACTGGCTAAACAGCTTCACACTGGCATCTCTAGTTTGTAGTAGGAGTCTCGAGAAAGAACTACTTGAGTTTAGCATTCCTAGTATGGATCAGATACTCTCATCTTCTTGAGCATAATTATCCACCCCCGCCACCTCATCCTCTCTATATTTCCCAGTAGGAGGATCAAAAGAAAGTTAGTTAACTGCAGCATTCATCAGATAATCCAAAGTAGGCATTAATCAGGAGGACAGTATTTCCAAATAATTAAATCAGGGGTTAATTCCATACTTACTTATCTGATTTTCCTGTGAATGTGGCATTTCTCAGTTTAAATCTTAGTAAAAAAGACTCCCTGCTTGAGGAAAGTGGTTCTGGAAGAGAAAAAGGAAAGGAGGAAGGAAGGAAGGAAGGAAGGAAGGAAGGAAGGAAGGAAGGAAGGAAGGAAGGAAGGACGGAAGGAAGGAAGGAAGGAAGGAAGGACGGAAGGAAGGAAGGAAGGAAGGAAGGAAGGAAGGAAGGAAGGAAGGAAGGAAGGAAGGAAGGAAGGAAGGAAGGAAGGAAGGAAGGAAGGAAGGAAGGAAGGAAATGTACGTCTTCTTCAGGACACTTGCTCCCTACTGATAAGTTTTAATGGAAATTATTATTCTTGGCATTAAGATAATACTTGGCAAGTTGCTGAAAAAACAGTAAGCAGAAAACGATCCTAATTTTCTATGTGTGGACACTGAGGCTTGCTTCCTTACTGAATAATTATTAAATTTGTTTTCTATTTCTCGTGTCATCTCCATTTTTCTTTTGTCCCAAGTGACCACCAACGGGTCACTAGGAAACAGTTCCTCTTTTCATCAGGGCAGTTCTACCTCTTCTGCTCTGGCAGTATCAGTGCTATCAGTGGGTACGTACAAAATGCTGACAGACCACACAGGGGAGAATCACCACGGAAGGAAATCAGTCAGGGAGTGGAAGAGGTAAACAGGTGGAAAGAGGCAGATAACACAATGATTTAAGCTTCATTATGTACAAAACTAAGCTAAAGATGGCTGCTGGTGATTACCATTAGTGAAAGTTTATCCAGAATGTAGCAATGAGATGTCAAAGGTGCAATGACAACAGCAATGCATTCAGGATCTGTGGCAGTGGCCTCTTCCTCCCACTCCCCCACTTTAATTGCAATTATAGCAACTCTCAGTATCTATTTGTTAAAATCGTAATTGCTGGCCAAGCTGGACCCACTGTTCAAAATCCATTTAATTCGTTGCAGTAGGCTGACATTGATGTGTGTTGAATCCTAGCTCTCTTTCTGCTTCTTTACAAATGTGGGCATCCTATGGAAGCATGGAAATGCTTCTTTTTCACAGACTTCCACAGGCTATTCACCCTGTCTGGGAGATAGTTATAGTAAGAAATGGCATAATAGTTGTACTCTGTTAGCCAGCTTCTGGACATCTTGCAGCTGACAGTTTTATCTTCAGAAATGCACCATCTTTTTTTAGTAGAAATGGTAAGGATATGTCTTATTTTGTATGTGGTATCTAGCTGCTCTAGATAGGTTGGAGATACACACATCTGAGTCTCTTGCCATT
Organism: Eopsaltria australis; assembly: GCA_034509425.1. NCBI lineage: Eukaryota > Metazoa > Chordata > Aves > Passeriformes > Petroicidae > Eopsaltria > Eopsaltria australis. Next base: position 1,285,554 of record JAVTVJ010011974.1, read on the forward strand.
CAAGGACATGTATGCTGAAAGTTGTGTTAGGGATTAGGTGTCTAGAAAAGAAATGGTACCTCATTACCCCGAGTATCTTAGCCCAGAATTACATTTTATTGGCAATTTTTTGTGATTTTTGTTGAACTCTAAGTTGTGATATGCTGTAGAGTGCAATGAAAGACAGTGCGTAAATAGCAGGAAATTTAATTATGAAGGAGAGCAACATTTTTAAATTAGACTGATAAATCATATTCTTCTAGGCAACTGAGCACCTGACAGTGACTTCAAGTCAATTGGACCTGCAGATGCTGCTCCCAAAGGAAGGTTGTCCAGTGGAAGTTACTGGTGTGAAAATAACCTTAACCGTTTAAGTTTGGAAATGTTTATTAACATTTTTATCCTTTAGCTAGATATTGTTTTTCAATATATTGATCACAGATTCAGGAATTTTGCAAAGGTGTTTCAAGAAGCTTAAGTGAACATTTATTTCAGTTCTAGGAAGCAGATTCTGGATGGTGTGGCAGAGATGTGTAGAGGCATGTCAAATGAAATACTGTATGTTTGCAAGTGTTAGTCAAACCCCTAGTGCCCTTTAGCTCACCTAATAAAGTTGCTATCCAAGTGTCTCTGCTTAAGAGAACTTAGCATTTAAACATCCATTTAAAATTGATTTGGTTGAATAATGCTGTTCATCTTGTCTGGGGCCCAACATGTCCTAGAGGAGAGTAAAAGGAGTGTTTCCCTTCTAAGTGTTGTCAAACCAGAAAGAATGATTGTTCCTCAGTTTTGCATATGTCAGCGCAATAGAAGCTTAGTCATGCAAATCCTTATTACTTGGCAGTTCTGCAGCAGGGAAAAACAGAACATTACCATATTTTATCAGTGTTTGTAGTTAAAAGCCTTTCATTGTGCTTTTTAAGAACAGATGTCAAGGCAATCTTGAAAACATAAATATGTGCTGAAAAATATTTTTCTGATTTAAAAAAGGGGGAAACCACCCCCTAGTTAGTTGAATTTGTTAGTTTTCATTTCCATAAAAAGACGTGAACTGTTTATATGCTTCCTTCCACTTCCTCAGGGGGAAATAAAACAATTATTCAGTTAATGACAGATTTTATTTTACTATTATTTAGTGATTCTGCTAAGTGGAGTAGTATACTACAGAGTTTCAAATCATCAAGGATTTCTTCGCCCTTTATGGGACAACAATACATTGTAGTATGTTGAGTAAATGAGCTGTGATAGAGCAATGATTTACTCATGTAGTCCATAGACACACATAAAAACCAAGCTTGAGAAAAGCTGGCTCTAGAAACACTAGCACGGTAAGACAAAGGGGAATGCAGATGTCAGTCATATTTTAAGGTGCTCTTTACAATAGCACAGAGCCAAGTTTATTAGGGACAAGGCCTTTTCCATTTTTCTCTTTTCCTTTATGGAATTCTGTCAACCATAAGAAGACAGGTCTGGTAGTCACTGCTGGCCATATCAGGACAGATGTAGCCATGACTCACCAGGGTAAGAGTTGGCTGGGTCACAGTCACGTACTTCTTCCAAGCTAGCTAGGAGTGGTTTATTTGCAAGTGAAGTTTTCCCTTCTGGCTTCCTTATGCAGTAATAATTCACCAGCTTACTGGTTCCTATGTAGGAATGTCAAGAAGGGGGTTCAGGTACTCATTTGTGCTTTAGATGCTCATTTGTGCCTCTGTGCTGTATTCAGGTACTCTATTGAGGCTGTGAACAGTGATTGCATGATAAAAATCATTTGATGCCTGTTTGTTTCAGATCATCAGAGGAATGAATGAGACCTCTTAGCACAGCCTTAGTCTTTTGTGTAAGTATGCAGAGAGTTGTTGGGCTGCCCGACTCATCTGGATTACCAGGACTCATTTCAGGAGATATCAATTATAGGTGAAGCTGTGAATGCCACCTAGAGTTAATTTTGCTTGACATTTTTCATCACAAGACTCTGTTTTCAGTTATTTATAGATTTGTGAAAGGTATATTATTTGGACTGAAAATGTACAGACTGGGAGACTTCAGCTGGAGGAATATCTAAAGCTTCTGAAAAAATGTATGGTTTTTTTTTTCCCCTGAGAACAAGTTTAAGAGAAATGTGTTGCTTTTTTGCTTGTCTTAAAAATAAATGTATAACCAATGATTTGGAGAAAGAATTCAATACTTGGGAGGTACAAGGAATGTGTCCCAATGTTGTCAGGGTCCAGGCTTTCCAAATGTCCTAACACACGTGCAAGAAGAATTTGAGAACTGTTTAAACATAGAAGGAATGTGGTGAAAAGTTATTCAATTGCAGAGAGTTAAGGGAAACTACTTAATAACTATATATTTTCCAAGTTGTCATGATATGATCTTTTCACCTGTGAAAATGAAGGGGAGCTCATCCCATTCACAGAATCTCATATGGGCGATTTCTTGCTTGCAAAACACTCGAGTAGTACAAGGATGGCATGATAGAAAAGTAAACAGACATTCAGAAGTCTGCCTTTGTAGCAAGTCTTGAGTACAGCTTGGTAAATATCTGTATTTCTGATGTTTCATGGAGAGAAGTAAGAATAAAAAAAACCAACAAACCCTGAACGTATGTAATAGTTAGCATCTAGTCTGTTCACTGAATGTGGAAATGGATTTGGGAAAAAATAGTCATGCCATCCATAGTCCTGCATGCAATGTGTATGCCACGGGGCCTGAAATGCAATTATCTGGGAAATCTTGTAAGGTTGTAAGTTTTGAGTGATTGACTTTGTATCTGTAATGTTCTTCTAATATGGTTATTGGCGTATTTGCTACTTGGTATTATCTGTAACTCAAGCAGTAGAGGAGATAGACAAATGCATGAAAACAAAGTAATTCTACACTGAAGAATCAGAAAATTATTTTTTTAAAGCCTTGGATAACTTCTGTTTTGTTTGCAAAATAATATTTTTTTCTTGGAAAAAGGTGTTAGACATAGCAATTTCACTTGGATATGAATACCATCTCATAAATAGCATGCTGTGAATTACCCTTTCCGCAGCTTAATCAATATCCAGCCAGGAATAAAAACCAGAAGAAATCCCTCAAAAAACAGCTGTAAATTCAATGCATCTCTTAATTGGTGATATATTGGAATTTACTCATCAGTACGTATTACTTTTAAAAGAGTGAGAAAATAAACCTTGCTTTAAACTAACATCATAGCTATTCACATACCAATATTAATTATCTGTTGATAAAATTCTTGAATTATGCATTTTCTCTTTTTAACTAGCCGAAGAACAGTGGATCTTTATTCTTAACAACAGTTACCATACACAAATGCATAGCACTTTTCACTCATATTTCGAAGAACACTGCTAAAGTTTCACTCTTGTAGGTGAGAAAATAGTGGAGAAAGGTGAGGAGCTTGTCTAGAGCATCATAGCATGTGTAACATACTGTATTCTGCCCATAGCCTGGTGCCTCCCAATATCACTGCCTCAGAGCTGCATTTTGTATATCCTGAGATGGTGTATCCTTACATGTGTCAAACAGGTCCGCAGGATGCCCTTGCAAAGTGAAATAACACGGATTTTGATTGTTGTTTCGAAGAGCACAGACTTGCAAAAGTGATTTGAAAGCTAATCAAAGCAGAAGGATAGAGGAGAAACAGGATTGTCGGTGTTTAATTAGGAGGCACTTAAGGTTAAATATACAAGCATGGCATTGGGGATTTGATCTCTGGTGCTACACAAAAAGGTGAGAAAAGCTTCTGCCCTGACAAGAAGTTGTGAGAACTTGCAGTCTTGTGAACGCTGGAAGTTTAAAGGTACAGACAAGCAAGAACTCTTTCAGCAACCGTGCTAGTTAGCTTAAACTGTCTAAATAGTATTGCCACTCGCTTTAACTTCAAGTGGCTGCAGGAGTGTTTCTGTAAGCAAGCTCTGCCAGCAAATGTGAGGGGGTAGTAACCTCTGCAAAGAAGTGATGATCAACAGCTGGGGCTCTAACCTTCTCCTAGCATGTCTGTATACAGCAGGGAACATCTGTCCAAAGCCTAACTTCCAATATTTACAGAACAAAGGTATAGTTTGTTTAACAAAATTGCTTGTATTAGCTACATAATGGGACGTGCTTTGATTCTGCTGGTGTTAGAACCACCCAACTTTTACTTTCCCTACTTAATTAGCATTAATTTATTCAGAAAGATCAAGATTTGGATTTTCAGTTTCTTTATTTAAGTAAAGAAAATAGAGCTTAGGTCATGCGAGACTCTTTTAGCTTAGGGAAAAAGAAAACCTTTTATGTTACTTGTTTGAGCTTTTTTTCATCAAACTGTGTAAGGATCAAGACTGTGTGTGAATAATATTTAGTGATAACATTCTCCCAAAACATGTCACGATTTATTTGGTATCATTTCACTATGCCAAGCAGATTAGAGTATTCACTGCTTCCATTAAGTGTTTGAGGTTTCAACACATGCTCTTGAAAAATGAGCAGTGGTAGAGGAAGTTGCTTCTTACACTTCAAGTCTTACTGGGTACTGATATCCATTCATATCTTTACTCACAAAATGGCATCATGAATTTCATCTAGACAGATTGCTCTTTTGATTTAAGAAGGACCAAAACAGCATCCAGGATATGCACAGTGCCATAAGAAACTTCAGTGTATCATGGTTCTTTATGTCACTAACTTGAATTTAAATGCTATGTTATACTCATTTTGATAAATAAATAGGAAACGAGTTTGAAAAGTCAGGGTAGATGATCCATGAAAATTATTTCCTTCTCTTTTTTTTTCCTTTCCCTGAGAGTTGTTCTAGCTGTGTTTGTGTCTGCGAAAGTACCGTACCTGCCAAAGGAGGATAAGGTCAAGCTGAGTGTTGATTCCTACACTTACTCCTGGGCATTCCTTGATTAAATCATGCATTTGTTAGCCATAGAATGTCTGCATTGAACAGTCCTTGAAATAGCCTGAATCTTGAGTAAAAGCATTTTATTATACAAAAGGAGGCAGACAGAAGAGCTCTTGTAAATATGTTGTCTACTGCCAGAATACAAATACATAATTTGTCAGTATGTTTTTGTGAACGAGAGGAACAAATGTTATTTTAAACTTCTCTTTTTTTCCTCCTCCCTTTGAGGTTATGAAATACCCCAAATGTCATTTATTCCTCTCTGCTCTGCTTTCAGTATGAGTCTCCAAAGCAACAAGCAACATCTTTTGTGGAAAAAGGGTATCTGCAAACTATTCTGAGCACTGCAAATGGTGGAATAAGAATGACAGTAAAAGAAATAGGATAAATGGTGTCTACTGAGAAAGCTCCTATGGAAGTGCTGACGCTCACTCACGTAATTATGAAACTTAGTGAAGATGAGCTGTCGGGAGATCTCTAATTAGATAGTGCAGCCAACCCCAACAGACGTTTCCTACATGCATTACCAAGGGGTGTTACCTTAGAGAAGTTGGTGTGTTGTTCTGCCAGTGAAATGGCCAAGAAAAGATATGGACAGGTGAAAAAACACATGGAAAGCTTTTGGGATGAGTCTGGTTTTGTGTGTTCTATTCAATTCTAGGTTATTCAGCACGGTTGTAAAGAACAAAGGTTTTGTGCTATCTGGAAAGCTGAGAGGTGGGTATATACCCAGTAGATGGGGTTTTCATCACAGTTTCCATTTGCCTTGATTGTGCCATTTGGAAGATGATAATATTAACACCTTGTCCTTACTGCTCTACTTTGCACATGTCACAGAAATGAGAGTTAAAAATACCCTTCACTGTTTGTAATTTACTGTTTTAAACATCTCCTTTTGCACTTGGGACAGCAAGTTATGTTGTTGTATAGAAGAATTCTCTATTTACTTTGCATGTAGCTGTTCTTTTAGAAGATTATTTTTTTACACAGGAAAGTGTTAGTGGCTGCCATCAGATAGTTCTTACATCTATAGAAAGTTAGGGTTCTGAGTAGAGATGTTAAATGTGCTAAACAGTTTTCCTTCAGGCTAAATGATAGGAATATTTAAACATGTTTTTAGCTACTTATAGGAAGGCAATAATCAGAAAAAGCAAAAGCCGAGCAGAGTTCAGCTACTCAGTCTGAGAGACCTGTTCCAAATGCAGCAGAAGAAATGTCAGGTAAGAACTGCGAGCATGGCTTAGGAGCAGGGGGGAGTCAAGGCGCTTTGGGCCTTATGACTCACTGGCCGGGGAGGCTTGGGCATGCTGAGCAACAAAAATGGCTGTTGTTGTTTGTTTGGGGTTTTTTTACTTTGTGTGGTTATATACTTTGTAAACAGTGTTGCACAAAATACAGCTGCAATGAACACCTGTTCATGTCATCAGCTGCTTCCTTCTCAGGGATGTAGCCCTGAGTGGCTAGAGAGCACAAACAGCCTGGCAGGATACAGGCCTGACACCAGGTCATGGCAAATCATTTCGAGTGACAAAATGTTCTGCTTCTGAAAAGATCTGAGATGCAATGGCCAGAGAAGCAACATGAATAACTTTGTTATCCTTGGCACAGGAATGAAAATTATAGAGGCCTCTCTTCACTCTTTAATGAAGTGGTAGAAAAGCTTTGATGAAAGCGCATTTGTTACTTAGGAAAAGGACCAGATAGCATGGAGATCAGGTATATGGAGTACAGAGCGGCATTTACACTTGTAAAGACTGCCCAACTAGACAAGACATCCCATTGCATTGCTGCAATTCTTTCCAGCTATTTACTTGAGAAGCAGTTTATGCAGCACTAAGGCTCAATGACTGCAAACAGGATCTGTTGAAAATGTGTGATCTGGCAAAATTCAGGGTGGGTGCACTCAAAAGACAATAGCTGGACTAGTAATTACTCATGAGGAAGTTAATAAGGAAAAAAATGAGCAGAACATGGGTGCCAATCATTTTATTAAAACACATATAGAAAAAATGCGCTCTTTTATAATTATTTTATTAATAATAACATTGATTTTTTTATTATCATTGTTACAGCTGGGATAATAGCTGGGGTTTCCAGAGATGTCAGTGGGAGCTGTGCATGATTCTGAGGTGCCATGCTAATATCTTAAATTAAAATGCACTAGATTGCAACAACAGTGAACATTGTGAATACGGAAATAAAACCCAGTGGCAAGCTGTAACCTGTCTGCACCGAAGTCAGTGAAGAAAAGGCATGTTTTACTCTGTATTATTTGTAAAGTAAAACATGATTGAACAATTAAAGGCTTGTGTCATAGTGGATACGCGTAGGGAAAGCACTGCAACTTTGATAGTCTCTTCACATACACTAAGCACAATGAGCTACTTGTTTGTGTGTTGTGTGTGTGTGTGTCTTGCTGTGGTAGCAGCCCCATTGAAATAATGGAATAAAATGGGTAGGCATGGTATGATCCGTTTTTTAGTAATTGCAAAACACTCTAGGATCTTCTGAAGAAGGATGCTCAAGAACTGTGAAACAGCTTTTATTAGGCCAGGGGGGTGGGGTGGCGAGGGCATGGAGAATGATACCATGGGCCCCGGTTCAGACAGTGCTTGTTTAAAACTATCACATCTGAGTGGGGCACTTCAAGGCGTGTTTAATGCCAAGTGTGTGAAACCTTGTTGAATAAGTTAAGCATCAGCTGAGTCAGGTGTCTGCTTGTGTGCAGCTTGCCCTCTTCCCGGCTCTATTACTCTACAGCCTGGGAGACTTAACTGCGAGCAGAGAAAACTTGGCAAAGGAGCTGGTTTCTTACCCTGATAAGTTGTAACAGACACATGGGTGATACTGCCTGTTAATTTAGAAGGCATTTAACACTTAATCATGGTTGTCTAGTACAAGCCAGAAAGGACACTACTTTCTGCTGCCTCTAATTGGGTGCCATCAGTAATGTAAGCCTAAAATTGTCCCAGTCAGCAACTGTATTGCCTAATCAGCATGAGCGTGTGCCCATTGGGGATCAGACATAGATAAGCGGGAGAGAGGAAGAGAGAGATCTGAACATATCTACAAGATGAGTGGCATGTCAGGAGCATAGAGGATGTCTAGATTTATGTGCTTTTTGGCAGCACTAGTGAGCTATTAATCATTTCTCATGAATAGGGCTCTTGTAAATCAGAGGTAGGAAACACTTTTCGTGGATAATCATGGCAAAAATGTCAGCTTTGCTAGTTGGTCATATGCTGATAGGATGCTTAGCACTGGGGCAGACTCAATCTCACACATAAAATCAAAATAGTGCTCCCTTTACATGATGAGTAGAAAGGAGGGAGACAGCAGAGAGGTGAACTTCCATCAGTATTTGAAAAGCAGAAAGCTAATGTGTGATAACAGAGAGACCTATGGTTTTTTTTAGGGTGAAGCTTTACTGAGGGAGCCAGGGCCGAGTTCTAGTCAGCATCTGGGTATACAGCACAACACATTTAATAAGGCACATTTTGCATCATTTTAACAGCTGGCTGATCAGTTAATGGTTTTCCTTTACTTTTATTGCCCTGCAATTTACTGTATATGGCCCTTACGTGCAAATACCTCATTAGTCACAGGGTTGCATATTTCATGAAGCATACTGAATGTGCTGTCAGAATTAAATATTGTCAGGATAACAAGCAAGGGTGGGGTTTTTTAGCTTTATCACTGAAGGCAACGTTCAGGGTGAATAGAAAAGCTGGAAAGCAAAACACGGAAGGTCTCCCTTCAAATTGTGCAAGGCAACTGGCTCTGGTGTATGAAACCCATTGCTCAAGGACTGACATTTAAAGAGATCTTGGAAGTGAGTCCTGTGTGAGGCAGGTGGGTGAGAAAGCCTCACCCAGCACTTTCCAGTGCATTATTTACTGTAAGCAATTGAAGCTGAAAGTCTCAGTGGCTATATCGGGATTAATGCAGAATAGTTCTTAGGTTAAAAATAATGGTGTCCTCAATGTGCTTTTGGCTTAAGACACTTCCTAACGTTCATTTCCCTAAGTGAGCATCCCCTCTGCCCTTTCCCGGTTTGTTCTGCTGGCCTCCAGTCCTATCCTGTTTCTCTATAAATTAGCAACATGCAGAAATGGAAATGACATGTAACTGTTGTCCAAGTTAATGCTGGTCCCAACCACACTGGCTAATAGTTTTGGGCACAGGCTTGGATAGCATCTGTAAGGGTTCTGCCCCACAGGTGTTGGGATGGAGTCTGCCAGGTGATTGTCCCGCACTGCCAGTCCAAACACTGAACTAACAACCTATGGGAGACTTTTAACTCCATTTCCTGGGAGTTGTGGGAAGAAAGTCCAGGCTTTTGAAACTCCCTGGGAAACATCCATAAATCCCCATGAATCACAACCATTTTAAAATGCCCTTTCAAATTAGAAGTCATGGGTTTTGTTCAGAGAAAAAAAAAAATAGTATTTTGAAAAGCACTCATGAATTAGCTTGTAAACAAAAGTATCCTGACAGTGACTGACAGGTGCCAGTGTTTTTGTGAGTTTGGGCCAGCCCAAGACTAATTGGGTCAGAGCTGGGCCTGAGATGGGGAAGCATTGGCTCTACAGGCATCTCTGCATTTGGTGTTGTTGGTGAGTTTAATGCTGCAGACCCATCCCGAGATTTCCTGTCTTTTCCCTCAAACATCAGTCGAATCATACTGGACTATTTCCTTCCACATGGCTAGAATATTGGGCTTGTGTTTTGGGGGGGGATTTTATAATTACTTTAATTTTTGCCATTTTCAGGGTTGTGAAGCTTAGGGTAACCCCATTATATCTATGGGAATATATTTGTCCTCAGATAACTTTTATCCATCAGAAGAGGAAATTTCAGCACGCTTGGTTTCTCAGGCAGTCCTAATTTGCTATTGCTTGGCAGTGGGGAATCAGCAGAAAGTGAATGAATCCCCTCTCCTTCTCCCTCTTACTCAAAATTCAACATGTCCTGTCCACAGTTCTTCAGATTTACAATGTTCCTGTGGAATATGCAGTTCAGGACAATTGCAAAAACATAAACCAGAGAACATACTCCTTTCAAACAGTTATTGTTTTTCAGCATCATCTTTCCTTTCTAGGTTTTCAGTCCTTCCTCTCCTTCCCACTCTCTGCCACCCCTAAAACTTTCCCAATAAGTGTTACTTAATTCATTGTTGTGAAATGGGTTTTCTGTTTAATGTTCCCAGACCTCAGTATCCATCTTAAAAGTTCTGTAGTTTCTGTTATCACTGTGTCAGAAGTGAGATTTAAATAACAATGAATTTCTGGAGATGTTGAGAAAGGAGTGGGGTGAGAGTCAAGCTGCTACATATATAAAATATATATAATGCACTATACATAGTACATTATGTATATAAAAATATACTATGCTGACCTATTTTCTATTTTTTTCCCCTAGATGCAGGCTAACACATTTCAGCTATCTGTTTCTCTTGCTAATCCAACAAACTTGATGCCTTTCAGATGTGGGTCCATGAAGCAGATTGCTCTCTGTTGCCACAATTCAGTCCTGTTTCTCCTTTCTGCACTCCTGGCTTCACAGTCCTACCTTTCTTGCACTGTCATCCCTCTTGCCTATTGTATGAGGCTCTGTTGAAGTGTTTGCTTTTGCTGAGTTCAGTGAGTTGAAGTGGTGCTGGGCTGTCACAGAGGGAGCAGCATGAGAAGCCTGGGAGAAGGGGCTAGGGGAAGGAGTAGGAGGAGGACATGGGAGAAACAGAGCTGGCTGTTTAATTGTAATAATCTGCACTGCCCTTGCCAGTGGGTCTGTACAAAGCCGGCTGAAAGAATTTGCCATAGGGATACGGGGAGTCAGTCACTGGGCTGGTGCAGCAGCCCTGACCCACCTGCCACAGCGGTGCAGAGTCCATGGCCAGACAGTGGTGCCCTGCTCCCCCTGGGCCCCTTCTTAGGGGAGCCCCACCATGACAAAGGCGTTGGATCTGCGCGCAATCGACCGCCAAGCCCTCACATATTTTGGAGCAGTGCTTGGCACGGTCCTGATTAGCCGTGAAAGCAAAAGCCACTGCTGCTTTTCCTTTCAATTTCACGTGCCTCGGGAACATGTGCGCGTCTGCATTCTCAGACCCATTAGCTTCAGAAAATATCACTCGACAGCACTTTTAAAACTGTTCAGATACTTCTAATGACTTGTAGCTTGGGTGCCAAATAGAATAGGTAGAGCAGGATATTTTTCATCAAGTTCTTGTTAAAAAGAATGTAAAAAACATTAATTGATACAAAGTCATAAAGATCTGGGCCTCCAGTTAGTCTCAGAGCCCTTAGGGTGAAATTAACCCTCAAGTAGAGGCTCTTTTAAGGCTTTTACAGCATGCCAGTCCCATGGGGGGTCTGAATAAAGATGTATTAGGGAACAATTTTGCTGTATAATTTTCAAGTTCAGTATATGCCTGTATCTTTTCAGTGTTTAGCTGACTTATGTTCCTGCAGTACATATATTGATCCCTAATCTTAGACAGATTGAGAGTTCTTATATAAAGCCACATTAATAAATTTGTCAACTTGATAAAAACCTGACCCACAATAAAGCAATACTTAATGTTGAGTATAAATAGTCTATAAATGTTTATTATCTAGTTATTATAGAGGAACCCGAGATTAGTCTGGTAGCTATATGTGATAAAATATAATTATACATACATACACATCAAATTATGTGTATATATGTGAATATATATTATTTTTAGCCGTTGTTAGGAAAAGTCAGAGGAGAGAATAGGGTCATGAATTCCACCAATTTTACTCTGTCGCACACTGAAAAAAGCATGCTCCCAGTCCAGACTAAAGAAAATATTGTCATGAATTAATATGACATTTCTTACTGAAGAATGTAACTTCAGAACAAGAGTAGCAGCTTGTGCTTTCTTATAATGCTCCCTGTGATTTGGTGCAACTTTTCCTCTGTATGTTTTCTTTAATTTTTATGTTTTATGTGGAAGCTGAACACACTGAATTTGTTTGTAATTTGGAATTTAAAGCAAGGCTCTTTGTTAAAAGCCCAGAGGAAGTTTCCATATGACTTATGGGCCATTTGGGCTCAATTGAATTTAATGGGTTTCAGCTGCACCTCCACAATGGCTTTGAAGGAAGTGAAGGGAGAGCTATAGGTCTTAATTGCTCGAGACTGGCTTGTTTCTCTTGAAAAGGCTGTTTGCAAGAAGCAGGTTAGGAGTATTAAAGTATATATCCTCAAAGGGATGAAGGAACTGCCGTTTGAGGAAGGGGCTAGGATGAAAATTGCTTTAAGAGTTACTCAGGAGCTGAGCTAGGCAATCTGAACTGGTCCATGACAAGTTCTTGTTTGTTTGTTTAAAAATAATCAAATAATTGGAGGGCACAGCTAAGCTAAACTTCCTTTATAGTCCTTTCAAGAAAGGAATGGAGATCTTGGAACTGACAAGATAAATTAGGCTGAGACCAATAGAGAAACCCAAACAGATAGTCCCCTTGGCCTCTCTCATGCTGGTTGACAGACATGAGTGTTTGAGTCAGCAGGTGAACCATGACTTCTAAGAGCAGTGGTTTGTTTATGCTTCCACTGTACAAAGCTTTTCAGTGGAACAGAGCAAACCTAACTGGGCAAATTTCCATTTCAATTTCACATTTCTTTCTGCATGTGCAGCGCCAACTGGCCTTATAGATTGTTGTTACTAAGTTTGTTAGGATTACCCCTGGCTTCGCTTTAGGAGGTGTCTGACCCATAAGAATCTCTTATGACCCTGTTTTCCAGGCAGGCAGGAGAACATGTGAAATGCTAAGTTAGGAATATAAAGGAACTACTGTCTTTCTCAAGATAAGCCAAGAGACCACATTACAGGAAGTTAACCTTTGGTGTACTCTGTCATTTTGACCAGCATCATACAGGCAAGTAGGAAGGGGACATTCTCCTGAGGTACCCGGCAGATGAATGCCAGATGGTACTGTCATAATACACAAAAAATAGCTAAATACCTACCGGTTGTGTTCAGTACAAAAGGAACCTTTTTCTTTTTCTGAATCCTGCAGGGCAGAACTCAGACAAGCATCTTAATGCAAACATCACATCGCAGTCACTGAAATGTGAAGCTGGAAATCCAGAGAATTCTCCAAAAGCTTTAAGTAGCTTTTTAGGCTTCATTCATGTTGGGCCTAATGGATCCTCAAAGGGGAGAATGGTTTATCAAAGACAAGCATTTTAAGTACCTCGTGTTTATGGGGTAGGTAAATGGGCGTTTGTTACATTTGAATTGTTTCTGAATATGCAGAGAAAAATACCAGGCCACCAGCAGCAGCAGCACAGCGATGCAGCAGTGCCTGGCTGGGGGGGAAAGTGTTTTCTTTTCCCATGTTAAAATATGTTAGTTTTAATTTCCATGCAAAATTATAAGAATAAAAATATGCTGCCCTTTAGGGGAATGGCATTTTGCTAAATACCATGCATTGCTACAAACCTTAGATGTGAGGGGCCACATGCAAACATTTACATAGAACTTTATGGATGTGTAGCTGGGTCTCAGTCCTGCAGGAAAAAATATTTCTGACAGCCTGGCTCTTTCAAGCTATGACATTTATTGCCTGCAGATAGAGGCCGAGTAGGTAGGTGTGATGTTGTGACAGAAACTGAATGGTTAGCTCTGCCTTTCATTTCTTGTCCTTAAATCCTCTTCACCTGGCTTTTTATAGCCTGTTTGCCTAATACATGAGTTTGCTATTAGCAATGCACTTACATTTGGATGCCTCAACCATGATTGTCCGGCATTCTGGCCTATTCAAGTTTAGAGAAGTCTTCCTCTAGGCTTCCCAGAAATGCTGCTAAAGTTTGTCTGTTCGTTTTCTTGGGTGGTTGCATCTTCTTTCATTAACTAGGGTAGCTGGTGTTGAAAACCAAACAGAAGGTAATGACAGACCACAGCAAGCTGTCTGTTGCTGCAGATGGAGGATACCTCTAGGATTTGGGTCAGAAAACACTTGGCAAGCGTCCCTCTGAATTCTTCTTGTCACATGTTGAAGAAGGCTGCTTAGTGGCAGGGCTGAAGAAGGAAGCAGAAATCTTAAAATGGCTGCAATACGATTTTTTGGTTTTTTTTTTTGTTTTGTTTTTTTGTTTTATTTTTATTCAGCATCAGAGCTATTTACAGCATATCTTGCCAATTTATTCATACTGTTGCTGTCATGGGTTTTTCGTGATTCTCTGCTTTCAGGACCTCCCTCCCCCCCCCCCCATGATCCCATTTAAGTTTAAGTTTGCAGTGGCAGGAAAAACAAGAGTTACTTATGCCCCCTTTTAGAATGGGACCTTGCGGAGGTACTCTAAGAAGCCATTTGTTTTCTTTAAACATAGCTCAGCTTCACACAGGCGCTCACACACACATTCAGATGGTTTCCACTTGAAATTCCTCATCTAATCCAAACAGCTCGCAGCCTTGGCTGTGAGGGGGCTCCCCCAACCCCCTCCTCTGCCGGCGTGGGGGGCTCGGGCCGGAGCAGGGCCTGCACTGGGCCTGTGGCACACACACCTCCAAAAGCTCCGAACCCCGCCTTTCTCTGTTGCTCCTGAGAAGCAGACTGAAATATGAGGGGAGCTTTCATCTCTTTGGAGCACACACTCAGCCGGCTTGGGCAGAGTAAGTTTGAGGTTTGCAAGCCAGCAGAGTCGGTGCATTTAGAGATGGCAGTGGGGCGGATATGTGTGGCCTGGAGGGGAAGCAGGAGTGAATTGCACCATTAAACTGTCTGTACCTTCCTCCTTACTCTGTCCGTGTAAACTAACGCACCGTATTGTTTATAGTTCTTCAGCACAGCCTTTTATACAAGTTTCCAACAAATGCCTCTTTCTTTTCCTCTTCTAGGGCACGAATAAGTTATGTAAGATTTTGGATAGACATAGACTGGTGGTGGCAGAGCTGTTGGAGCCACTGCACTGCTGTAAGTATTGCCTCACATCCTCTTCTGTCCGGGCAGCCTTTCTTCTCTAGGAAAGGTTAGAAACTGCCTATGCACCGATACCTCCCTTTCCGAAGAAATAGTCCCTTGGTACAACTGAAGCTGCTGTGGCTGTAGACAGGGGGAGAGGATGCTGCAGGCATGAGGCTGGCCTGGAAGGAATGACCATAGAGGTGGGAAAACATTTCATTCTAGGTCATGGAGATGCTGAGATTGTATTCCTTTGTCACATTGCTTTATCTTTATGGACTCCTGCAAATACAATTTATGAATCACAATGCAGTATACCAGCAGCTTTTTTTTGGTATTTAACCAGTAGGAATTAGGAATTATTTTGCAGCTATATCTCCTCTGTCTGCATATCACCTGGAGAAGTACTTGGTGTGTATCTACATGTAGACCAGACATCTTTATTTGTATTGCCGTACTGATTGCGTTGTTCATTGCTCCACCAGCTTACATTAAGCTCTACAGAGGTACAAAATCATAACACTTCAGAGAGGCACATTTGAATGGATCATACCCATTTATTTTATTAGGGAGGGAAGTAAGTTTTCTCTCATGTTTTCAATAAAGCATATTATTTTTGTGGCTCCAAACCATGCAAAAGGAAAAAAAACCCACAATAAACACAACAAATTAAAAGGCACAAAGAGTTTTGCCCGAGAAGCTCACAAATTAAATTTAGACTGAGATGGTAAAATAGATTAACAAACAGAAAAGAGGCAGGAGGGTAAGAAAGGACAAGGGTTACAGAAATAAGATTACTTGTAGTCCATGCAGTATACCCTGATACACTTACTTATGCCCTGGTCTATCCCCAGATGCTGCAGAGAAATGGCCAATGATTAGCTCTCAGGGGCAGGGAACTGTCTGTGTGGTGTTTGTTTTTATGGTGCCTAGTTCAATGGGACCCTAATCCCCATTTGGGGTCCCAGAGTCCTGTAGCAATACAAATAACACACACAAAGTAGTAGCGATAAGATCCCTTGGCCCAGCTCCTTTCTGAGTGCTGGATCCAAGCCTAACCTAAGAAAAGGGAAGGATTATACAGCTTGTACGGATGTAGCCATTACTTTGGGTGTTTGTTCCTACATTTTGAGGTTTGCTCATTCCTTTCAGAAAGGATATTTTGACCTGAAACTATATTTGATATTAACACCACCCTACTCCTTGTTTGATACTTAGTGATATCTGAAAGGTTTGGCTCTGACTATGTAATGGTAGGAACACCAGAAAAGAAGACCACATAATACCTGGGCACAGTTTGGAGCCCAACTCCTGACATGGAAGGGGGAACATAACAGATTATTTTTTTTATAAAATGACAGTAGTTCTTGAGAAAACTCCAATGCTTGCAAAAGAGGCATCAGAAAACACTGACCAAAGGTTTTGCTTCTGATGGCTGGGGTGAAGCTCAGGTTTGAAACTGCTGTTGCCTAACCTGCTGAATCCTGGTAGGTCCAAGTCTATTATGGCCCAGCAGAGTTTGCCAGAGTCAAGGAGGTCAGTAACCTCATGGGCTATGAAATGTTTGGTCTGCTCCAGCGTGTGCTCCAATTCACTGTTCTCTGAACTAAGAATAACCTGGAAAAGTCAAACTGTGTATAGAGATTAGTTTTACACATGGTCTGAGCCAGCATTCATGCCTCAGACATGCATCTAACATATTCTGGTTCACTGTGAGGTGTTACAGTTTAGCTGGAAAAGAGCTTAAATGCGGCTGCTCCACTTGTTTGGGCCCCACAGTGGCCATCGTTCTCCACTTCTTTACCTGTTATTTCATCCTTTAAGTTCAGCTCCCTCCAGAAACATGAGCTCTCACACAGCTGGTAATTCTTGTATGTCCAAGTAATGCGGATTTGGATCAAGCAGACATGGTCAGAGTTTGTCTAATTAACTTCCTGTCACTATAGCCAAGTCAGAAATTTAAGGTCCAGTAACTCATTTTATAGTCACTCTATCTGGCACTGAATATAGATTGGAAAAATCCTTTGCTTAAGCAAGATGTGTGGTAATATTGTTATGCTATATTAAAGTGCTCTTTAAAAATAAATTATATTCTCATGAGTGTGAGAGACAAGTATCCCCTACCACAGCCAGAACTGACACAAGAAAGACTTTTCCTTACCCAGGACTGCTAAATTCTTCCATTAAGAGCAAACCTAGCCAAAGAGTTGTATCCTAGTCTTATTTTTTGTTTTTGTAACCCTAAAGTATTTGGTGTTGAGTCTTCAAAAAGACTAGATAAAACATTAGCTGCGGGTAGAAAAACACATTAGAAACTACACCATATGCACAGGGCTGTGCATGCACATCTCCCAGTGCTAAACCAAGCCCATGAATCAAACAAGGGTCCCAAATATTTAGTGCAGAAACATTCACTCCACTTGTAAGTGGTCTTTTTCTTCTGGGTTTTCCTCTCAGCTTCCAAAAGCTGCCCCTTAAATGCCACTTGTGAATGAAGAAAATTATGCACTTTCAAATTCTCTCCTGGGGACTGAGGGCTCATATCTCTCCCTCTCACACTGATACTGTAATTTCACACTATTTTTTTTGCCAGCAGTTGAGCCTTTCCTCGTTATATATGACGTGCATGTTTCATTTTCATTAGGGCTTTTATACTTTGAGAGGCCTGATGAGCAGGGGAAGGGAAGTGGCTGGGTGGAAGTGCTGCCTCCTGAAGGGAAGCAGTCACAGGAGGTGGGGGGCTCTCCTGTGTCCCAGATAGTGCCACTTTTGTACTCTGCACTACTGCCCTCCCTCAGGCTTTGCGGGCTTTTGCTGCCACTGAAGCCTCCAGTGAGGCCACAGCCTTTACAACTGCTATTGCAAAGCAATAAGGACACACAGAGGGAAAAACTGCTTAAACAAACAAACAAAAAGTGCACCATGGTACGGATGAAAACTAAGCTAACCTACATAGGGGTCAGGTCCAATGGCTTACAATTTGCAGCAGCTAGAAGCTAGTACATGGTATCTGTGTAATATCATGTCCCAGCTGTGGTTAATTGCCGACCAAGTATCAAAACTTTCTGGGCTGATCATCATCAAAGAAAAGCTCACCTATTATTAGTCTTGTCTTTCACCAGGAGAAGGGCAAGACTTGGAACCCTTTATGGAAGAGAGGACAGGAATGCTGCTCGCTGCATTTTGTAACTTAACATGGCTGAACATTTAACGTGTTGAAGAATAGTTTGACAACGACATGGAGGGTACTTCTTTCCATGCCTGCTGATGGGATGAGCTCTCAGGCACTTGTATCATCCCTACTGGGTTGTGCAATCTGAGTCTGATATCTGGGCACTGCACTGGGACTTTAGCTTTTATGCTTTAATTGCTTATGGCAATACATAGGAAGAAAACCGGATTAAAAGTTTGTCTGTAAATATAATATTTTCTTTTTATTAAAAACCACCCCAGACCTATAAGGTTGTTACGTAGAAAAATTCAGCATATACAGCTCAGATGTTGAATACCCAAAGGATAATTCCCTCTGGATGTCTTACCAATTACAGAGCAGCATCAGAAGTATTAAATGGATTCTCTGAGCACAACAAAAACTGATAGCTGTCAGTAATGTCCTATAAACTCCATGTTTCCTGAAATGCAGCCCACATTGTGGCGATGCAATCAAACTTCCTTTATGTGAAACCCTCATGTTCTCTCCCAATTATTTTCTTTCTTCATTCCCACCTTCCTGTCCCTTGGCATTCATTCACACTGACATTATTAGAGTTGTCTCTGAAGCTGGCCCAAGGAGTCCTACATATTATTTACATCACAACAGAGTCTCGGGGCATGGGGGGGAGGGGGGCGGTCTGTTGTGCCAGCTGCTATTCAGACTTTAAGTACCAAGATAGTCCCTGGCCCAAAGAGATTTCTATCTTGAATTTTAACAGGTAGACCAGAGGGAAATGGTTGTTTTCCTGATGCTTCAGACCTTAAATTCAAGTTGCTGTGAATAGCAGTCTTTAGGAAAACCTCCTCCTCTCTTGCAGGACTAAAAGCACAAAGGTGCCAAATTGAGATACCGTGAGATCATCCCTAGCTGGTGGTGCAGAACCAACAGCAGTCAACCAGTGGCCTGTAACACATGCCAGACAGAAATAAAGTGAACACGGAGATTTCACAAATTTATTGTGAGTCCAGCCTAATGCTTGAATTCAGAGCGTGTGTGTATTTCCACCTAAAAAGAAGAGAAAAAAAATTCCTGCATGTCCCTCAGTATAAATCAGTTTTTAAAAGCTTTTCATTGGAAAAAAAAAATCCAAAACGCTTTAAACCATTTAATGCCACCTTAGAAAGTCAGCCTGTAAGTATGCAAAACACTGGAGACCATCATATGCTAATCTGAGCTTAACAAAACACATAGCATTACCAAGTGTAATTATACAGTCCAGCTATTAGTAGCTTTACCTCTGGCTGTTCTCCATCCTGCTTTCAAGCTACATCCTTTCCTTTCATCTTATTCTACACCACATGAAACAGGTGAGCTGTTCCCTTTATATAGCTAAGGGCTCCAGTCACATGGCTCTGAAAGCTTGGTATCTTCATTTAATCAGTTAAAAAAATCGAAATAATCAGAGATCTTTCATGAACTCCATGCCAAATTTTAATTCTGTTAAGCATTCAAAGCTTACTAAGTTAAAAAAAAATCAAGAAAAAGTTAATTAATTTTTCCTAGGAATATCTACTTTGAAAAGCTGCCCTGGAGGATACATTTGTAGTTTAGAATATCTTTCACAAATCTCCCATATATCACTGCTAGGAAGTTGCACAAAAAGACATCTCCAATGCTTTTTATTGTCAAGGCAATACTGTGGTTTCTGCATCCCATTTGTTCATGCATAGATAGTAGCAGCATCCACTTTTTATCTGATCCATTTGAATTTTTATCTTGACTTTAACCACTACTGATTTCTTACAGGAGAGTACAAATTGTTTAGGGTTATCTTCACCAGTAACAACTTCTGACAGCAAAGAGATGGCGATACTAGTCCTAAAGTGTCTATATTTGTTACCTCATCGTTGGATTAGATGACAGTGCCAAAGACTTAAACTGGGTAGAGCATTCGTTTTCAGTTTTGGGGTCCTTGAAGTGTGGGTGAGAACTAGTGATTTATTTTTAAGGGGTCTGTGAAAGGTAACTCAGATAAGGCAGACTCATGACAATGGGCTTAAATTGGCTTGAAAGGAGCCTGAAGTGCCCCTTGAAAATGCTGTGGGGATTGCAGACTGGAAAAGATTAGATCCCTGGGGCTATGCTATCCACTCTGATTTAGGAGCTTAGGTCCTTGTTATCTGTTGTGCCATTCTTTTTCCAGTATAAGATTAACCCCGCATTCTTGCATATGGGTCCTCTTTCCACCTAGGCCATCTGACTCCAGAGACTGCAGATATTGCCCCTTCAGGCATACAGCAGTTCTCCTTCTCTCCACTATATGCTTTTCTTTACAGCATCAGCTGATGAGTTGCTGGTGGGTAAGTGACTGTCATGACACATCACAGGTCCCAGGATTAGGCGTCTGAGAAACTGCAACACTACCTTGTAGATAAGTCAAATATTTCCTGACCTTCCTATACTCCCATGAACAAAACCAGGAAGACATCTTACTGAGTTTGTTTCAAGATATGTGCTGGTTTTAGCAGTGGAGAAGCATTAAGAAACCTGTTAGTATGAGAAATAAGATGTCTGTGTGAGTTTGGTTGTTAAGACAAAGAGCTGTATTTTCCAAACAGAGATGTATGCGGTGATAGTTTTGCTGAGTCCATCTGCTCTGTGGAGCCACCCTCCTGATGTGGAGGTCACTGTTGTGTTCATTTGCTAGAGACCTCTGAAGAGCAGCTGTCCAACCTCTTGCTCCAGACAGGGCAATCTTTCAAGTTAAGTCGCATTACTCAGGGCTGTGTCAGTCAAGCTTTGGAAATTCCACCCCCCAGACAAACTTTGCAGTGGTGAAAACTTTTGCTTTCATGGTATTTTTCTCCCCTTATATCTCAACAAGATTTCTCTGGTGGCAGCTTGTGCCTGTCACCTTGTGCACCTCCAAGCAGAGCCTGGCCCTGCCTTCCCCATACTCTCCCATTTGGGAGTTGCACACTGCAGGATGATCCCCCTTCATCTGTCTCTTCTGCAGGCTGAACAAGCCCAGCTCTGCCTTCCCTCCTCCACCCTGTGCTCCAGCCCCCTCACCATCCTGGTGCCCCTCCCCTGGACTCACTCCATGCCTGCCTTGTACCAAGGAGCCAAGGTGGGCCACAACATTCCCAATTCAAGCTCATAAGCACTGAATATGTAGGAATAATCACTTCCCCCAACCTACTGGCTACATGCTTTTTGCAACAGCCCTGTGTTTGGGGTTGAGTCACAAGGAGGAGGTGGAGGTAAGCATGGGTTAAGGATGGATATGCTGTAGGGCACTGAGGTAACACTGCTGCACACACTCCCATCACAAGTAGGATGGCATGGTTTCGGCAAACTGGGTGTCTGCTCACAGCTTTGTGCCCCACCCTGCTGCTCAGACAGACAAATGCTGGTGAATCACTGTAATTCAAAAAGAGTATAGTTTGCTTTCAATTGCCACAGCTGTGAGCTGCAGCATTCAGATGATTCACAAAGGGTTCAGCCTTCCAGGCCTAGGGGCTGGGGAGGCCACTGGTTGCAATGCCAGCCATTGCAACCTCATCTGCGTTGGAGGGGTCTTACATGCACTGAGGGAGTTGGTGGGATTTGAATTGAAACCACAGTGGTTATTCCTTCCTGTCCTTCTCTTCTGTTCCTCTACATTCACTATGGAAGCTGCCGGGGAGGAGTTAACTGTTTTGTTTGCTGTTTTGTTATTGGATTTGGCTGGAGAACTGTTGTGGAGAATTTTGTGGAGGGGAGGTCTCCCTCTATTCATAGTTCAACTTAGGAAATGTGGCAAGGTCACCAAAGAGTGGGCAAATTTCTTCGTCAAGCCGTAGACAGATTTCATATGGGCCATGAGAAGAACTCCAACCTTAACGTTACCACCACCAACAGTCTTACAAGAGCTGTGAACTATTTGGCAAAGAAAACTGGCAGTTTTGTAACCAAAATCCAATTCTGCAGGAGAGTTAGCTTTGTGCCTTTTTTGGATACTGTTTTGCTGTTGTGATAAGCAATACATATGGAGGCCCATTAGAGCCTAAGGCTATTGTTGATGCAGTCTTGACTCATTCTTGGCACTTCTCTGCCTTCCTTTGATAGCTCAGCTGGTAGAGTGCAGGACTGTAGGCTGTCTCTGAAAAGTAATCTTTAGGTCGCTAGTTCAACTCTGGCTCAAAGGAAAGGTTTTTGAGGTTTGTTTCAGTTTTGTCTTTCACTTTTTTTCCCGGAGGTTACAACTTTGCAGAACATCCCCTTCTAACCACTTTATATCCTGTGAGAAATTTAGTCCATTTTCCTTGTCTGCTCCTGATGGCTCTCACAGCTGCAGTGCTGTGTCCACTGTCACCGCTCTATGAGCCGTTCACTCAGGAGTTGGACGCAGTGATCCTTCTTGGTCCCTTCCTACGCAGAATATTCAGTGAACTTTGTGAAATCTACCTAATCAGTTGATGCCCATCATACGAGCTTCTGTTCCCACAAGGGCTCAAAACCTTCCACAGACCCTCTAGAGTTGGAGCAGACACATGGTGCAGAGCTTGCAAAGCCTCTCTTACCTGAGTTGAGTGTGGAAAATGGGGGCAGGTCCAATTATTGGAGCATCCTTGTTGCTGGTTTCACCCCTTTTCCTATCTCATTCTTGAAGTTCTGAGGCTTTGAGTGGGGCAGTGGGAAGCTAAGAGAGCAGGGGAAGAAAAATATTTTTGTGAAGACAGGAAGGGAACACTAAGATCATTCAGGTCCTGATACCTGTCTGAGGCAGTGACTCCATGCAACAGTAATCATTGGCCTCCTGAAAGGGTTGTGAATACCACTGGGCACGCTGTCCTGAGGTATATAATTTCCAAGATCTGTCAATTTCAGTGAAGAATGGTAAAGGCTGGGCCTGGTACAAAGGAAATGGATAAGAAAGAGCCCTAAGAAAGGACAACAGAGGCCAAGTTAAGAAGGCGTTTTAAGGACTCATTCATACAGAAACTTTCAGAGAATAGAAAACAGGGCACAGCGACCTGTAAAAATTTTGTTTCACACAGGAAACTGACTCACTTTCACAAGACACAATGAGTTCTGAGACGTCTGTAAGAAGCTTTATTAAAGAAAAGATTAGAGGGTTTTATATGTTTACATTAGACGAGATGACATTAGGGATCTAAATCCCAAAGCTCATGCAAAGCTTCTCATGCAAAGCATCTCCTCATGCAAAGTGCAGCGCTAAGCTGAACAAAGGTAGAAGGAGGTGGCAATTTTGTTCAGTTGCTTACCTTTCATTGTGCTCAGTAAAAAATATTTGCTAGCAGTTGGAGTCAAATACATCATGAAAACAGCTAGAATGAGTAATCAAGTGATTATATGTAATTCTGATATTTTAAAAGATTTTTTTTTTTTTACTAATTAGTGTCAGATCAATGACCATCGATCATAGTACAACACTGGTTTTCTTTGTCCTTCCAAATCCAGCTGCATTAATTCCCCTTCAGCCTGCAAAGCAGTATGGACTTACAGCCTCATAACCATAATGGGTTTTTGGCACAGGGAGGCAAGGGACAGGAGGAAGCAGTTCTGCCTCTCCTCCCAACAACAAAACTGGCTGGGGGTAGGGTGGGCAGTCATTAATTTATTCCTTCATAGGTCCTCCTGCAGCGGGATGAGGTTGTAAAAGCAGGAGTGAGAGAGGCAAGCAGATTCCATTGCAGTCCTGATAGGACTCCTTGGGAGGATGATGCAGAGCAGCATCATCTTCCGTGGGAATCTGGCAGTCAGTTTATATGAGGAGGCATAGAGGGGTACGAGCCTGGGTGATGCTACAGGAGGAACTCAGGTATATTTTTAACCAACCTGGATTAGAAATCGGTCCCAAGGCACCTGGGATAGATTCCCTCCTTACAACGTGTCTTCTGTGGTCTTGGTGAACAAAGTAGGAACCTTTCCATGATTCATGCCTTTAATTGCTACAATAAGCCTGGAAATTGCCAATAATCATGGCATGTAAATCCTTGTACTCGTGTCAGGGAAGAGACCAATGCTTTCCCTGAGACTGGGCAGTAGCAGTGACTGATGGGCAGACTGGCTGTCTCACAGCTATTTTGTTGGTGTGCAAATCTTTCCTGATGTAACATTTCAGTCTGGGTTGCACAAGGTATGACTGAAACAAGGATGAAGGGAGAAAGGATTAGTTAGAAGTAGGTTGTCATTGCAAGTGGTGTTCCTTCTGAGGTTGAAGAGTGCAGGTTGTTACAGCATGGATTCACCCTCATGTTGCTGCACACCAGTGGATAGCCGAGGCCTGTGGAGAATACCACCTGATGTGGCTAGCTTCTGTTATCCCATGGCTGTTCCATTGCCTGCTGTTTCAGCTGCCAGGGCTGCCCCCTTACCAATGCAGTGACAGCCCTAACTCTGTGTCTTTCTCTTCAATAACATTCACACAAAGTAAATTTATAAAGTAAGTTCCAGCAATTGTAGCCATCAACCCAGAAATGTGAATTTAAATAAATCCTGGTGTTTTTCTCACACGTGTATGGTGGGAAGCACTTAAAAATTGTATTGTCTTTTTTGATTAGGGGCTTCAGTTTTTCCTTTAATCTTGAACAAGCTTCCCCTCACAGCCAAACACCTCTGATTCAGCGGACATTGTGAAGGTCGCTGTGTCCTTGTGTGAGAAATGGCACTCCACAGGCCAAACCTCTGAAACAAAGATGTAACCAGCTGGGAACATGATAGACCAGCAGTAGTACACTCCCATTAGAAAAGATAATGTTTGTTATCAGTGGGATGAGTGGGACTTTCCTTCCCTTTCCTGAACACCTTTCTTTCCTTCTTGTCTCACCTCTTGTCCCTAATCAAACCTTTAACCTGTCACATAGTTTAGAAGCAGCACACTGTGTAGTGAAGAAATTGAAGCTCACACAGTTGGCATAAACATGTTGCAAAATATCTGTACTTTCTCCCCCAAGGAAAGAGCAGTGCTTGCATTCCCATAGGACAGCTTGGCGAGTTGCATCCAGTTATCTACGCCCACAATTCTTCTTATGGTGGTTGTTTTGCACCTTCACTAAGCAGCAAGTGTTCTGTGGTTTGTGACTGGTCTCCTCTGTGCTCATCCTGAAAGTAACTTTTCGTTAAAAATTAAAAGTGCAGTTGTGGCACTGGCATAACTCCAGGTTCTCAGTTGTACTTGCATTGAATGACTTTGTGTATCTTGAGCTTTCCATTTTCCAATACAAATGAATCTCAGCTTCGCTCTAGATACCTATTTTCACCTGGCTGCATCAAAGTTGTGCTGCAGGGATTGCTTATTCAGACACAATGTGAAACAACTGAGCAAAGCGGGGTCTTTTGGGAAGGTCTTCTCTGGCAGGCCTAGGGAAATTTGATTAGCCTTAAGGAAACTTCAGAAGATGCTGGGTAATCTCCAAATTTTGGATGTGAGCTGCATGCTCTGGTATCAGGTTTCAGCCCAGAAATGTAGTGCTGCATCAGTGATAGGACTAAAGCCTTAACTTTGTACTGACCCCACTGCTTTCCTTTGAGCACTGTAACATTTTTCTGCTGTCCTTGCTCTCTTGTAGCCACCTGTTGCCTCTGGTCATGCAGATAAACGTCTCTGTACAGGGTCATATCTTTGTAAAGTTTTTTATTATGGCAAGGAAAACACGGTACTGATTCCTGTCTGGAATAATAATATAAATCAATAGCAACAACTGCACGGTTCCCTTACAGCTCTAGAGATAGAATCACGGCAATTAAAATAATGTGCAATTAAGGAGAGCTTGAAAAAGCTTTTAAATCCAGGAAGTAAGTCAAGATGCTTTGCTGATGATTTGCTAGTTTGTAGAAATTGCAAGTGGTTGCAAATTGGTTTGCTTTTACCATGAAGTACAACTATTCTCCAGTGTGTGTTTAGCTGAATTTATGAAAAGCATCTCAGCATGGCTGGAAATGACCAACAGTAGTTGCTGCCTTTACTTGCATCCACCAGACCAGATAGATTTACAGCAAACTAAGCAACTGTTTGCACATTTCTTCAGGCTCTCTTAACCACCCTCTAACAACCAATTTTTCTTTTTCCTATTGTCGTTATAATCAGGCCTTGATAAGAATTGCTGCCAGAGACACCCAATCAGTCCCATGCTATCATCTGGTTATGATTAGAGTCCTCAGGACAGATTGAAGCCATTTGATAGCATTGATTACTTCCTTATTTCAGGTTGTGCCATTTCACCATTTACTGTTTTTAAATTCTTGCCTCATTTAAGAGGGTACATTTTTTTTTACATTGTAAATAACAAAATCTATTTTGTTGTGTGAGTCCAAATAAGCTTTGAAGTTTGTGGCTTTGTAATTTGAAAGTCATCTGGAGAGTGTATGCATTCTTGTCATCTTTAATCAATGCACTATAATCAATTATCATATCAAAGTGTTCAATTACTCCTTAGTGCAGAGGTGCTGTAGCTATTTGGCCTAATTTCCTGGAAGATTCTCAGCATTCTCACTGCAGCACTGGGGTTACTTACCTGACTACTTAAAGATGTCTGCTGTGAAAATGAAGCTGGTACTACTTGAACATCAGCCTCCTCACAGAAAGCAGTGCCAGATGCTTCTTCAGCACTGCAAACGAATTCTGTCTGTCCAGTTTGTTAGCTGGGTGTACTGTGTTGATGCCAGTTCCTAAAAAGAGAGTCTTTGTCTATGTATCTGTGCTTTTTTTTGTTAAGAATCCTGGCTCCCTTTTTCTTTTTTCCCCTCAGTATCAAGAGGTTTTGGCATTCCCTTTTCCTGCAGTATACTACCCTTCAATTTCTCAGAAGTTATGGGAGGAAAGTTACTGCTGATTATTGGGCCCATAAGTTTCATGTTTGTTTGAAGGCTGAGGAAAATAAATTGTGAGGTTTGTTGGTCTGAGTTTTTGTTTGTTTGATTTTTTGTTGTTGTTTTTTTTTTTTTTTTTTTATGATTGCTGTCTAATTCCCCCAAACCTTACAGAAGCTTGAAAAGATCTATATTTATGAATTAAGGATCTCTCCAAACTCAGAGTTGAGGTATTGGTCCTCCATATTGCCTTTTTTTTAGTATTATGTACCTAAAAATATACTGTTAATTTTATGTAAGTATAAGGCTTTTTTTTTGGGATCACTATGTTTTGAACTCCACACAAACTTAAGTATATCCATTTTTACATCCCTGTGACATGGAGAGGTATCTATGTCTTTTTTCACATAGCACTGTTAGTCCCTAGGATTGCTGCAGTTGAGTGATGGATCCTAAACAGCTGCAGTAGAGCAGGCAAAGTCACCTGAACTTTCCGAGGCTTTGCCTGCTTTGTGTCCTGACCACCCTTCCTTATTTCTCAAGTTCCTAACTTTTGGTAAACCATTGACTTAACTCTCCAAGAACAAGAACTCTCCAGCAACAAATTTTCCCATGATTTTAGTTTGCAACAGCTTTGCAGACAAAATTATCACCTTGGTTCCTTCTCCCAGAAAATTATTGAACTATTAGTGAACAAAACTCTTGGAGTATATTGATGTATTAAATCTTGAAGCATTGGCACAACCAGTTTTCCAGCATTGACTCCATGCCAGGAGAGCAGAGTGGTGTGTGGTGGAAGGGAAATGTTCCTGCTGTCATCTAATGGGGAAGGAGGAGAGTAGTGTCAGCCAGCTGGGTTGCTGGTACAGGAGCCCTGCATGGAGGTCCATCCATTTATCCATCTGTCCATCCATCCATCCATCCATCCATCCATCCATCCATCCATCCATCCATCCTCTGAGGCATACTGTTGCTTTCCTGCAGGAAGCCACATTTACATGGATGGGCCAGCACTTAGTCCTTGGTGAGAAATGAAACAGCACATATACTTAGGAAAGGACAGTGAAAAAAGCAGAGAGGACACAAGGCTGTGTTTGAGCCACTTTTCATCAGGCTGAAGGAAGGAGAGCATGAGTGGCTTTGTAGTGAGAAGGTCTGCAAAAACACAGCCATTATCCTCATCTCATCTTACCTTTTGAGAAATAATCAAACTTGTGATGAACCTTGTGACCTGTCAGATCTCTCAGCTGAACTGCAGCTGAAGAGATTCACTGTAAAAGGATATAGGCTGCTTCTTATTGTTGATTTTTAACCATGAGAGTTCCTAAGGGAAATAGCATATAGTAATAACATTTAATGGTCTTCTGTTGAGCATCTGGTACTGGGTGTTTTTTTCCTTTAAATTGCATTAAAATTAAAACTGCATTATTGCACAGTCCTCATTTCCTGTTAGGAGGCAAATTATGATGCTCTATTGATTGGCAAAGCTGTTTCCCATCCTGCATATATGTGGTTAGTGGACAGAACTTCACTCACAGATACAGACATGCCCTACCAACCCCCTCAGTTCTGAAAGTTTTTCCCTTAAATTATTCATAGTGAAACCACTAATTCTCAAAATTTAAAGCAGAGGAAAGAAGGTATAAAATACTCTCATGTATGCTTTTGTATTAATTTATGTGCTATCACACTGAATAAAAGGAAATAGATAGTTAGGCATGTTCAAGGAGCCACATGGTGTGTATAATTGATGCATTCAGCCTATAGAACATACATATAATAGTCCATTGTAGTTATGGGTTGGGCCAGCCAATATTTTTGCCTTGGAGATCATTACTTAAGCAGATGACTCTTGACCCTTTTCTTTTAGTACTTCAAGAAGTTTGCCAGAAAGTACCCTTTTGTGCCAATCAGCCTTTAATATCTCCCTCTGAGCAGCCTCAATTTTTCATTTAACTTACTTCTGAATGTTAATCTGCTTTTTATCCCAAGGATCTTTATGAGAAATAAATTGGAGCCTTTTCAGAAACGCAGTTGTAAAAGCTTCTTCCTTACTAGTTGAAAGCTTGCCACAGTGTAGCAGCAATGTATGTGTTGTAAAATGATGTAAAATTTAACAAAAAAAGAAATCAAAAATAAAAAGGCAACAGTGCAATGCTGGAGAGACATGCTGGGTGTTTCTGTAGAGAAACTCTGTGACCTGTGTATTCCATGGAAGCATAGGAAATGGCAGCTGATAGGAGACCAAAGAGACTTGCATTTGGAAAGACAAAGATCTACTTTGACATAACTTTGCAGTTCCCATTGGTCCTCATGCCCCCCAAGGTGGCCAATGGGCAGAATTAAGAGGAAAGCTCACAGCCTAAATGGCAAACTGCGTTAGAGTAGATGGCTTAAATAGGTTTTGACTCAGGAAAGGAAGAGTGCTCCCTGAGATCCTGGAGATTGGAGTAGTGCATGAAATGGGATGGTTCCTTTTCAACCTTGTTGGTGGGAAAAGGGAAGAAGATAGGAGCAAAGAGAGCTGGCTCCACTGAGGAGACCCATGCACACTGCCCCTGGGGACAGCTGTTGTGTGAATGCTGCTGGGCACCCAGCTCTTCCGTGTATATGCAGGGACTGGAAAGAAAATCTGTGTTTCAATGTGAGTTGTATTTCTCTTTCAAGGTTTTTTTTCTTGTCAAATACCCTCTTTCAAGGGGAGTGCCAGTAGACCTCTGGAATGAATTATAAGGAAATCCCATATCCTCCTATAAAAAAACAAAAAATCCTAACGTCAAGGGGAATGATAAGGGATCTTTGGTGATTTGAGAACAAGTGGAACTTGGAGCCCTTTCCCCATACCACAGTAATTACTGGCGAAAAACCCCCTGAAATATGGCTTTTCTGAAGCCAAGGTACCAACAGGTTCCTTCCCATTTGTTTCCTTTATGATGAGGCCTTTCTCTCCTCAGTGCACATGATGATACCCACTTTATTAAAAAAACCTACACAATTGATGGCTGCTTTTTCTTTGCTGGGAAAAGACCTTGGCAAATAATTACTTCTTGTTCTTACTCCTAACATATGTATGACTTATTATTTATAGAGACCTGTAGTAAAAATGGGAATGATTTTCTTGACCCAGTAAGTTACAGCTTAAACCAATAAAAGAACAAAGAAGGGGTGCGTAAGAAGAGGACATAAGAAAGGCTTTTGTTTAAAGACTCACATGCACAGCTAATAGATGTAGCCGGAGAAAAGAGATAAAATACCTCAGATTAATAACTATGACTTTCTGCTGGCTTATTGCTTTCTAAAAGCTTTCCTCTCTGTGGACGCAGAGCTGTATAAAAGATGAAGTAGTTGCACTCCACATTTTAGTCATCCCAGTAATTATGGCAACATCTCTGTTAACAAACGCATGTTCACCAAGGAAAGCAATCCTCTCTCTACT
Source organism: Eopsaltria australis (assembly GCA_034509425.1). Classification (NCBI taxonomy): domain Eukaryota; kingdom Metazoa; phylum Chordata; class Aves; order Passeriformes; family Petroicidae; genus Eopsaltria; species Eopsaltria australis. The sequence goes on from JAVTVJ010011974.1 coordinate 1,315,772, forward strand.
ATTTCCAAGGGAAAAATTAATCGGGTTCACTTCTCTGTGTTGCCTCTATGCTTGCTCCTCTGTTCTTTGCTTCTCACTGCTTGATCCTTGTTGAATTACTCATGTAAAGCAACAAAATGCTGCTTTAAGTATATAAATCTTGGTCCTCCTGCTTCCTGTGAACAGGTGCTGCTGAGAAAGTGAAGAAGAAACCTGTCAGGATGCCATAACAAGCACTGTATATCAGAAACCTACTGGACAGAAAGCCCCGCTCAAACACTAACTTTGTTTTTGCAAAGCAGGAAACGCTGCTTAAATTCATATAGTAAATATTTATTTGTGCGTCACAGGGAGCTTTCATGTAAGCTTGGATTAGCTGGAAATGAGGACAAGGCCTGAAGTTTTCTCCCTCATTGCTATGAAAGCAATTGTCTGTGGTATTTTTCAAGGAAGTCCCTCAGCTTTTGAGCTAGGCAGAAATACATTGCATTTGACCTCAATGCTGTGTTCTACAGCAACTAAAGAGGAAGACTTTTAGGATGATATTTAAAATTTAGGAAATGTCCCAGAAGGATAGAGAGAAAAAGAGATGGGCAAAGACCTAGAAGTGGAGAGAACCAGCAAAGGGAAAAGGTCACACATATGGGAAAGGAGAAGAGGGACAAGAATAAGAGTGGTGTTTATTTCACAGGAGTGAAATCACAATGTGCAAGTACAGATTGAAAAAAGCCCACAAAAGTCTCTTTTTTAACTCTAAAGAAGCTCAAAACTAGTGTAAAGTGCATTGATTCTACTTCTTTATCTTGCTTTTTACCAGTTCTGTCCCAGAAATTACCATTGCATTTGGCACCAGCAGAAAGACAAGAATCCAGGGAGTCACAGAGACATCCTTAGCCGTGAAGTCTCCTAGGAATCAAGGCTGTGGAGCTCAAACAAGGTAGAGGGAGTCTTGCCATTAATCACTTGGGTAGATACAGAGGAATGTGCTACCATTCACCTATAGCTTTTTCCAGGGGCCTGCATCACAACACTCCTCCCATATATTTTGCAAGTGTACAGACCAAGTTTTCCCATCAATAACTTGGCATGGGGTTGCGTTGTCCCCCTTCTTCCCCTGCCAGGGGGCTCTGCCAGGACCTAGAGCCTGGAGGGTAAATGCCTCACGGGTGGTGGTAGATTGCTTCAGCCAACAACCCTGTCAGTCTTCTGCTTTTATGAATACTGAGCTCACCTTGGATATTGAAAGAAAGAAATGCATTAGCTGGGAAGTGTGTTGAGTTTCTTCCAAGGCACACTTGTATGTTGCTGTGCACACCAGCATGGAAACAATTTGCAGGCTGCAGAGCCAGTAAGCTCTCTCTCAAGGAGCTGTGCCACATGCTCTTCTCTCCCTCCACCTCCAGAGTCATTCCTTATTCAATCTCTATTGCTTCAGTTTCACCATCTGAGCTTAAATGTGGCCTTTTGACATGAAGAATCTGGGTGAGTAGAGCCACATTAGCTGTAAAATCCCAAGCCAATCCTATTTTTTGGCATGAAGATGACTGTTACAGCATTGTTTTTATTATTCATCAAAAGGAAACTTTTCAAAGTAAATACATCAAATACCACATAACATAAGCTCTTCCCAACCACTGCTTCCTCTACTTTTTTCTCTTCCCCTACCTCCTATTTTTATAAGTAATCAAGTTGTTACTCTAGAGTCAATTCCAGGTCATCTTTCATTTGCTCAAAATACATTCTTATTGGCAGGCTATTTCCCCATTATTCAGGAACACACATATTGTTTTACTTACAGCTGTGTGCTGTATTTTATGTTCTCATATAAATGTTATGCCTGGATTATCATAACTAGAGCAAACTGGTTTTAGGGTTTGTTGTTGTTGTTATTTTTAGGTTCCTTCCCCTGCATCCAAAACAGGAGAGAAATATCATTGTATCTATTTTTCACTACTTTTTTTAGTTCTTGAAGTGGCTCAGCTTTCCACATTTCTCTCTGCAGAAGGTAGATTTCCTTCCTTGGCTGTGCAAGTTTCCCTGCTTTGGGGAATGATGATAGCTGAGGTTTGGGAAAGATTAACAGATAAGCAGTATTGCTTCTATCCTGTGAGAGGCAGGAAAGAAGACGAGGCAGGGACATATTCCAGAAATTCATTACCTGCTGTGTAAAAAACCTAGTTTTTCTTCTCTGTTTTAAATTGTTGCTGGTTTCAATGAGTGTCCCTGTTTCTAGTGTAGTGGAATCTGGTGAAATCTGGTGAATTCTGCATTTGCTTACTATTTTCTTCATTTTGGGAGCTAATAAAAGCTCATATTTACATCTTGAGGGCCCAGCTAGGCAAAGCACCCAAGTCCCATTGTTTCCAGGATGTTCTTGAATATTTGCTGAAGTGATTAACTTACTTGAGGTCTTAATGCAAAAGAATGCATTTCTAGCAATAAATACATATTGTTATTAATCTTATCATGTATTTCATGCCTGTATGTGCTAATGCTTGATGCATTATAGAGACATAAAGTATGCTGAAGAGATGAGCTTTCTTCTGTGTGGATGTAAAAAGAAAAACCAGAATTTTCCCCTTATTTTTAGGACGTCTGGTAGAGTGGAAGACCCCTGAAGGAAAGTGTGCTGCAGCCTTGTTGTTCAGGGTTTTTTTGCATGGTCTTCCAATGCAGAAAGTCGGGGTTCTTCCCCCTTTGCCCCCCATGGGGGTGAGACCACATGCACTTCTTAAGCTATTCAGTTTATTCATACTATGTGCTTGTTAATTTGTGAATGACTTCAAGGCACCCAGAGCATTAAAGGAAGTCTCCTCCTGGAGGTTTTTAAAAGAGACTTTCCTGGATTTTTTGAAGTTGAGATATTTGTAGTTTGCATGGGCTTGTTTTTTCTGAGTAAATGTGTGCTAAATGCTAATGCTTGCATTATAACTGGGTGTCTTATGGTAGGTATGATGTTTAACTGGCATCCAAGATTCAAGAGCAGATCATTTGATTCACATTAGGTGAACTGTTCAAAAAATTCTGGTCTTTTTCATTATTTTAACCTCCAAAGAAGAAATCCCCTATAGGATAAATGTTTGAACATTGAAGTAAACCGACAAACAAACAAACCAACCTTTCATCATTGTTGGTGGGAAAAGTGTGCCTTGTACTTTGCATGACTCACAAGGAACAGCTGGCACAGTTCTGGTCGCAAGTGATTTTTTGGTTATTTGATGTTTCCAGGAGGAGAGAGAAAAGCTTGTAGCTGAATGGTTTCTCTGGCAACTTCCTGGCTTGAACTTCAGCATGAATGTCAAGTGAAAATACCAGTGAATGACACTGACCAGGACATGTTTGTGTGACACTTCTCTTCCCCAGACTAACTTAGTTATGCCCTGCTCCACAACAGTTCACAAGTTGTTCTTGAAACAGTAGGGAATCCCAGTGGGTTTGCTCTTTGCCCACCTTGGCCTATTCACCTTCCCCACTGCCCTGGGAGCCTTGGCTGCTGTGCCAATTACAGCCATGATCGGGGCTGTCTTTAGTGGATACTGATATCTGAACAAACAACCATGAGTCTGGTCTTGATTGCTGATGTCTTTGCAATTTGGTTTCCTGTGGCGTGTTTGTACAGATGTCATGGCTGGTATTCCCCTGCTTTTCAATAATCACGACCATATTGGGGGGCGGGAGGACAGGACTGATTTGCTGTGAGTTTGCTGCAGGAGCTCACACCCTGCTCCTGTGGCTATGCTTCTGTTTAAGCCTCGCTGCCTCTAACCCCCTGCTTGGGATGGTGGCTTCTCTTTCTACCTGTCCCTCTTCAGAAGAGGCTTGTGATCTCTCACTTTTAGCCTGGAAGAGTTGTCATTACACCGACTGTTGTCAATGTGGTCACATCTTGTCTGCAGATTGAATGAGTGCCTAGAGGCACTAGAAAACACTAGAAAACACCTCAAAGGACAAGGACAATGGAGAGCCTGAATAAATGACCACCATCTCAGTGGATCCTTTGCACAGGATACATGTCCTGGATACCCCTCCTTTCCTGCAGACAATGTTCTTTGTATCCTGCTGAGCACTTGCTGCTGTGTTTGTCCAGAGCTGGTGCAGTATAGCCCAGCCACAGCCCCCTCTGATCTGCACCGGAGGAACAGTGAACAAGCAGCTCCAAGTGAACAAAACTGGAAGGACAGATTTGGGCTCTTTGCTCACCCTGCTGTGTGCTTGATCATAGACAATAATTTTGGTCATGCCTTGATTCCTGCTAGACTGAACTGTGCTATCTATGCAAAACAAGTTGCTTTACAGACAAATGATACTACGAGGTCCTCTATCACTCCATCCTTTCTGCCCCAGGTAAAACCCTCGCTCTTATTTCAAGATCTTTTTCCCTGCATGTCTGACAAGTTCAGGGGTGGAGTTGGGAGCGTTTAAATCCTCTGACTTTTTGTGGCCAGCAGGACTGGAGGAGCAGTCTGCTCCAAGCAGAACTTCCCCTCAGACTCCTTGCAGTCATATCCAAATGGCAGTGGGGAAAAAAGAGAGGCTGATTGTATGCTCTCCAATTTTCTCTATTAGGAAGATCAAAAGAATTGCTGCCTTTACTGGCAAATCTCAAGGATGAATTGTGGCAGCCAGACCAGTACTGGTCTGTGTTGAACTGTAGTCACCCAGAATAAATCAGCACTAATTGCAGTCTAGGGCTGTGATTCCAGAGGGGCTGCTTAAGCACCACACAGTGACCCCCCTGACTGCCTCGTTGTTAAAGCCAGCAGCAAAACTCCCAAGGACATCAGGAGACACAGGGCTGCGGCTGCACCCTTATGTGCTTTAAAGCCAAATACCTTGCTGCCTCTCTGAGGAAGCAAGACTTGATAAAGTGATGTGGTGAGCATTGTGATGCCACCTTTGGTAGTATGTAGCTGCCCCAGTATGGTACTATCCAGAGGGAAGGTGATGCCTTGGCTTTCTGTCCACAGGAGAGCTGCACAAAGTTGCTCTGGTGGCCTTGGAGAAGATGGGGTGGCTGCAGGTTCAGGTGCTCGTTTTTTCCCAGATTTACCTATGGCAAGATCTGCCACCCAGTGTGACAGGGGCTGTCTCCTGGCCCCACAGTCAGCTGTGGCACCATCCAGAATGACCATTTCTGCTGCGGGCTAGTAAATTGATGTTCTTTCATTGCTCTTACTGAAGACAATTCCTCTTCTTCTGTCTCTAGAGGCAGCAGTTGCTGTCAGATGGGTGATCTTACGTTATCCTGGCTTAGTCATTTTTGTCACCAGAGTGCAGATGGATCAGCAAAATATTTCCACAATGCAAAAATATTTCTATTATATCAAATTTTATTTTAATTTCTTTCTCACTGAAACGATATTTGAAATTAATGCAGTTTTAAATATAAATGAAATATTTATAGTATAAATTTCAGAATTTCTTTATATAGGACAGACAAGAAAAGGGATTCAATCAGTTTAGAAGCCAAATCAGCCTGAAGATATGAGTGCTGAACAATTTTGAAGAACATTTCTTAGCTGCTATAAAGGGAATAACTTTTTCTTCAATAAAACAAGGCAAAGATCGGGAACAATATTGGTGCAAAGGCACAAATGTGATCTGCAAGAAAGCAAAGGGGCTGGCCCACCTTCTTGCCACTTGTCCCTGGAGAAAATGCCAACAAGAACTGCAGGTATGAATGGAATTGAAATGGCTGTGCTGGGACCATGGCTTGAGCCATGGGAGGTGGTGAGTACTGGGAAGAGTAAATGCTCCTTCCCCTGCACACACCAGTCCCACCAGGCTCAGGTGGAAAGACATCCCCCTGCATTAAGTTAAGGGGCCAGGAAGCTGAGCAAGCACAGGCTAGGGTGGGGTATGGTGGGGCTGAGCTGGAAGTGAGTGTTCTCTGCTGGGGCTGTGCTGCCTCTTCCCAAGGCCTGTGTAGGACCAGGTGATGCCTCCTGCACCATAGGGGATGTCAGCACAGGGCCAAGCCTTGCCCTTGCAAGCTCAAGGCTGGACACCAGGCCCCATTTGTTCAGTTATCAAGAGAAATTAAAAGTAACCCTTGATCAACTGTTAAATGTGGTGCTGAGAAGCTGACACCAACCACTCCTGCACTTGACCCCTTCAGGGCAATTTATAGACACTGGCTAACTAATCCTCCCTGTGTGGCTGAGTGAAGGAGCAGGAATTTTTCACCCCTTCTCTCCCACCTCCATTTTGTACAGATTTGATGTGAGATAGGATCCTGTGCCTGTTTTCTCCAGGTGACAGTGGCCAGGAGTGGCTTGGCTTTGTCTGTGTGATGGGATGGGGCAACACGGCCAAGCAGGACACAGGTGAGGACCACAGCCTTGGCTCAGGAGAGAGATTTTTAAGTAGCACACCACATTGCTCTTCTTTTTATAAACAATCGGAAATGTCTTGATGCCAGATGCTCAGCTGGTGTAAATCAGCAGAGTACCACAGATTTATACCAGCTGGAGCGCTGGCCCCTGTGCCCCAGTGGGAAGGGGATGGGGGAAAGGGAGAGAGGCTGTTTCTGCTAACCGCTCCACCGACCTTCCTTCTGGGTAAGTATCTCCATATGTTAACAAATGCTAATTAAAACCAAAAGCACAGAGGAGCTCTCAGGATGTGTGTGTAACAGGAGCACCCCAGGATCCTGCACTGCTGTAATCTTTCTCCTCCCACTGGATCTCACCTTTTATTTGGTGTTGCACCTCCCTGACTGATATTTGACCTTGCTCCTGGTGCTCTTTGTTGGAGTTTTGCCATGCATACAATATTGCTCTGATGGGTGTAGGACTGGTGTCTACAGACACCTGGGGGCAAGCCCAGATGTTTCACTGGTCAAGGGGGAAAATATATTTTGTTGCAGCATGCCTTGCAGTCATGTAAGTAACTGTGCTCATCAATCAGGAACTTTAGGGGAAGGGACTCTGGAAATGTCGTGTCTCTTGGCTTCCAAGTGACTACTACCCTCTATGTGTACTGGGATAACTCTGAGCATGATCATTTCTAAGGGACAAATGTGTCATGGTTAAAAAAAGAAAAAAGTATGACTATCTGCAATACTCTAAAGATAATAATAAATTAACACCAGTTTGCCTTGAGGTGAAGTGGAATTTTCAGAAGTGGGTTTTCGAAATATCTGTTTGTACAAGGGCTAGAGTATCTCCAGGGGAGGCTGTGCACTGGAGCTGTTGAGCTGGTATTAGAGTGACATTTCCAAAGTGATGGATAGGATTTAGTATCCGATTACTGTGCTGCCAATAATGGCAGTTGCACTATTGTAAGGTGTAGGAATAAATATGTTACATATTCTCAGCATGTCATATAGCCAAAACTTTTTGGGTAAATTTGACGTATACATGATGAGTTTCTGGAGACACTCTAGCATTTCACAAGGGGGTCCCTGCATTGATTAGCAAATCACTGATGTGCTCTCTTTTACTCAAAAGATTTATTTGGGTTTTAAAATTGTCATTGTTAGCACTTGATAGTGCTGGCTTGCGTGTTTGTATTAGAAATATACCCAGTAGACTTGCAACATTTTATGCTGGCAGTGTAACAGAGGTACATGTGCCCAAATATAAATGTGTGTCTTCATTTCTCAGTAAGAGCATCTTCCCACTGTCTCTAAGTCAGTGGCAAAAATCTTGTTCATTTCTTGTGGGTCAGAGGTGGGTGCAAAGTACTGTTTCCCTACCCCATCAAGTCAGCCTAATATTTTTGCAGTAGTAGAAAAAGAAAATAGGCATGACTTGTAAAGCAGCAGTCTAACACTTGGGCTGTGCATAAAGTGAATGTAGTCTAGGTACCCCAAAGAATGGGAAGAGAGAAGATCCTGAATATACCTTGACTCACCTAGACATGCCCAAAAGATGATACTGTAACTTCTGTGTGTTTTCTCATTAGTTTTCACAGCCTTTCAGTGTTGCTCAAGTATTTAGTTTGGATACATTTATGGAGATTGCCATCTATTACTCCAGGTCTAGCTAGCTTTTGTCTCAAGTGACACTTACTGTGAGCAAATTAGCACTGAAGCCAAATTTGTTTTGTTGTGATGCCTCTGCAGCAGGTACAGCTTTTGTAAACAGATGCTGCAAGAGAGGTAGGTTTTTTGCATCACTCTAGATCTCTTGAGAACTAAAGTGTTCAGGTGAATAACTGGTTGAGAGACAAAAGAAATACTGTTAACTGAGAAGTATTCTCACGCTGTCTCTTCTTAGAAATTCATTATTTATAGTCTCTGTCACTTTTTTTGAAATTTTGGCTGAAAGTATACCACAGTAATTCCTCTTTTTTATGCTTAGTTGAAATCCATTTCATCCACACCACATGTAATTCAAGTGGCAATCAGGTGCTGCACAACCAACTTTTGAATTTTTACATTCATACGCAAGTGTCAGCCAAATTTTAAAAATATATGTTGTTTGTTTTCCATGCACTTCTTCCAACTATTTGGTAGTGATGTTTCATTTTTGAAAAGAATATAAGGCTGATCTATAGCCCTGCCAAAACTCTTCCAGGAGCTGGAAGATCTGTCAAAGATGCACATTTGCTGGTGCTTCCTCACTCTCCTGCATGAGCAGCATAGTCCAGTTTCTTTTGTCTAACCTTCATTCTGTTGCTGAAGGGCTATCTAGTCTCCTTCAGCACCTGCTGCTACATGTTTTGTTATATGGGTGTTCCTTCTTAAATCTCTATGAAATACAATGGTCTATGAATAATGTAACCTAACTTTTTTGGCCTGTTGTGTATAGTCTCTCTGCTGCTGTCAGCTGGATGGTTCATTAGCACACGCATAGTACTTCCTTGGGCTGGTTAAAACCTACAAGAATTGTATTTCACCCTCAAAGTGAAACACAGAGCCAATACAAAACTTCTCACTTTGCCTTGGGCACTAATTTTTCTGATCATATTCTTTTCAGCAGTGTGTCACAGGGTGAGAGAATCAGTGAAATCTGGGTGTATTATTCCATACCCCAGCCCTGTCATTTCCACCCAGTCTCCAGTGAACGTCAGCATCATTGTAAGGTGGATAGGGATCTGACAGTATGCAGGTTGCACCTTGTTTTGTATTTTGACCAGTTTTGTTTGCCTCATGTTCCCAGAGCTGAGGGACTGATACTGCCCATCCAGGTGAAACACATCATTGGTTTTAGCTGTATTTGCTTTAAAGGCCCAGAAAGAATTGATGTTGGCAAAGGGAAAACATTCACATCACAGATACTGTCAGGCTCTACAAGTCTAAGCACCCAGGACTTAAAAAACACACCTACAGACACAGTGGAAGTAATGCCGACATCAAACCAGTCGTGGGTACTGTGCTAGCTTTGGGCTGGCACTGACTGCACCACCCAGTGATCTCTGGTATGGGGTAGAAATTGCCACCAAACTGTGTGCTCTCTGTTACTACAAGGTGTTATCCTGGCAGGAGATAAGCAATCTACAAGACAAACCAAAAGCTGTGTAGCAGCACAGTCTGTTAGGCCTCATGTCAGCATTGATGCTGCATCAATCTTGAAATACTGATGAGCTAACATATGTATTCTCTCCATACTGTGTCTCTCCAGGTTGTGTGCAAGATCTTGTTTTGGGATCCTACCTCATCCTCATCACTTCAACTACCACAGTGGTGGCACAAGTGGTTAAGAAAGGGGATTCCTGGAAGCAAATAGCCTAAACCTAATCAGTGGACAAAATCTTCTTACTACATTGAGCTGTGCCTGATAGACATGGGCAGCAAATGCTGATGCAGTATTTGTCAACAAAATTTTGGTGGACAAGTAGTAATGGACATCACCTTAGGCTTGCATCCTAAGCCAATTCCTGTGCAGATAAAAGCAGCCCTTTCAAGCTGTTCCATTGGGGTTTAAAAGCAAAACTGAGAAGGCTTCACTAGGGAACTTGATCTCTTGTAGTGTTTATTCTCACAAACCAAGAGCAGCAATTAATATCTCTTTCAGATGGTGAGAATAAACAGTCTTGTAGACATGCAGAGGAAATGGAAATGACACACGAATTTTAATTAACCTACTTCTCCTTGGCTTTGCTGTGTACTGCCAAAATATAGCTATGTGGATCCTTTGGTTACATATCCTGGCATCTTCCTGAGCTGCTGGCTTTAGTTGAAAGCAGGTGGTTTCACATGTGTATTTAAGATCTGTGTGTTTCTTGTGGGTTGACTACCAGAAAGGTGTCTGAGCCCTTGGTGCTTTTGCTCCATCTGCATAGTACCTGGTATTTTGAATATATCCCTATTTTTGAGCACAACCATAAGATCAAGAAATCTCTAAATGATATTATTTATTGTGTTGACCATTGCTCTGATTACAGTCTCAAGCAGTGCTTAGTCTTTCCTGGGTGCTTCGTGTATGCTGATATAAAACATTATGGCAGAAAATCTGATGTCATCTGCAGCTGCTACATGGTATTTCAAAGGAGAAGGCATTAACCCTTTCCAGAAAAATCTCTCCTGTGAAGGGCAAATGTCTTCCTGGTTGGACAGCTTACTCAGCCTAATTATTCACATCTGTACTTGCTCGCCAACCCCACTTCTCACTGAGGTAAACTGGCACTGCTCCATGGAAGTTGGAGAAGCAGTAATTCTCACTGCTGGCAGCAGATAACTTTGACATTTTTTCTTGGACTGTGCTTTATTTTATCAACTTCATGTCCTCCGACATCTGGTCCCATAAAAGTGTTGAGCCACAGCAGTGAGGTTTCTATAAATACATTTCTCCCATACGGAGATTGACAGCATTCAAGTTGCAAAGTGTTTTGGAGCCATGTGGGAGGACGGAGGAACAAGGTGAAGGGGGAGGCAAGGTGTCTTATTTCCCCTCTCACCTCCTTCATCTCAAGCCCTGATGTCCTCCAGGATGTGTTTTTAGTGTTAATGGCAGAGGTACTCCAAAGCAGCAGTAAACGTGGGCCCCAGATGTGCTAATTCAGTCTGGGCCAGGCAGGGGAAGTGCATGTATTATCTCACTCACCAGGATGCAGCTCTGACAGCTCCAGTTTAGGCTAAATCTCTGCTCCTGTATTTCTGCCCTCACCCCCCTTCACTGGCCCTGGCTGGGCATCTTTCCTCTGGCTCTTTGACATGGGCACAGCTGGCCCCTTGCAGCTCTGAGCTGGGGGTGCATCTGTGATTCATCTGCCCCCTGAGCACTCCAAGCAGCCTTGAGCCAGGTCTGACCACTGCTGCTGCACAGGGAGGAGGCCAAGGGAGCTGTAATATCAAGGAAGAAAGAGCACTGGTGTAGGCAGCCTTTAGTAGAGATGGGTCCTGCATTTAACCTACTTGGAAGATTGTGTAATTCAAAGCAAAAAATTGCTACCCCTTCCCTTGTAGACAGATGGCCTCATGGGTGACTGGAGGTACCAAAAATGTCACTGTTTGAAAGGTGTAGGTATATATAACATGTATCACTGTCATAGAAGATGAGGAGGTTGCCCTTTCATTTGTTCCGCAAAACACAGCCCTTGTGATCTGCAGCATGTGCTACTGTACTATTGATTTACTGCTTGATTATAATGACATTTCATAACACAAGTGTTATTAAAGACTTGTTAATCTTCCTTAAGGATCATATTCCTCAAAATGTTTGAGCAAAATGCTTTGCGTTTATCTTTAAGTACCTATTTAAATAAACTCAAATGACTTGCTGTATCAAGGTTTTAATTACCAGTTGCTCTCCTTAGTGCAGGGCTTGTGGCTTCTTTCACATCCTTACAGGATTTCTGAGGTTTTACCCAAGCCCTACTAGACTTCCAGTATTTCTGTCACCCCTTCCCCTTGTATGTCTCTCTCAATCCCAGTGTAGAGAGGACAAATACTTTCTGAGATGTGCCTGACTCCAAGCTAAGTGGATTTTGCTGAGTTTTGTAAGGGATGGCAGATTAACAGCCGTCCTTGTGAATTAGCACAGAAAATATTTTCCAGCATATGGGACATTGATGAATGAGTGCTGTGTGCACCAGGCATGTGGCATTAAACATCTATGTTGTGCCAGTGTCTAGAGGTGGCAAGAATCTTACAGTCCCGTAGTTCAGGGGAATTTGCCAACATCAAGAGCATTCCCTAGTCCAGAGCCGACATTATGTCTTCAGCAGCACGGTCTACTAAATTTTTTGTGTTGCATTATCTTCTTGACGTGCACTGGGGGACTTGTTTTTTAATGACAGTGCATCTTGAGATACTTCACGAGCGTATGAAATTCTTTCTGCTGTTACCATCTGTGAATGCTTGCTTGCAGAAGGAGGTGCAGAACTCAGGTTTTCTAGCTGTAATGCCCCATAACTGTGAGCAGCAGTGAGTCTTAACAGCCTTATGCAAAGCTCTTTGATGACGGAAAGTCTCCTACAACCTAGTGCCATGAGGCACTGAGGCCTTGGCTGTGCATTTAATCTTTGCAATCATTTATCTTAGTTCCAAATCTGATTATAGCTCAAGTATAAACAGCCTTGTAAATGATCTTTTCTGTTGAATCTAGTCGTATGTTTAGATTAAGTTTGCAATAGTCCAGACACAGGAGTGGAAGAACAGGCTGCCCAGAGATGATGTGGAGCCATCATCCCTAGAGAAATTTAAAAGACATGTTGATGTGGTTCTTAAGGCCATGATTTAATGGTGGACTTGGCAGTTCCGGGTTAATGGTTGGATTTGATCTTAGAAGTATTTTTCAATCTAAATGATTCTATCATTTTACAGAGGACATATCCTTTAACTGCGACTTTACCATTTTTAAGAACTGTAGAAAATTGCATGAGGAATTTTGAAAAAGGCTGAAGCCCCTCCTTTCCTTGTAATGTTTGAAATGGGCTTTCTGTCTTTCTTGAAATGTTCAAAAAGTCTTTTCATTTCAGGATCATATACTTCTTACAGAATATTAGCAGTAAAGTTAAGGGAAAGTAGTTGTTGAAAAGCATACAAGCATTTTTGCATGGCTCTCTATTTCTTACAATGGTTAAAAAGAAATGATTGTTTTTTCAGGGTCTTTAGGCAGTTCGTGTGTCTGTTTCCCTCTGGAGAGGTGAGAGGCAGTGGAAGAAGGAAAAGCTACCTCATGTCTACTAGGATGAAAGCCTGCACGCTAGCCACTACCCTACAGAGACCAGCTGAGAATGTTGTGACTGTGCAGTCTGGAGAAGAGAAGGTTGTGTGGAGACCCCATAAAAACTTTCCTGTATCTGAAGGGGGCCTACAGGGAAGCCAAAGAGGGACACTTTGTCAGGAACTGTAGTGACAGGACAAGGACTAATGGGTACAAATGGAAAGAGGGGAAATTTAAGTTAGAGATTAGAAAGAAATTCCTTACTATGAGGATGGTGAGACCCTGGAACAGGTTGCCCAGGGACATCTGGCAGTGTTCAACGCCAGGCTGGATAAGGCCTTAAGCATCCTGGTCTAGTGGGAGGTGTTCCTGCCCATGGCAGGGGGGTTGGGACTAGATGATCTTTAAGGTTCCTTCTAATTCCTTAACATTCTATGATTCTATATGCTCTACATTTACACCTTTGTGTGGGAATTTCACAAGCTGTTTTGTGGCATCTTGTCGCCTTGTTTGTGTCTGCCCATAACCAGATATGGATTTTTTTAAAAATTATTTTTCATTTTAGCTGCAGCGGTGTGAAAATGTACTTTGATTTTTTTTTTTCCAGTCAAGGAGGAGAGGAGCTAGCTCTATCAAACCACAACAAACCTGTCAGCTGTACATAAACAGAATTGCCTGAAACCTGGTGTTGGACTGATGTAACCTTCAGTGTAGAATTTCTCAGCTGAGTTAGGTTGGAGCAACTTTATGGACAGAAACCTGGCACTGCCTCAAACCTGCCATAGGCAAGTTTGGTTGTGCAAAAGGTGCAGTGTGTGCCAGCAATGCCCCCTCAGTGGCTTAGAGCAAAGCAGCACAATTAAATTAGGACTAGTTGTGAATGGAAGAGGCCTGGGAAGGAGAGGAGAACCATGAGGAGGGCAAGAGACTATTCATGATGCTAAAATGAAGTGCTTTGCGTTCAGCTGTAAATTGTGCAGCCAGAAGTGGGTACCAGAGAACCTGCAGGTGCAGGCCGTGGCAGCTTGCATTGCTGTGCTTTATTAGTACTCTTAACTTGCTATTCATTTAGTGGGGCAGGCAGAATAGCCACAGGAGGTTTTTACTGCTTCTGGGTAGCAGAGGTATGAACATCTGTCATACTTAAGCTAGGGAATTCCTTCTGTCACCTTCCACTGGTGGAAACTACCTGATGAGCAAGTTCTCTCCTTTGCACACTTAACTTTCAGGATTTGGAAATCAAACACTCTCTTTCCTCTGAGTTTTTTTTTTATTTCACAGTGCCAACATTGAAATATTTTATTCCCCACCACAGGGTGTTTTTTGATGTTGTTGTTGATGATTGTTTTCATTTTTGGTGTTTTCTTTTATGGTTTTGAGTCAGCTGCCTTAAAGGAGGAAGGTTTGACCATCTGGTTCTGGGAACACTCAGCATCTAACAGTCGTGGCTGGTTTGCACATCATCCCAGGCCGGGTTAAAATAAATACAACCATCATTCTTGGAAAATAAGATGCACCAGGTGTTAAACAACCTCTGTGAGCTCTGAGAAGAGAGGCTGAAATTTATGCAGCACTTGAGAGAGATCTAGGGATTAATGGAGAGGTGTTATAAAATGAAATTCTAGTTTTCTTTGCATCTGATGCCTTATTTTGAAAGGGAAAGGGTAGAAGAAATAAAACCCAGTTAAGAACCCAAGGGACAACAATAACCCTGAAAATTGTGGATGTCTCATCAGAGGAGCTTGCTTTCTTTTATTTTAACATTTTTTCCCCCAGTATGTTGAATCTCTAGGTGTGGTATACAAATCGCCCTTCTGACAAGGAATGAGGACGTTCTCAGAACTCGCCATGAATTGCCATACACAGGAACGTGTAATTAGAGAGAGCCATCAGAAAGACCTGCACAGCCCCTTTCTGTGGGGGCGCAAGGGCAGGAATGCTGTGCTTTCAGCCAGCATTGTTCCCCTCACCATTCAGCTGGAGTGGTAGACTGTTAAAATTTCCTCCAGTCCCCAGTCTGCTGCTGCTGCTCATTCCTACTCTATCAGGGGATGTAGTTTTGTTTCTGATTTTTTTAATCTATATTTTTTAAGGTAAATATATCTCCCAGAGTCTCCTGTAAACCTGAAGGCTCATGTATTTCATATTTTTTTCTTTCTTCCTTTCTCTCTTTCTTTCCTTCTTTCACAAACATTAACCCTTCTTTTTACTCTTTTTTTTTCCTTCCAAGTAGCCTTTACCCTGCTTGTATGAGCAGCTGACAAAGAGAATAAGTAATTTCTTAGCCTTTCAGTGTTGAACTGCTTCTGTTTTTGTAAGTGGCCTTTGCACCTGTTGTGATAAGCAGAGCTCCCTTCACAGCAGCACTCAAAGGGTGGCAATCTCTTTCCCCCCCTCCTTTAAACTTACTCTTTCTTTCTGTGAATACCAATAATTAAGGAAAGCGCTTGAGTCTGCACTGGATTCTTTAGCCTGACAAAACCTAGTATTTATATAGATTAAAATGAACAGGGAATGAACCAGGGCACATTTCTCATCAGCTTGGTGAGAACTGTCTGGAGCAGGCTTATTGTATGAACAAAACAGGATGACCAGTTCACTTAACTAAATTTGGCTTTACCCCACCCAGCCTTGTCTGTCCTGTTTATACCTCCAAACCTCCTTGTGTGAACTTGCCCCATCGTGTGCGACAAAGCATACAAACCAATGTGTGCTGTTGAGAAAAAAAACATAAATCACTGCTATTTAGCATTCTTTAAAAATGTGCTTTTCAGTATGCTTTTTGATGTGTCTCTTCTTGCTTTAATTTGTGGAATACTTGTAGCTGTGCAGCTTTATTTGCTGAAGTTTGGTCTCCTGGGGGCTTTACTCACATGCTTTGAGCCTCCCCCTTGCCTGTGGCTGGTGTGCCAGCTCCAAGCCAGGGGGACCCTTGGAACTTGAGGAAGGGTGACAAATATCTTCAGTGACCAACACTCAGCACAGGTCTCAAAAAAGGGCACCGTGGACCAAAGAAAGAGAGTGGAAAGGCTACCCAGCTGCTAACACAATACAAGAGAAGGCCTTGGCTGCTGTTCAAAGCTGTTCTGAGTGAGTGTTTCAATTTAATTCTAAATTAAAAGCAGCCAGTGTTGTATAGCACAGGGAAAAGATTATGTATTAATGCTTTTTCCCCCTGACATAATCCTAATGATCGCACTAAAATAAATAAAACTTAAGCCTTCTTCCTCTCTTTCCCCCGTTGCTATATTATGCTGTGGCGAGCAGCCAGGTTTTCATAGGTGAAAAGAAGATGAGAGAGATCCCAAAACTGCCAGACTGAGAGGGGAATTGTGTACCACCAAGCTTCACTTCGACCTCCTCCCTCCTCCTTTGCCATTGACACACTTTGCTTCAGGCTCCCATTGAACAATAAGCAAGAGAAGAAGCCCTTTAGCAAAAAGTCTGAGTAAAATTGTAGCTGCCAACAGAAGAAAGCAGAGGGTGAGGTGGTGACTTACTAATGTGTATGTGGGGAAATGTGTCTGATGGCTCCTCCAGGAACTCTGGTGTTTGTTCCTGTGGGACTGGGGCAGTGACACTGTGCTGTGCCCTTGTTGGAAAATGTCTGTCTTCCTAAGAGCCAGTGGTGATAAGTGATACTTCTTGGGATGCTCTGTGGTCATGTTTCAGTGGGCTGAGGGGATCCATCCCCTTTGGTGGCAGCAAAATGAGATGGGAACGGGGCAGGCGACCCTCTGGCAGTCATGCTCTGCTGGAGGGGGTTACGGGGTGTGCCATATCAGCTCTCCATCAGCCCACATGGTACCTGAAGAGCAGTGAACACACCCATGCAGTGCAAATCCATGCTCCAGGTGCAGTGTCATTTAGGACATGCATGGTAGTTTAAAAACACAGCTGGGAATTAAACCCCAGATAAGTCACTCTCCCTTCCTCTTGCCTCCCTCCAGTGCAAGAGGGACAAAGGCAGACTGTGGGTCGAGGTAACAATTTACTGAAAGCAAACAGCAATGGAATAAGAAATGCAAAGCAACAATATTAGCAACAGAAGTACACAAACAGAGAAGGTGGTTTACACATAAAAGGTGTTCAACTCAGTCCCATGTGGCCCCCAAAGTAAAAACAAGATGGCAGATGATTCTGCTGCTTGGCAGGAACATGCTCAGGTTATTCCCAGCTCAAAGACAAGATGCCTGATTGAGTTAAAGAAGCACTTGGACAATACTCTTGGGCACATGATGTGACTCTTGGGGATGGTGCTGTGCAAGGCTGGGAGTTCGGCTTGATGATCCTTGTGGGTCCCTTACAACTCAGCTTATTCTGTGAAGATGGCAGGTGCTCTCTGTCACTGGTGTTCCCTGTCCCAAAGCCTGAGACAAAAAAATGATGGACAACCCTGCAAAAGCTAGATTGTCCAGTGTTGTTTAGCAATTGCTGAGTGCTTGATTGTGCTTCCTTGGTGTGTGCCTGCAATATCCCAAATTCTTGTGACACCCACTGAACTGGCCGAGTCCCTTTCCTGATGGCCAGATAGGAATAGCTCAGCATGGGGGACTGCTCAGGCTGGGAGGTCCCCACTGAGAGGTCTGAGTGCTTGCTGGCATGCAGTGGGTGAGGGATGCTCCTCTCTGCTTTGGCAACACCAGTGGTGCTTCTGGTGGAGGCTCCTCAGCTGCTCTGAAGCTGGAACATCAGGCATCAATGTGTAGGTTAAGAGCCAGCAGGGAAATGGGAACGCTTACAGTAGAAGTGGTGCCTGGGTTGTGTCCCTCCTGCTCCTCTTGCAGAGCTGTAAATTGGGAGATTTTAACTTTGGTGACTATTTCATAGATTTCTGTTTTCTTGCCTCTTCCCCTTTTCCTGATTTGATGTGTCAGGGCTCAACATCAAGTGCTTGTCTGTCTGTACCTGCCCTGTTCTTTCCTTGGGAGATATGATTGAATTATTTAAACTGACAAATGCTTTGTTCAGATTGTAGCTGTAGTGGAAATGCCTCTGGAAATTAAGAGCTCCACATGTTTCCTCTGCCAGCTCCAGACTCTCCTTGTCCCACACTGCAGCTCCATATAGGTCTCACTCTGCATGTCTGAGCACCTCCTCCCTGCCACCTCTCAGCTCAACTGGCAGTGTCCTTCTGGAATAGCTGGAATATACTGAAATATGAAACATGCTGGGAAATTACATAGTAAGGTTATAGCAAGAACAGAAAATTATATTTCCTAGTTCCTGATATTACCCTGTAAATAACAAACTTTCACTCTTTTAAACGTGTATCAGTGGTGATCATGAATTGCTCATGCATTTGCTGCCTATGGCTCAAGGAGAAATAAGTACTAGTTGCTGACCATGGAGACAACCAGGTTAGAAGCATTTTATTTGGGAAAAACTTCCTGCCAAGTCAAATGCAGGACAAATCCTGCAAGGAAAACCATGTGCTTGCCTGAATGTGTGGGAAAGGGGTGTTCAACTGTGCAGCTCTCTTTGGATGATGAAGACCTTAAAATAGAAACTTTATCCTAGAAAACTTAATGAGGATTCATAAAACCTGGGTATATATTTAGAAAACCTAGTGAACTTGCCTTCAGCTTGAAACAAGGAGATAACATATAAACCCCAGAATATTTCTGCAGCTTGTACTAGAATGAGAAAACGAGGGCCAAAATGATACAAAAGAGGAAAAATGCTTGTATTGCAGATGAGGCTCTTCTTGGCAGGTCTGAAGACTGGTGGTTCTGCTTTCTGTCACGCAGGAGTCTCTGTGATGTGCATTTGATTAAAGCTCAGTGAGCATTTACACGCAGAGTCCTATGAGCGTACTTCTGAGGCTGCTGAGCCTTGATCAGTGTCAAGTGAAATACACTGCAGAATCAGGGTAACCAGGAGCCCGAATTCCTGGGGAAGCTTCTAAAGGGGCCTGCCTGCAGTGGCGTAGTGAAGCATGGGAAGGTGACTGCTTTCATTGAGAATGGAGAGATGACAGATGCTAATTCTGACAACAAAGACATGGACACATGCAAACAGATTTACTTTGGTGGGGGGAGGGATGGGAAGAAGAGAATACATTCCATCCCTTCCTTCCTACCCACCTTATCTTTAATTTAAGGCTGATGGATTGATTACCATTTGATATGATAAGTCCATATGTGTACAGATCCAATAGTAGGATTAGGTTCCCTCCTCTGTTGTTATTTGAAGTCAATTGCAGTTCATTAAATCTCCCTCATCAGTTCCACCACCTGCTCCTCTTCCTTCCCTGACCTGAAGTCACATGCCCATTTACCCTCTTCCCTTTGTTTTCTGTTTGTTTCTCTTTTAATTACATCTCTTGATCTTTTCCTCATCAATTATTTTGAGGAGAGAATTGGTCAGGAAACATCAATGCAAATGAAATTGTGGTTAAGAATAGAAACAAAGATATTCAAGGGAGCTTTGGTTTTCATTTTCTAAACAGCTCTGGACTTGTGCTTGAGATCCTGACATACCCTTTTCCCAGGGCATGAAGCAGGGTGTTTGCAGCACAGGAACAGGGTCCATCCTTCTTTACTCACCCCTGCCTATGTTCAGTGAAGGTTTTAAAAGGCTTGTTCAGGGCTTGGTAGAAGTTTTCAGCTTTTCCTGTCGTCCTGAAAAATCTCATGCTTGGTAATGTCAGATGGCAGCAACATGCAGGTGGAAATCCCATGACCAGCAGTAAATTAAACTTAGATGAAGGCCCAGTTCTTTCCTTGGCTTTGTGTGCATGGCCAGGCAGCTGGATGACAGGACAGGGCTGCTTGCAGGACAGCCCTTGCCCCTGCTTGTAGCTGAGTGAAACAGCTAGATGGATTTAATCAACAGAGTTTATGATTAATGGGTATTACAGCCTCTTCTCAGGATCCCAGCCAAGATGAAGGCAGTGGTGGGTTGGCGCTGGGCCGAGATGGGCTCAACAACCCCACCGCAGGTTGCACCGCAATGGGTTAGCAGTGTGTACAGGCCCAGGGGGATGGGAGTAGCCAGCAACAGCTGAAAAAAAGGAGTGGTAACACATTAAAAGCATCTGAGCACTTGTCTGACCAGGTGCCTGTACCTCTTGCCAAAGCCAGTGTTTATAAACACTGTTTTTTCACTCAGGTGAGGAGACAAGTTTTGATCTTGCTGCACGGAGCAGCTTATGGCCTGTGGTGTTGGAGGAACTGTGCAAAAACAAAGGCAGGCAGAAGAGAAAGTGCTTTTTCTGCTGTGGGTAGACAAGCCTCAGAACAGTCTTAAACTGAGCTCTGAAGTTTAACCAGCTGTTTGGCAGGCCCAGACTCATCCCTTTATTTCTTTTCCCCTGGGTCACTAGAAATCCTCTCTCACACCCATCTCCTTGCTTTGCAACTGTCTGTGCTCCCTATTTGCAAGGGAAAAATACATGCACATGGGTTTGAATGCTGTTTAATCCCTAAATGGAGAAATAATCACAGAAACCATGTGGCAACTTTCAAGTCTGATGCCCCTTCTCTGGGGTCAAGACATAAAGTAATCCATATGTTCATGTTCCTAGGTGCACATGGGCAAGTAAACCTTGTGTCTCATTAACTGCCTGCTTCCGCTTCTCTTAAGTGCTGTTCCTGACTAGTCAAAGGGCTGTAATCCATCCATGTGCTGGGGTCATTGGAGTGTCTTGGTCTGTGTGTTTTTATCATGCTTTAAAAAGTTTTTTGAAGAGTTCACGCAGTGTTGCAGTGCCATCAGAAGGGTTAATGCTACTTGAGGCATTTCAGATGCTTAACCTAGGCAGCACAAAGGGATCAGGTGACTCTTAAATGGACAAAAGTCCAACAACTGAGCTCATTTTGGACAAGCAGTTGTTGGCCTGCATGCTTCAGCTGAATTTCATTCAAACCTCATAAATGTGCACATAGCTGGAAAGCCAGGAAGGAGTCTGTTTTCCAGAGGCCTTGATGTGTGTTGCCTTTCCCTCATGCGTCATGTGGGCTCAGCTTTCTCCTGCCATTTCAGTGCTCTTGATTTTGTCCCTGATGGCAACTTGGCAGAGCATGTCAGTCCAAGGGAAGCAGACTTGAAACCTAAACCTGCACTCTATCCAGAAGGGAGGGAAGGAGAGGAGGTCTGACAGCCTTGTTTTCCCACACCAACCAAAATATAGAGATGGGCAAGCTGGGAGTGATAGACTTGGTTTTTTGAAATAGATCCTGGAAAAACAGTTGATGGTGGAGGAAGAGAGCCCAACTGTTATAGGATGATGGATTTCAAAAGGAGCATCCCCTTTCTGGGCTTAACTGATGGGCAGGGTAGTGCTCCCTTACTGTACAGCTGGCAGGCTGGGACTGCTGCATCAGATAATTTATAAGCAGCTTTTTGTTCTTTTCCTTTCAGTTTGAGTCTCAAAACACATTTGTGATCGTTGCCATGAGTGAAGTTTAAGTTGGACTAGTGGTGGGATTCGCCTGCGGTGTGACCCCTGCTGTGGGAACAGGACCAGTAAAGGTCTTTGTATTCCTGTCCAGACACCAAAGGTCTCCTGCAGTTCATGTGCCAGAAAGGTTTCACCTCCTCTCATGGCTTGCAATTCAGTGATGCTCAAAGTTGCTCATCCAGCAGAGCTCCCCAAAAGCCAGGTTGGCTGTCCTTGTCCTGGCTGGGCTGGGCTGTGGTCAGGGTTAATCCTTCCCAGACACAGATTAGGTGACTAGGTGGCTAGCCAATATATTGCATAGTTGCACATAGGTGTAACTATGCAGTATATTGGCTTTCTTACGAGGCTAATAATTTTGTAGACTTTAATTTAAAGGTCCTATTTGTTTTCAGAAACTTGTACTTGGTTTCCTTTTCACCCAAAGATGGGAGAGAGGCTTTTTCAGGCGTCCATGAGGTAGTAAAATAAGGGTGTGTCCATAAAATGACCAGAGAGTCTTGCTGGCTGAGTTCAGAGCCTTCCTGCATTCCCTGCTGTGGGAAAACCAGAAAAATCCCTTCATTCAGCTGCAGAGGCAATGCAAAGTGCCAAGTTTTGTTCAGGGTTGTGTTTTACCTGGGATTCATAGTGGCCCAGATGCACTCTCTTTTTGCTTGTGTTTTGGTTATGGCTGCAATATTTTATTTATGTATCTCTTAAATGAATCCAAGCCTGCAAATCCCAAGAGCCATGGTTACCTTTTTCCTCCTGCCTGACTGTTTTGGCTATTCTGGATGAGTAGCAATGTGTTGCACCAGGTGCCAGGATGACAATGCAGCAGGGACAAGTCTGCCTGTAGGCTGAAGATCTGAGTCCACACTTGAAAAGCTGGCTTTACAAAGAAGTAAGGCCTTCAGCTCCCAGTCTAGCTTTGGGTCAGATTTGCTTCTTGCTGGAGCCAAGCAAAATATCCCTGTGAACATGTGAATATGTCAGTGGAGAGCAGGACATTCCCAGCCTATAAGATACTGGTGCATGAGCATTTTACATGTGCATCAGTTTGAAGGAAGCATGTGACTGTGACATGTTTTGCAGGTAATATAAATAAAAAAAACATTTGAGAAATCCCCCTTATGCCTGAAATACACCACATTTTGTAGCAAGGCATGAATTCTTGAAAAAAAAATTTCCCCTTCAAACTCTTAATCAGTCTCAAGAAACCACACTGAGATATAGGCTGGCAAAAAAAGCAGTATGTCTTTCAGTCTCTGACAAAACAAAAACTCTTACTTCTTTCCATCCCTGGCCAAGCATAATTGCCACAGTGGTGTTCTTGTAGTTTCTTTAAATCCTAGGTGAAGGTTTCAATGCACAAAATAAATGTGAAGGAGTTTTAAGGTCTTTCCACCACCCCCCCCCCCCCCCCCACATTATTATTCCATCAAAATCCTAGAGAAATACAAAGGGGAAAAATTATTTTTGTAGCAGTAGGAACCCAGCCTTGACTGCTTTGGGTACATGAGTAGAGGCACTGAATATAATGAGGTTATTCATGTGCATAAAGGTTGTCGGATCAAACCCTATCTTTGTAAAATATTTAATTACATACCATCAGAATCATGTCAGCTATGAAAAAGCAATAAAAAGACTAAAGTGTGTCAGTGAGTAGTAGTAGTAACTGTAGTGATATAAATGCATTAAGCTTTTAGGCACAGCTCACATACACTGAAGACAGCAAGTCAATGCTGGTTAATAATTTGCAAACAATACATCAGCATCATAGTGCACATTCAAGCAAATTATTATGCCTGTTTTGCCAATTAGTACTCAAATTATGCTATGTGACACCTTATTCCGTGCTTTGGATGGGGAAAGGAAGCCACAGGCCCATCATCTACTCCTCGTCTCTCCAGTCAATACTCGGGCGTTGTCTTCTTTGCTATGAGGGTGAAGGTTTTATTGCTTTACTTTGATTGATGGGCGAGAGGCAAAACGACCCCGATGCTAAAAACAGGAGCAAGGCAATGCACTTCAGTTTGACTGTGAAGCCACACGCATGACAAAGGAAAAGCACATTGTCTGTAATGCTTTTACCTGGGAACAGTTGGCGAGAGGGCACAACCAGAGCTCTTCCAAGCCACAGACTGGGAAGACATGAGTTACAGAGTGATGCCAGCTTTCGTGCTGGCAGGCAAAGGCGAAAGCAAGAGTCAAGACGAGAGCAAGCAAGGCATCCTCATCCCACACACTCTGGGGGAGTAATCATGCTCTCCGAGGTGTTGCATCAGTGTTTGGTGCAGCACTTTCCAGAGTTGCATCAGCTTGTACCTGCTTTGTTTGCGTTGTTGGTAGAGACTGGAGTATTAATAACTCGTTCCACAGGGAGGGTCAGGCAACCCACGGTGGAAAGCAGAAACTGAGATGGGAAATACCCAGAACATCTTGGAGCAAATGTAAACCATGGGGAGAGAGCGTGACAACAAGTGCAACTCTGTGCCCATCTGTAGCTGGCTTTGGCTGTGTGGGTGGGGTGAAGTGGGTGCAGAGCAGGTTGTGATTTTACTTGAGGTCTGTAAATACAGAGTGAGTAGGAACAGGTAGCTAGAATAGCACTTCCTGCCTCTGAGTCAGCAATGCTGCACACAGGAGAAGCTGGCAGTCAGAGGTCATGATTGAGTTACATTTCCATAGCAGGTTTATTTTGTGCTGCTCTTCTGCATAACCCGTGTTTTCACTCTGTGCAATTGGTCAAAAGCAAAACATGATTTTCTATGCATGTGTGCACAAACATGTTGCACTGCAAGTTCCTTATTTGAGTCTTTGTTCAGCACACCATGCTGGCCTTCAATTGCTTTCCTGCTCTTTTTCTTTCCATTTTATTATTACTTCTTGTTCCCTTTTTCTCCCCCTTCAGCTGAGTGACTGTAATCTGTACCAAGTACATGCTGTAAATAACATAGATTATATTTGGTGGACAGCAGGGTGCAGGACTCAAGAGGCATTTCAAGAACCAGCAAAAGTGCCATGGTCGGCTTTGTAGCTTTTAGGTTGGATCATCTCCTCCTTCTTGCCATCCCTTCCCCCATGATTTTCTGATGACTGCTTCTAAATGGATTTTTATCAGGGGGGAAAAGCAAAGTGGATGACAGCAGATGTGTTCCCTTAACAGGGTCTTTCCCTCAATGGCTCTGCTAATCATTATGTTTTGCTCCATAGGACTTTTTATTCATTTAACAGGTTTATTTCCAGATTACATATTTGTTTTTATACTGTTTCCTCATAAATACAGGCACTGTAGAAAAAGCTGGCCCCACCATATTTCATGCAGTATTTGTTTATAGTAAGTGGGCCTCACTGAACCTGCATATACAATAAATACCCTTTCAGGATTCCTAGGCAGGAGTGGAGGGAACAGATGGCAAAACAGACCCAGGATTCCCGTTTACAAGGGGATCTTCAAATAACACAGGAGGAATGATAGCCATTAAAAAGCCTGCCTTCCAGTGCCTTAATTTTTGGCCAGAAAAATTGGATACATTAGCTGCTTTTTATTACTGGTTTTTTTGGGGGGTTTTAGTCAGCTTTTTACATTCAATAACAGGCTTTCAAGGATTTGAAGTAAACCAAGGAGCAGGCACCTCCTTTGTCAAGGTCATCTGTTTGATCCATCTCTTCTGTCACCCTTCTTCATAGCAAGTCAGACTTAAAAGCTAACTAGACAAGACTCAAAACCATGTCTCAGACCCATGGTCTCTGAGAGGTGCTTGAAATACGAATCCTAGTCCAGGGGGAAACTTTGCAAACAGCTGCTAAACCTCATACCCCAGTGGCAGGGCTGTGCCTCACAGATACCAGAGGATTGAGAGAAACACTTTGTATTGGAGATCTCTCTCATTCACTCTTTGGTGAGGGAGAGTAATCTGAATTTTATTTTTGCTTTTAAAGATCAAGAGTGAGAATAAGAGAAGGCTGTTCACGTGTTATGTTTCTGTGCTGTGAATAGTTTGTATCTGAGTAGCCAGGGGAGAAAAATGTACAAGAAAGCTGCAAGTTAGGGTATTTCTACAGTACAGGACTCTTAATTATCCCAGGGCTTAAAGTCTGCCTAGTTATTTGGCAGTGCCTCTGCTTGTACCTGCTATGACACATAATCTGCCTGCTTGGCTCAGTGCTCCTCCCAGGTGAGTTTTGACCTCCTCTCTTTGCAGAGAAGGTGCCTCAGTAGTGGAGGTTTTGCACAACTGTTTTGAGGGACTGCCAGGACACCTCACACATCTCCCCATCCAGGGCCCCCTTCTTCCCACCAGCTCTTGGTCAGGGAAAGGTAGTGGCCAGTGTAGATACAACTGCTTGGCCTGGTTGAAGAGGTGTAGCAGATACCAGCCCCATGCCCTGCCCTCCACTCAAACCCACTGCTTGTGCAGAATCTTAACGCACTGCCTTCAGCTGAGAGCAGAGCAAGGACTGCTGCATTAGGAAACGTGTTTGCAGTCTGCAATCGGTGTTTTTTTTTTTTTTTTTAAAAAGCCTTGGAAAAGCCAACAGACCTGAGGTTAGGTGGTTGTCAGATTAGTGCAGTGCATTACCAACTAATTAGGGTGTTTCCAGTAACAAAGGATGGCAACTACAAGTCTGGAAACCTGCCAGCTGCTTGGACCTCACTGGCTGCCGTGCAGACTTCCATTCTGGTGGTCAGGGTGCCCTAAAAGTCATGGGCAAAATTAAGTAGAGGGCGTTGGAAGAGACTGTCATGGATGGAAGAGGAACCAGCTCCCATGTACACCAGAGCACTGGCATGAACACTCATGAAAGCCACCAGTTCAGGCAGTGGAGAAAACCTTGGGTTCATATGTGAAATCTGGGCTGGCATGACATGGGCAAGAGACTTGGGCTGAGCTTAGAGTCAAGTCACATGTCGCTAAATGGTGGCTGTTGTCATTATGTTGTCACATGGAAAATTGTAGCTTAAGGACTGGGACCTACTCAAGAGCTATTTTGGAGGCTGAGGCAGAGGATGACCATGAGGGCCACAGTACCCTGTGAGCCAAGTGCAGCTCAGCAGCATGGAAACTACCAACAAGGCACCCCCTGTAAAGCAGGCAGGCCTTGTGGTGTGTTCTCCTGTTGTACACCTTGGTGTGTGGGTCCTGTGATCCTCCTCCTCTCTGTAACTGAGCTGCTGCATACCCAGATGTCAGGATCCCTCTTCTGATAGGTAGAAGCCTTTTTCTTCCTCAGGTTGCATCAGCCAAGTACTTTGCAGCCAGGGGTTTTCCCTCAAAATCTCAAATCCTGTTCCAGCTAAACGTAGCCACCAGCCTCTTTCTTAGCTGTTGCCTCTTTTTTTAAGAGTTTTGGTTGAAGGGAGGAGGTGGGAGAGGTGAAAGTAAACTCTCTATACTAGGCTATTAAATTTCTGGATTCTGACTAGCCTCTTTGTAGGTGTGGTCTTGGGTCCTTACCAAAGCACAGAAATTTTGCTGATTTGGTGCTTCCTGGGACATAATACATGCTGCTTTGGAAGGACAGCATTCTGTGCAAGGAAAAAACAAGGTAAGAAGCTGTGATGCATGACTAGAGCTATCCTAAGGCAGTAAGAGCAGTGCTACCAGAGGCAACACTGAAAGTGAGCAGGAGAGCACGGCAGAGCAGGGTCTGGGGATGGGGATGTGGAATTCACTCACTCTGCCAGCCTGTGCCTTGGCAGCATCCTGGGAAACACAGATTCACAGAGCCCCCCGTGTTTCCACACACTGTCAGCAGAGCACTTGTTTTGTTTCCAAATGGCTTCAACTAAGGTCCTGTCATAAGGGCAGAAAATGCTCCAAGGGCAGAGACTGCAGCTTTCCTTAGTCATTGCCTTTATGTTCTGCTGGCAAAGGTGCTAATTCTGAAGTGGGAAATAATGGGCCTACCAGGGTAGGAGTGGGAAGAAAACCAAGGAGTAAATTGAGATATGTCCTTATGCCTAAACAAATCTGATGCCTCTCCTCCCCCCCTTTCCCCCCTTCCCCGCCTCCCAGCAATATTCAAGCTCAATTTGCAGCAAGCGTGCATTCTGTACAGCCAGACAATGCCAAGTTTTATCATCCCCTGCCTCCTGCCTGGGAGGCAGCAGTTGGCTGGTTGAATCCTGCAAGATTGCACAGGATGACAGTGAGCACTGAATTCCACTCTGTAGGTCCCTGTCTGGGAAATGCACTTAAATGCACGCAAATATTGTTATATCAGCTGAGCTCTCCCAGCACAAAACGGTGCGATTTACACTTCCTGGATCATAGGAATTTATTGCAGGGAAGTGACAGCCTGCTCTGAGCTGCTGTGGTTGCAGTTCCCATCAGTGGGGTTTATGAAGGTGGTTACCGTGGCGAGTGAAGTGGGCAAGGTATGAATAGATTCATGAAGGTCTCTACGGAATAAGGAAAGGTTTTTCCAGCCTGCTGTTACCTGATCTAGCCAATTTGACATGGCCCCTCATCACGGCAGATCTGAGCAATGCTCAGCATTGAAAATAGAAATAGCAACAAACTTCTTCCTATTCTTCCTGCTCAGTTCACAGGAAAAATATTTTGACTGGTTTGAAGGCTGGGATTTTTAGGTTTTTTTCTGTATCTGTTTAGATGAGTGAATGAATGAGAGAGAGTGTGTGTGCGTGTGTGTCTATGAGAGAGGGGAACAGAAGTTTCTGAAAGTTGATTTGAGGAAGTTTTGCATTTGCTTTGAGGCTGAATTCTATTAATAATTTCACAAATTTAACATGAAACTTTTGCACTGGCTTCAATGAAACATGTACATTCAACCTGGAAGTCCAAGGCTGCAGCCACCATTTTTAATGAAAACATCTTTTTTTTTTTTTTAATGTAAGAATCTTGCTTTGGAAATTCAAGATGTACTGCTCAAGTTGCCAGGCCTGCATCTCACTGGCCACCAGCTGAAGTGACCATGGGCTCCAGTTGGATTTGACAGATGGGATCTACCTGCAGCAGGCTGCTCTCATGCCAAACCCATCTGGATGGTCCATGGTTGGTGAAAACAGAGACTTGGAGACTTTGCATCACGAGGAGTGGTGTGTGCTGGCTGTTGCCATGAAGTCTAGTTATTCTGAAGACTTAAAGCTGTGTATGTGAAGCAAGTTAGTACTAAATTGACTACTGTACCTTTCATTAGATCTATTATCCACCTAGAGGCTATTTTCACTTTGAAGTGGCATTTGCTCCATAATAAGTAACGTCTCAAAATGCTGTTAATTAAAGTTTCATCTGTTTAGAGGATTTTCTTCTTCTTCCTCCCCCTCTCCTCTTTTCTTTTCAGAAGCTAGTAATTAGTCCAATAATGTGGAGACAGTGTTACAGCAGCTCATTAAATTTGGCAATGCTCACGTGGACCTTTGAGTGCTGCTGATGTGAAGTTGACCTGAAATGCAAGGATTCCATCTGTCAGGGATTACTGATGAATTGGCATTTAAATACATATATATATATATACACACACATACATACATACACATATGTATAACTCATTACTTGTGCTGGATTGACAGTCCTGCAAACGCTATCATTTTAAGTTCATCGACAGTCTAATAAAACTTCCCCTGGGCTCCCTTCCTCATGTGGAGGGACCAGCGGCAGAGATGAGAGGAGAGTCAGATCCTGGAGGGATTTAATTTTTATTCTGTCTGTAGACTACATGGATGAGAGTGTCAGTCTGGGCTGGGGTGAAGTGAATATCTGGGCTAACAGAGACAACTGATGCCATGTGGATAACCGAACAACCCTGTGATTATGCTGGTTCTCAGCTGTTATTTCCTCTTGTTGAACTGGTGATGAAGAAATGGATCTCTCTCTGTTTCCAAGCAGCATCCAGTCATGGACAGGGGAATTTCTGTAAATGTGTTCAGCACTGCTAAAGTCTATATTCTTTTCTGGCAGAAATTGAAGCCATCATCCTTTATGTTTGTTGGGAAGTGGCATCTGGGACTTAGAGAAGGAGAGGAGCACAGGTTCTCTCTGTCCGGGATTATGCTACCAGAGCAAGGCTGTCATTCAGTGATGATCACAGGACCACAGAATCATTTATGCTGGAAAAGACCTCTGAGATCATCAAGACCAAATTTTGTTTACCTCCTTGCCAACTATACCATGACACTAAGTGCCAGATGTTTCTTGAACACCACCAGGGGTGGTGACTCCACCACTTCCCTGGGCAGTCTGTCCCAATTTTTAGCAACCCTTCCCATGAAGAAAGTCCTCATGATGTCCAGCCTGAACCTCCCCTGGCACAGTGTGAGGCCATGTCCTCTTGCCCTGTCTGTGGTTGCCTGGGAGAAAAGACCAACCCCCACCTGGCTACAGCCTCCTTTCAGATAGGTGTAGAGAGTGATAAGGTAATTCCTGAGCTTCCTTTTCTCCAGGCTAAACAACCCCAGCTCCCTCAGCCATTTCTCATCAGACTTGTGCTCCTGACCCTTCATCAACTCCATTTTCATCCTCTGGACATGCTCCAGCACCTCAATGGCTTTCCTGGAGTGGCCCAAAACTGAACACATAATTTGAGGTGTGGCCTCACCGGTGCTGAGTACAGGGTGACAATCACTGCCCTGGTCCTGCCGGCAGCAGTATTCTCAATACAGACCCTTCATGTAGGGTGTTGAGATGTGTCATCCCACTGCTGGTTGGGTGAGTTGGTACTGCAGCAGGGAAGAGAGAAACCTTAGTACTTGTTGACTCCCACAGGCATCAAGTGAATTTGGGATTTCAGTGTTAGCCCCCCCAACTGCACCTTTAGCAAGCACCAGGCCTCAGTGCTGTGGAGCATGAACCCTACTTGTTGGCATGTATTGGCCTGAGGGCAAGGCCACCTGATGGCTTGAAGTCAAAAGGTTCAGCCTGTGCCAATAGCTTACATTGTAGCATCACTTGTAATTTATTATGGCAAGAGGAGTATGAGGAAAACAAAAGAAAACACCCCAAACTGTGAAGGGAGAATAAAATAACTGAGAGCCCTTCTCCAAGGATGTCCAAGCTGCTCCTAGGAACACAAAGCCACCAAAGTGTAGGCTTTCTCCAAAATGTCCTCTGCTCAGGTGATGTCCTCTTGCCATGTCTTTTGCATACTTGGTCATTTTATCCACCAGATAAATGGGGTCCTCCTGCCCCAGAGAGAGATATCTCAGGATAAGCCACCCCTTCAATACAGAGCTGCAAGTTTGCCAAAAACAGTCTTTAAATCCTGTGTCTTCAGGCCCCTGCTGTTTCATCAAAGCCCAGCTGAGTATCTGGGCCTAGATCCACCTTTAGAAACAGGAATTACTAGACCCCTGCATAGGGAGGCACAACAGAGCAGATGAAATGGCTAAATATTTAATAATAAAGATTGTTCACACATTTCCAGCTTAATGTTACTGGCCAAGGAAAGCTGGATGTTTCACATCAGGTTAGCAGGATATTGCAATATTTTGGCTGCTTATCTGAAGTGGAATGAATGGAACTGCCAAAGCTTTTGAAGTTCACTCATGAGATAATATTTTATTAATTTTCTGAGCTGAGGGCACTTTAGTATCTCCTGTGAGTCTTCTGAATATTAAATGCATGAAGCTCTATAGGCAGGGCTCTTTCAACATTCGCTCATTCAGTGTTTAAAAGCACCTGTGTCCCATAAATTGAGAGCAGTCTCCTTGGTTTTCCGAGAGTTATCTTCTCTCCAATAAATTAGAATGTATATCAATTTCCTACTTATTCCCTTTGAATTCAAAGCAGGGGCTACTTAAGTGCAAGAAAAGACGCAGTCTGTGTTTGCCTTGTTTGTCTGTCTGCTCCATAGAAAATGCAGTTTAAGTCAGAACGAGCCACTGTGCTTCAACTCCAGCTGTGAAAATAATTTTATTTCATGAAAGCACCCAGTCTTTTAGTCCTGCTCTGAGCTAGTCTGGCCTTCAGCTGGAGTCCAGCCTCTAGAGCAGAGCAGAGGAGGGAGGTGTAAGACCTGGCTGCTGCTGCGCATGGCACCGGCAGGAGCAGCCAGCCTGGTCACATCCCAGCTCCAATGCCTGCTAAGCTGAGACTTGGCTCCTCCAGCTCAGACTCCACATCTGTCTGCCTAGTTGCATTGCCCTGGGGAGGGAGACAGGTACCTGTGGGACAATTTTGATCTTTGGATACATCCATTCAATGTTGAAAAACGCTGACTTGTAGAGTGGAGATGTTGAGCTCCCATCAGCCGTGGTTTCCTACCCCCAGCCACAGCTGGGTGAAAGCAGGGGAATTCAGGAGAGCACGTGCCAGCCAGAAAAATGCTTGCTGTGTTAGACTCAGAAAATCCTCTCAAGTGTGCGGGGCTAGGCAGAGCTGCCAGCATGGACTTCTGCATCAAAAAGGACAGACAGTTCCTAGATCTGGTGTCTGGTGCTTTATAAATAGGTTTAGATGACAGGGAAAAGTAAAGAGAGTACCAAAAAAGAAATAAAATTACAGTCTTTGTCCAAAAATATGCTAGCTACATTGTTTCTTTTCCCTAAAAAAGGAAAGAAAGGAAAAAAAAAAGGTTGCTTTTTCTGCATTAAGCTTGTCATAACTGGATGATTATAGTAACACCATGAGAAGAGCCAGCCAGGATGTGACACTTTAGTTTTCAAAATAGCTCTTCCTAAAATAAATTCTTTCCTCACAGACTGCTACTGTGATACTTATGGGAAAATATGAACAGACCACTCGTTCTCCCATCTTTCTCTGGAGATTGAGGAACTTTCCATCAGTTTATGTGCTCTAAAATCCTGTCCCTCAGATGGGGAGACCAAAACCACAGGAAAATGGGGGGAGTGTAATTTAATACATTTCACCAATTTGCTTTAATGGCACTTTGGAAGCCTCCAGGTTTAATTAGATTTACTCTGTGCCCACAGAGGATAAACAGATATATCTACCATTTCCATCAAGACTGTGCTATTTGCAGGGATTCAGTAACGTGGAGCAGAGCTGAATATACCCTGTTTGCAGTAAAGCAGCACTGTGGCCTTGAGCACTCACATCCTGGCATATCAAACAAGACGTCCTGAGCTGTGGGTATCTGACCTTTTTGGGTGCCATAGAGGCTGCACTGTGCACCCGCACCATCCTGTGCAGCCCATTCTTTCTCCCCTGCAGAGCTTTTCCCACTCTTGGCTCAGTGTGCTGACGCCTGAAATGCACATCAGACAGAATGAAAACCTCCCTCTGGAAAGGAATCCTAGCTTTTTGGTCAGTATGGCTGGACCAGGAGAAATGTATGAGATTCGTGGCTTCAGATGTGTGAAGCTCATGCTGACTTTCCATGCATTCCATAGGGGGAACATCAGTTAAATGACTGGTGTGCTGGGCCATACGCACGTGACACCTCATGCAGCACGGATGGTATTGCTGAAACATTTATTTCCTTAATTTAAGTTTTTTGTAAACTTGCAGATGGTTCCCCCCATCTTGGCAGTAAAGAGGAAGCAGCGATAGCTGAGTTCCCACACACACTGCATGGGAGTTTGGCTTGAACAAGGAGAACGATGTGAGTCCCCATGTGGTGGGGACATTCCAGTTCAGATCAGAAAAACATGCCTTCTGCTCCATTGTTTCCCAGTACTGTGAGCTCTCCGAATGAAACCAACAAAGAGCAGGGTCTGGTCAGATTCTACAAATGTTTACTTATTCTTCAACTAGCAAAGTTTAGTGACTTGTGTAAATTATTATCCCAGCTACTCCCCTCAAAGTATCATGTTGAGGGAGCACAAGGATAATTTTCCAATTCTCCTCTGCTGTCTTGGTAGGTGATTTCTTGCTCCACTACCCATTGCATCCCTGCAAAATGAAATGTATCACCACTGCTGGTTTGCAATGCTTCCCTTCTCCTAGCAGGTATTGGACAGGTTCATTGTTAGCTACACACTTAA
The DNA here is from genome assembly GCA_034509425.1 of Eopsaltria australis. Classification (NCBI taxonomy): domain Eukaryota; kingdom Metazoa; phylum Chordata; class Aves; order Passeriformes; family Petroicidae; genus Eopsaltria; species Eopsaltria australis. The sequence goes on from JAVTVJ010011974.1 coordinate 1,349,100, forward strand.
TAGTGAAACTGAGTAAGTGGGCATGTTGTAAGAATGGAGCTTCTTGAAAGGACAGGTAAAACAAAACTGCTAATAGAAAGACAAAAATAATACAGATGAGGTTTTAACTTGGGTTAGACTGTATTTCTCCTCACTGAAGCAAGTAGAAGCTTCTTTTTAAACAGAGAAATAAATCTGATGATCTCTGAACTGGGGAAGTTCAGCTTTCAAAGCACTTCCTCCAGACTGACTTATCATGAGATACATTGTGAAACCCATGGGAATGGACTGCACTCGTACCATGCAGCAGAACATCCCAAACAGGACACCTGCAATTTTGGGTAAATTGATAAACTTCCATATCTGATTAGATGGTATAGCTTTACGTTCTCATGAGTGCTTTGTCTTGTCAGGGCAGAAGAGAAGATTCCTCTGTTCTCTTCCACATCCCAGGAAAACAGGCCTCATTTTCCAGAGGTTTAATACAGTTTAAATGTCCTGCATATATGTGTATTACAGAGGGAAATGTTCATCCACACACATTTTTTTTTTGCTTACTCCTTTTCCCTTCCTGATCCTCTATGGGGTAGCCATGGTTGCAGCATTCAGCTTGGCATTAGGAAATCAGGCTCCACTGGCCATTTGCTCCCCTGCTTCCTATCTGGATATGCCAAAGTTCTCTGGATCCTTGTCTTGTCACAGGATGATGGCACACCCCTTTGCTGTTCTGCATGACAAAGATGGCCTAGAAGTAAAATTCAGGTTGATCCCAGGCTAACGAAAGTCAGGCATGGCACGGAATCTGTGGCAGGGAGATAGTTAACATCCTCTCCCTCTGCGGGAAGAGGTTGCAGCTGCCTATCCAGCCTGCCAAACTGAAAGGGGATCCAGCCCTCGGGGAAATGTGTCTGGAGTTATTTAATCCCAAAAGGATTATAAAGAGAGTATGCTCTAGGGAATCTCTCAAGCCCTATCCCTGTTAAAGTAAAATAAAACCAAACCCCAAAACCAACAATCCCTTTCCCATTGATGGCTTGCAGCAAAAGATACCCCTGAACTTTCACCGAAAAATGTGCCCCAGTCGAGACAGTTAGTGCTGCTCCTCTGGAAAACTTCTTCTCCTTTGGCTTCCATGGTGCTATCATTTCCTGCCTCTCCTCCTACCTCTTTAATCTCCTTCAGCACGTCCTTTGGAGGACCCTCTTATCTTTCTCCAACTTATGTATGGGTTTCATCGGGCTGAGTCTTTTATCCCCGCTTCTTCCTCTATTGTATCTTATCCCTGGTTAATCTCACCCGTGCTCCCTACTTAGTCTGTTCATCTGTTCTCGTTTTGACTTGTGTTTAGACTGTAAACTCCTTGAGATAGGGCCTGTCTTTTTATTTTATACTTTTACGGTACCTCCAGGAACACGAAATTGCAGGCTGGACTAAGTCATCAAACAGAATTAAAACATTAAAAGAAAGCTAGTCTAAAAGGTTGAGTGGAAATACCTTCCTCATTTTCGGCAGCAGTCCAAGGCAATGCAGCTTTCATTTGTGTAAACACACAAGCTTTGCTCTCCTGTACAGCACAGTGGGATTGAGTAAACGACTGGTTCACCCTCTAGTCACACACTGCCTTCCCAACAACAGGCATCAATTTACTGCTGAGCAGGAAGAAGAGGTCCTGTTCCTTCAGTGAGCAGCACCTGGAGGATTTGGTTTCCCTGGCTGCATGGGAGACCAGCATGGTTATGATGGTATCCAACTGCTGTCATCCCCAGCATAGTTAGCTGGCATCATGCAAGGGATGTTTTATAAGGAGCTGTGGCAGCGGGGGGGTTTTGTCCATTTTTTTTTTGCCTGCTTTCTTCTTTGGAGGCTCCTAAGAAGACCTGAATGTTCTGCAAAAGAAGAACAATCTGGGTGTCTTGAATAGCACACATTTTATATGTAAGTGGGCTCTTGTCAGCACTTTTTTCTTGAGTCCATTGAGACCTTCAGTGAAGTTTATTGTTCACAAGCAGATATCTATCTATTCCTGCCTGCTTTATGTGGTCTCATTCAGAACAAAACACTGTCTTGATTTTTTGGGTTTTCTTTAGGCAATTCCGTAATTTTCTGCAACCTTTTCTTTAAGGAACTATAGAAGCTAATAAATGCCTCGTTGATTTGAAACAGGCATGTCCATGTAATCACTCATCCCTGATGGCCACAATTAACCTCTAGTCAGCATGTGCTCACTCTGGTGTTTGGCTCTTGGATTCTTGTGGTGATTCCCAATGATGCAGGAAAGCGCCAGGATCTTCATGGAGCACAGTCATGCCCTTAAGGTGTCTTCCTCCTCCCTCACCTGCCAGCAGCCTGGAGAACCAACAGGGCACGCACCTGCCTGAGCTCTCCCACATTTTAAGTACAGCTGACCCTGGATGGATGAACCTTACCATTTCCTCCTCTACATCCCAGACATTCAAATGTAAGTAGTTTTCTTTGTGATCTTTGCCACTGATGAGAGAATTTGACCCTCTAGGCATCTCTGAAGCTTTTGCCATGACATATATGAGGAAGTAGGAGATGATTTGTTAACATCAAGTAAACCATTAATTCGCTCATTCAGGATGATTACCTGTTTCTAATAGTAGTTGTGAATTACACAATCATCTTATATTTCCATGAAGAAAGACAAATTATAAATGGATCAATAAAAGAAAAGTACTTTCAGGGTGAATGACACATGACTGTATTTGTGCAGAAAATATCTAGAGAAAGGCAACGAGCTGAATGGGAAACACTGGACCAGAATCTGGTATGGTATGGGAGTTGTGGCTCTACTCTTTGCACACTCTTAGCAAATTTGGCTTGATGCCTCTTGATGTTGCACTTCAGGGCCACTGCTGTTACTTACCTGTGGCAGTAAAATAGTTTCCATACTAATGGTAACAGTAGCAGCCAGTCATTAGGATTCTGGAATCGCTTGTATGGGTAATTTTTATAAGGCTTGTGTCACTAGGACTGGAAACATGCTATCTATTCTTTGAACTGCAACCTTGGAATTTGGGCAAGGCTCTTTTCCCCTTTCTTTGTCTTTCTGAATCTCAGTTTCCCCTTTTGTAAAAGGACGAGAATGATTTTGCAGCAAAATAAGAGTTAGACAACTAGCTAGAGTATGGGCTGATTTGGACATAACAGGTCTCTGTAGGGGAATGTATGGAAACTTATGTATGGAATACTGAGAATTAGGAAATGGAGCTCCACCTTGCCCTTTACTTCCTGTTTTATTCTGTGCAAATTTTTCCTCCCTCTGTTAAATGAGGCTATGAGAACTGGCTTTATTTTTACTGACCTGAGCCATGTTGGTTTTGTAAATGTATTGCAAAGGTCTGCCTGTGAAATGCCATGAAGAGTTCTGACAGTTCCTGGTACTTTGACATAAAGGACTCTGAAGCACAGATGATTTTTTCATTGGTCCTCCCAATCAGAGGGAAAGGGTTTGAAAGGGCCAGTTGAATCTGGTGAATCCACAAATGCTTACAGGAATAGTGCCAGGGGTTTGCCTCTTGGACCAGGGGGCTACTGGGGGCTGATAGGGTCTATCTGTCAGGGAAGGGGGGGCAACTTTGGCCATAGGCTTGCCAAGCTGGTGAGGAGGGCTTTAAAGTTCTTGGGGCAGGGGAACCTCAATCCATCCCATCTCTACTAGTTTGATGCCAGTGCCAGCAATAGATGCACAGAGCCTGGAGAGGCATCACAGGTCAGCAGAAGAGCACTTGAAGATGAGCACAAAGGAATTCTAGAGAAATTGTCAAAGCACCCAGCCTTGGTTAGGGAATCTAAAGCCTGGTAGAATTAAATCTGGCCAGGGACTCTTTTTTTAAGTTTTGCATGTCTGGCAATCTTTTCTCAAGACACCCACCTTTATGCCTTTGGTATTTAAATTTGAAAGATGACATTAGACATCTCACATCTTCAACAGCAGATCGAACTCTGAGCCAGGCATGTCTTGTTCTGTTGGGAAGCAACGATAACATTAGCAATTGTTAGAATAGATGGCAGTCTATTTGACTAGTTTGTTCTGTGATAACTGGAGCAAGCCTCCATAAGAGCTGAATTTAAACTGCTATATGCCCCATTTAAAACCAGCTAGCAGATATTTGCAGTAGAATTTAAGTTAAACTGATTTTGGTAAATTCTGAGCTTCTCTAATATACACCACCTATGCTTTCCATTTTCCTCTCTTAGAGAGGAGTGATTTAAAGCTGATTTTACTTAACTGAGGAAACAGAACTGACACAACAAGCTTCTTAAGAATTCTGTAAATCAGAAACAGTCACTGGGACATCTCAAAAATTAAAACTATTTCAGTGCACTGTCCTTCATTGCCATTATCATAATTGCGTTTGTGGGTAGCATTTTGAAATGTTGTGGCTGTGCAGAGTCAGGAGAAAGCACCTCTCTTTCTGTGAGATGTGCCTCTAACCTGCACACAGCCCTACGCACTGCAGCCTGGAGCTGATGTGCCCAGCATTCCTGACTGCCAAAAGCCCTTTTGCTGGGAATGAAACCACGCTGTAAATCATGCTCACTTGTTAGCAGGGAGTGTATTTTCAAACCAATGATTACAGTTGTGCCTTCAGTCGAGGAGGTTGTTTTGGGGCAGTAAATTGTGCTGTGTGTTATCTCTGCCACCCTCCCTCTCTGGCTCTCTTTTTCTTGCTGGGTAGGAAATGGCTGTTCTGAACAGCAGAGCCCTGAGACTTCCCAGGCTTTGCAATCATCTTTTGTTTCCGTTTTTGTGAGAAAGGGGGATTGAGAGGAGCTCGCTCTTTGTATTGGAAGCACATAAATTACTACGTCCCAGGTTGTCATCAGAGCTCTGCATCTCACAGATGAAGCTCAGGCAGTGGCCTTTAAACAGTACATTAAGTTGGACAGTGTGAGAACTGCCAGCCTTCTGACCTGGTGGTGCATAAATCTCCGCACTGCTCCCATCCCTTTTGCATTTGTCATCTCCTCCAGTGCCATGCCCAGCCCGATGTGAGCAGGGATATAAACACCTCCTGGTACTGCATGGGTGTCTCACATGGGGGACTTTACCCTGGATGGCCCCCGTGGCAGGGGTGTAGGAAATAGATGAATTTTAAGGTCCCTTCCAATTCAAACCTTTCAGTGATTCTATGAAAGCCTTTGTGGAGGCTGGCCTTCACATCTGAAATGTCATGCTGGGCACTGGTGCAAAGTAATTCTCACATAAATGGCCATTCTTTATGTGAGGGGTAGGTTTTGTCAATAGAGTGAGCTGTACCCATGGTCAGTACAGGATAAACAGATGGGTTGGTATATGGTTAATCAATTATTCTAGAGGACAGGAGGTCAACAGGCTTCTCTCAATTTCTGTAAAACCTGTGTGCATATGAGCATTTGTAATATCTAATATTCACGTCTGTAGCAAACCTGGAGTATCTTTTGGTCATTTATTAATTCTTTATAAACATTCCCTTAAGGCAAGTTGTGAGTTTGTAGATTATGGTTAGAATTACTCAAAAGATTCTTTTTTCTTTTCTCTCATGGAATGAAAAATCAATTAATTCTGGATTTCAGTTACAAATATAACACATCAGAATGAAAAGTTTGCAATGTGGTTCCAGACATTCCTGTCAGACCTTGTCCGACTGGACTGTTCTGGTGACCCATTTAACTAAAATATCACTGAAATTCTCATTTTTCATGCTCTGTGACAAAGCATAATCTCTCACAAAGCAGATATCCAAACCAAAAAAGTATGTGTTGATGTTGCTGGAAAACTAGGTTTTCATTGATTGAAACTGAGCTTTGCGGTTTTTTGAATTTTCATTTTGCAGAAGATTAAAAAAAAAAAAATCTTAGTTTTCTTTCTCTTTTTGCTTAGGAGCACAATTAAGTGGAAAAAAATGGAATTCCCTTAGCAGCTAGCAAGTCTAGTGTTTCTGCATGCTTCTCTGGAAAATAAATAGGATTACTTTCTTTAAAAACTGCATTTAGCAACCTCTGTTAGAGCCCTAAAATGCACAGGAGGGCATGATCCTTCTTCCTTTGAAGTCCCTGGCACAGTATCCATTGACTTCACAGGGAGTGGGATTGACTGAATAATTGTGTTGCAGTATGAATGTCTACTCTGACACTGCACAAAGTCACGCTGAAAGCCACTTGATGTCATTCTAATCCTGTCTCCTCACAGTGGTGTTCTGGAGAATAGGGCTGGGGTTTTCTTTCCACCTCCGTATTTATTATTTGCAGAAGGAACGAGTTAACAAATAGAAAGGACAAAGCTGAACGAGCGTGTCATTAATCTCCAAAGTAACTTGTTCTGCTGCTGAAGTGATCAACTGCTCCGTGCAGCAAGTGCTAACAAGAGGTTTTTAGCCAGTGGGGCTTTAATGTGCTAAGGGAAATGCTGTAGCTGAGGTCACCCAGGCGTGTGCCCGAGCTGTGGAATGCCAGCCCTGTGAGGGTGGCAGAAGCCTCCCAGTCACAGAGTTTTGATCCGAAACAGCCTCACCAGCAATCAGAAGCACAAACACCTGCCAGGGGTGGGGGGAAGAAGGGGCTGCGATAATGTGTGACAAACACCGGGATCCCTGACATGGGATTCCAAACCCGACGTCCACCCAACAGCCTGTCCCGGCTGGACGAACCACCAAGGTGCGGATGGTGCCCTGGCACAGCTGTGCCTGTACGCTGGAAGTCCTCTGCTGCTGCTGAGAGCACTGCTGGCTGTGACCAAGGCAGATGGCCAGAATAGATGAGGCCCTTCCGGATTATCCCCTGGGAATAATTACAGCTAAACCGCGATGCTTAGCCAGAGCCTTTTGTGCTCGTGGTGCCCTCTGGAAGGCCTGGGAAGCAAGCTGCCTGGAAAGCAGGGGCAATGTGCTCCTCCTCAGCTTGGAAAGCAGAGAAGAGGGTTGAAATCCCACCTCTCCTCCACCAAGCATCCTGAGGGAGGGCAGCGCTGTCACAGTCATCCTTGAGTTCTGCCCTGAGGGTGTAAATAGGGGAAGGTGGAGAGTCATTACCCCTCTGAAGATGCCAGGTTTTCCTAGGAATGCTGACTCTACCAGTATCACAAAGGCATTCTGCCCTTCACTGGACCACTCACACATACTAGGTAACAAGGTTTAGAAAGATAACACTGCTGCAGTAGGAAACACGGGAATCGTTTCATACTGACCCCAGAAAATGTGTCCTTTGTTTGCACCTCGGCCAGGAGCAGAAAAGCCCTGCACAAGCCTTTTTAACACACACTTGCTGGCAAACCTGCTGCAGGCTGGGAGAGGATGGTAAAACAGGGAGAGAAACTGCCAATGTCAGATACGTGGATGTCACAGAGACACAAGGACTGGAGACTGATTTAGGGTTAAATTGCAGCATAACCTGCGAGGAACACAAAGAAGTGGATTTAAAGCATTCCTGATTTCCCACATGAAGACATGTCCTGCTTCTGCAGCTCATTGGAACAGCTCAGAAGTGCAGGTCTCTGCCCAAGCAGCCAACAGCCCCTCTGCCTCCCCATGGGCACAAGGCAACTCCAATGAAGGACTGCTGGAGAGCCCACAGCTCATCCATGCATGAACAGTGCTGGTATATCTCAAAGCTTGCTCTTTCCAAGCTGTTCACAGCTTTTGTCTCCTCCAACAAGTATCTAGGGATGGTGATGGAGACTTATGGTGAATTTCTGGTTGCTTTTCCACAAGACTCTAAATCTCCCTTCCTTTTTAAGCTTCTCTGTCACCAAGTAAACTATTTCCTTCTATCTTACATAGCTAAAACTGAAAAATGTCAAAGCAACAAAAACCAGGCTGGTGACAATGGAACAAAGTCAAGTGTCTCTCTGGCAGTGTTTTAATGTCCAGCTATCTCACAACACAGAAGATGTCCAGGCAAGTCCTGGGTTTTCATTTCTTTGACAGCTAATTTGATTTGGCTAGGGCAGGCTTATCAGGTGCTCAAAATGGCCTGTTTGACTGTTGAAAGTGTAAAGTTTTAAGAAGTCAGATGTGAAAAGAAATACTGAGCCTGTAGTTTGCTGATATATGTTAAGTAGGACTTTCTTTTGCTCTAAAACACAACAGAAGGTTGTAGCACATCACATTTCACTTTAAGTTGGCTGAGAGTAAGCTTTGAAAAGCCAAAACCCCTGATATACTCCTGTTAATCATTGATACAGTCTTTGATCTCTTCTCAGTTCTGTGTAGCTGATTGACTCATCCCCACGTTTGTTTTTTTATCAGCTTTCCATTTGCACCTTTTTTTCTCAATGTATCTGTTCTCCATCACAGTTTGAGCAAGCAAAAGAAGCCATAATAGCAAGGGTATTTTTGTAGTATTTCTGATCAAATGGTATACGCATCTTTGTGCAAAATTTCCAGTACCACTCCACAGGACAGAATGGATTTGGGATAATATCTGAGCTGCCCAAACTCCCTTTCTCTGCAGTTATTTCCATCTCCTCTGTGACTTCAGATAACATTTGCAGGAGAAGCCTCTTGCAGTTCTTGAATATGGGATTCCTCAGATACATCCCTCTGAAGGCTGGCAGAAAAACACCATGGCTTCAGGGCTGAAAGGAGCATGAGGGAACATGCTTCAGGCACAAATTCCTCTCTCTCTTTTTCACCACAAAGCTTCAGCCAAGCCTGCTTGGATTGCTCTGTGGACCCGCAGTTCATTGTGCAGTAAGCTGGGCCATGTTTCTTGTTCATTTCTGGGACCATGGCACAAAGATGGATAATGAGTGAAGTTGGTCTGTTAGGCTTCTTCCATTCCTCAGGAATTAGCTGTTTTGCTGTTCCCTGTGTGAGATGGAATACAAATTATTGGTTCAGATTCATGTCCATTTATGTGGAGGGCAGTCAAAACACTAAATAAACCTCAGCACAGAAAGACCATCACAGAGACTGAGCAGTCAGTGGCTTTAAATACCCTAAATTTGGCCCAAATTCTCTGTAGCTGCAGTTAAAGTGGGAAAGGGCTGTTAGAGGCACTCTTACATTCCCTGATAAAGCAAATGTTTACCAGACACAGGAACCAGTCTTCCTCTTGTCCTCTTTAGATTAAATTGCCTGATAGAGCAGAAGACAGAGTTAACTCTCTGTGCTACAACCAGGACAGAAAGCTCTTGACAAAATTAAATTACTCAATTCACTGCAGAGAAAACCGCTTGATCATTTCATGTGTACGGGAGGCACAAATCTCAAATTGCATGTTTGGCAACATATGAGGGCTATATACATATATAGTCAGTTGATGTTGTTATTTTCATTAAATGAGGTCTCTTCTTTTCTCTATTTTCAATGCTGTTCTCCAGGGAGATTAATTTGTATGAAAGTAGAGTGCTAATTGCACAAAACAAGCTGGGGTACTGCAGGAGCATAATTAAATTAAAAAAAAAAAAAGTAGTGTTAATACAATTGTGGTGCTAATTAAATAAAATTGGTGACAAGTGTCTAAGGCAGACCAAGTGTAAGGAGAAAAACTGACAAAATGATCAATTTAAAAATTCTCGCAGATATTATAGTTCACTGGTAACTGAGCTGAATTAAAAGTAATTGTACACAAAGTGCTGCGCGAGCGCCTGATCTTGCTCTCAGCAAAGTGGGACTTTTGCCAATTCAGACTCTGATGTTCCATAAATTGCTGATAGGAAAGTGATAGGCTTATTTTATTTCTCCATGTGTTTAAGTGGAGGCTAATTCAGGGCCGGTCAAACAGACTCGGGCAACAGCTCCCTCAGCAACATTTGCAGTTGTGCCTGCAGTAAACTGACCATTTTCTGCTTTGACAGGAATTGCTGGTGGTCCATATGCCAAGGGGACCTGGAGAAAGCATGGAGTGGGCTGTGCCAGTGGCACACTATGGCTTTGACCTCACCAGCTGCCAGCTTTCCAGACCTTCACAGATCAAGGGTGCATCATTAGACTCCCTTCTCTGCCCTCTGGGGAGCACAGGGGCCCTTAATCATCAACTCAGCTCAACTCCCTTCCTCTCTGGCATTTATTAGTGGCTCAGGGAATTGCATGACGCCTACTGCAGCCCCGGCTTCCTCTCCAAGCTTGGCTGTCCCCAGCATTTTCCTGTGTAGCGCCCTCTGATCTGGTTCCCACCTTCTCCAGAAAGTCACTCCCACTACCCAGCTGCCCTAGGGACACTCTGCCAGCTGCACCTGCCACCCTGGAACCCTGGTTTCCAGCCTTGGTGCCCGTGGCAAGAGCCCTGATGGTCTTCCACAGTCCTGGGGCACTGGAAAGCTGCTTCTCGTGTACTCTGATTTTCCTCACAATTTGTGTTGATGGAGGAAACCTCCCACTCCTCCTTCCACCCACAAACCAACAACTCCAAGCCATTTCTAGCCTGTGTGGTCCTGAAACAAATAAAAAAGTCCTTTCAGATGCGAAACAAGGCAGCCTTGTCTGCCTGAGTCAGCAGCCTAAAACAATAGCTGTGAGCACTCACCTCGCAGCAATTTCTACCCTCTCTGGGGTCATGTTATAATGCAGTAGACCCCCAACTGTGGTTTTAAAAATGCATTGGCTTGTTTTGGGAACTGACTCGAACAACTTCACTGAGCATGCCGGAAATTAGTTGTGATCCTTTATACAATGAGAATTTTGCCTTTGACTTTGCTGAGAGCAAGATCAGGACCTTAATGCCTACAGAAGAATTGCCAGCTCTTGCTGGAGCAGAGGGAGCTTGGGAGAGAAGTGATTTCTCCGTGTAGGTGTCTCAGCTGAGAAAAAAAGTAGAAAGGAAAGAAGTTCCCTTTTGGGTTGTATTTTATGGCTGGGATTGCTGGTCACTGCCCTATGATATTGCTGGCCAGAATGAAAAGCTGAACACACAAATTGCTGTCCTGATTTTTATTGTTTGTACATTTTATTGATGATAAGCCTTAGGGAGAGCTCTCAATCTGGGACATGATGCCTCTGCCCTTTCTTGAGGGGGTTTGCTTTGAGCAGGTTCTGTGAGGCTCTGCCATCCATTGAAGCTTCTTATTTTGCTGGTGACTAATCCTACCCTGCTATCTGTTCTCCACGTGAGCACTGCCAGACAGCAGGGGGGATGTCATTCATTGTAAACATGTTTTTAATCCCAATTTTGATTTCAGAATAAACAAGAATAAAATTGCTGCTGAGTTTCAGCCTGATGGTTTTTATTCACTTTCCTGAGTCTGAGTTCGTCATCCTTCCTGTCTTCATTAGTGTGACTCTTGCTTTGTCTCTGTGCTCTCTGCATAATAGCCAGCCCATTTCCTCACCTTCATCTTGAAAGCAGAGCTCAATGCTGTGTGTTAATTACTGCTGGGTTCTGCTCAGCTCAGTCCTTGGCATTTGGAAAGGCAAGACATGGCTGAGGGGAAAAAAACCTGAAAGAACCCAGAAAAATAGAACTGGCACAAAGTTGTCATCTTCCTAAGAGTCTCAGTGGTTATATCAACCACGAGGGCATGTGTTCCTCCTTAACAGAACAGTGTTGGCTTTGTCTGGCTTAGTTTACAATAAGATTAAGGTCTTTTCTTTGCTGTTTTCTTCCCTCAGGGTGTGTTGTGCCCATTAATTGCCCTAAGGTAGAACATACCACTAAGACAGGACTGAGAGTTGATAACTAGCCTTAACTCAGTGTCGGGGACAGATACTCTGTAAACATTACTTTGGGGCTTGCCCCCTGTAGCATGGAAACACAGAACATAAACCCTGACTCAGCTTATCCGCATCACACGTAGGCAAATGCAGCCGAGAAACAGCCCCTGTAGCTGGAGTGTTCTAAGTCAGAAGCAATATCCACAGACATCCTTTTCCAGCGTCACCATGCAGAGCAACCATAAACATGTGGGATGCAGGCTGTGCCTTTAGGCTACAGTTGCAGATTTACCAGAGGGGGAAGCTTTCCACCATGGCCCTGGTCTGCATCTGATAGTCAACGTGACCCTTGTCCATGCCATGTGTGATAAAAATGCAACTTCCCTGTATCTGCCCAGGTTTTGAGCTTGAAAAGGAGGGATTGTGGTAGTGCTGGTGCCCCTGGAGGTGCTTTGCAGTGGGGGGTGTGTCATGAGGTGATGGGTGCTGGTGGAAGAGGTGGGTGAGCAGGGCTAGGGGCTGAGGCAGCTGGTGAAGCCTTGCCAGCAGATGGAGGGTGCCAGGTGAGGATGTGTTGGTCCTGCATTGATTCTACTTTTTGATTCTACATTGATTTCTAAGGCAAGCTCTGGGTCCAGGCAGTGTCCTGGGTGCTATGGGCTACTTCTATAGAGAGAAAACTCCCAGCCATCTTGCTCAGATCCTTGACCACTACATTTCTGAGAATTCAAGGCAAGAATAAGTGTAAGTGAAGTCTGTGTGTATGGCAGGAACGTTGTGAATTCACACTAACAGCTGAGGATGCCTTATAACCTTTCTGACGCTATGAGTTATTTGATAAACAGGAAAAAAAAGGTGATGACACATAATAATATTGACTTTTCTTCCCTTTATTTCTACAGCTGCAGTTCTGTGTACTCACGACTGAAACAGCAACGCAATGTAGTGTATTTATATGTTACATTTCTAAACAAACCAATATTTATGTACAGTATGTGAATATAGGTACTAAATATATACATGGTCTGATATAGACAGACTAGATACATGTGCTTCATTATAATATATATATGTGATTGTAATATATTTATATGGGAAAAAGTACTGAAAGTATAGCTAAGTGGGATAGAACTGCAGGATGACTGTTTCTTTAAAATTCTGGGTAAAGATGAACAGCTTCTAGTAGAGCAAAATATCTGTTATAGCTGTGATATTTATGGTTATGTTTTGACTGCTGAAGTCAAACAGCAGCAATCACTGAGTGCATTTTAGGTTCAGGCTCCCTTATTATGGCAATTAAGTAGGAAAATTTTATTAATTCAAAAGTTAACTCTCTGAAGTGAAATCCTAGCCACTTCCTTAGTACAGAGACTTGATCAAGACTCAGAGGTGTTTTGCCATTTTGGGATTAATGTGAAAGCTTCTGTCTGGTAGGTGAGGAAAGAAGGGGAGGCAATAACTTTAGAAAAACTTCCAAAATTAACCCCTCTATTCTCTATTTTCAGTTTATTTTCCAAAGGTGAAGGCTTGCCCCAGCGCTGAAACACCAGATAGACATCTGAGTAGGAGACACTGCAGAAGATAAGGTGATGTGAGTCTGAAGCTTACTTCACTTGAATTCTAGTGAAAAAACATATTAACTCTCACTGTTACCAGAGCAAGGTTCCTTTGAGGAGTAGTCTTCCAGGTTTGCTAGGGAAGGAGCTGTACAAAACAATGGCCAGCATAATTATAAAAAAGCACTAGCAGGAATTTGCTGCTCAAAGCCCTCAGTTCCAGTATTTTGACACAGCAGCTCTAATTTAAATTTTTTTTTCTATATATACAGTTTTCTAAACAGGGAGATAAATCAAGCTGCCAGCAGTTCAGCAGATGTTAGCTAATAATTTTCTGAGGATTCTTTACCATTTAAACAAATATTTCCCTGAGACTGATCACTGATGCATTGCTTTCATCACACCAGCGACTCAACTTGCTAGATGCGGGGTAGGGTGGCAGCAGCTTTTGCATCAATATGCCTTAGGCCTGGTCGAGGCAGATCATCTAAACTGACAAAAGGAGAAAATTTATGGTGTCCTTTCCAATTAAATCCTTGGTTTCTCTCCTAAGATGGCCTGGGTTGCCAGTGGTATTTTTAATACTGCAAACAGCTGCTACCTAAAAAGCCTAACAACCAACTCGTGACCATGAAATAAGTGCTGTGTGGTGACTTTGCTTGATAAGGCCCAGGTTCAGAACAATAACCTCACCAGTGAAAGGCTCTCCAGGCTATTTCCATCACCCCTATATACCTCTTTCCTGACTTATTTTATGCTGTCTTTGCTCCTGCTCTCCTACCAGGGAGGATATGGGATTTTTCAGCACAAGTTGACTGATAAATGAAATTCACTGTCTCTGTGTCTTTGCTCTCGGGGGCAGGAAGGGTAGCAGGAGCCTTTGCTGGTGCTGCTGAGGCCATCCAACCTGCGATTTGTTTTCGTCCATGGCATAGAAATGCATATTTGTACAAAACACTGCCAGTCAGGGCTGCAGTGAGTGTGTGACCCAGGAGGGTTCTTGCTGTCCCCATGAGCCTGAGTGGGCTGATCTGTGTGTGGTGGCAGTGCAGGGAGTGTTTCCTATCGGCTGGTGTGATGTCATGGTCAGTCTGCAGTGTGTGAACTTGCCATTTCCTGACTTTCAGGGTTATTGCAAATGGCTAGTCGGAAGGAGATCCTGTTCAGGTGTGGGACAGGCAAGTAACTAACTAACTAACTAACTAACTAACTAACTAACTAACTAAATTTATATAAAAGCACTGGCACTGTGCCTGCTACCAAGTCAGAAAACTGCTCTATGTGTCTCTAACAGCCTGTATGTGCAACAGGGCTCTTTCCAAATGCTGCAGTGTTAAATGTGCTTAGCAATGACTCAAAAGAAAGCTACCTGGCAGGTATATTCTCCATGGTCCTCTCCATCCCTGGCCTCTCTGCTCAGCCTGCCAGCCCCATGAGTCAACCGGGGGGGACGATGCTGATAGCGTAGGGCTGCATCTTACATTTGACCGACTCTGCTTCATTAAACACCCCAATGGCTGATGCAAATCCTGAAGCCCCCAAATGTGCCTAACCCTGCTAGGCAGTGAGATGTCCTGTGAGAGGTGGTTTGAAGCAAAGGGAGGTTGCCTGGACCACACACGTGTGTGCATGCACAGGGTTGTGTCATTCCCTTGCTTTTCTCACTTGGATGAAACTTTATTTCAAAGTTTGGGCCAGGGCCTATATTTGGTGATCTAATGTCTCGGGTCTTTCTTTTGTCTTCACAGGACATGAGTTGCCGCAAAAGAGCTTTGATGAATTTCCCCAGCCAGTCATTAGTGTTACACATCCACATTATCCTCCTGCCAGCAGGCAGCGGGCTCCAGGAGCTGCATCCCTGGCTGCCCCAGGGAGACGGCGGCACAGTGCAGCAGAAACACGTGTGCAGGGGCACGCTCTCCCCTGTCTCATGCTGGCAAGACTGGGCCCCTGGCAGCACTACAAAGTTCCCCTGCTTCCCAGGGCCCCCAGGGGATGAGACACCTGTCTGGAACAAGAAGAGACTGGAAAAATGCTGGCCCCAGTCCCTCCTTCCTCACTGAGAGCGGCAGTCCACCTAGCTCAGTGTCCGGTCTCTGCACAGCTCACACGGATGCAGCTGGAGGACTTGGCCAGCAGATCATGTCACTTGTGCACAGCTTTAGTTCAGTGGCCAGCAATTTGTGACTCAAGGAGTGCCTGACCAATGACCAACATAATCATAACTCTTAGCCTGCCATGCATGTCTTGGCTATGGATTTCGCCAGTTGCCTCTTGAATCCCTACCAACCCCTGGTGCCCACAGCATCCCCTGTCAAAGAGTTTCCCTGCTCCAGCATTAATGGATGATCTGCATGTCCCATATTGTCAAGTGTGTGTTAGTGCTACATCCATCTTCTGGAGAAGGACGCATGCATCCATAATGATGCTACAGGAGAGGCAAAGGAGATAATCTGGCTCCCAAGCCCATCCCTCCTCAGCTGATGCCAAACAAAACAGCTTGGTACCGTGCACCTGCAGGAGAACCTACAAATAGATTCTGGGTACAGAAGAGTTACATAACACAAGAGCAGAAAGTGTAGTCCATGGTCTGTATTTCTGTTCAAAAGATGTGACAGCATCTCAGAGAGGGGAGCTCTAATAGGTGTCAGATCATGTCAGGAGTGACTTGGCTCACTTTATGCCATGTGTCATGAAGTCTGTTTCCCCAAGAAATGAAGAAAAAAGGGGGAAAAGGAAATAATAATGAGAATATTAGTTGCAAGTATCCACTCTGAGTTGATGAGTGGCCCTTTGATGTTGGCATGGCCTTTGCTACTTCCAAACCATGCTGCAGCCAGTGCCACATGTCACATCGCAATGAAAGAAGGAGTCTTCTTCCCAGAGGGGCTTGCTCTGCCACTTCAGCCTGCTTTCTTTTTCCTTCCCTTGTTTGCCACAAGCCTACCAGTGCTTGCTGGTCATGCTGAGTGACAGACAGCACTGACGGCAGCAGCTTCTGCAGCAGCAAGGATGCGCGAGCACGGCATTCTGGCACATGGAGTTTTGTGAGGCAGTAGGCAATGAGGGCATGGGATCTGCTGAGCAGAGATACTGCATTTTGGAAGCCAGGGCCCTGTCTTACAATGAGGATCAGAGAAAGCAAACTGTGGAAAGGCATGCTACGGCCACAGGCGCTGTTTTTTGTGGGGACAAGGAGAGGGGACTCAAACCCAGGATATTTATATACCTTCCATCATGTTATTCCTGAGCCAGCTGTGCCACCAAGTCACTGCATGTCCTTGGCTGAGCTGCCCAACCCCTCATGCCCCACTCTCCTTGCCCATATTGGTCTGTCCTCTGGCAGGAGTTGTGCTTGCAGGCATGGACTTAACGGGCTCAGAGGCCTCCATTCATCCCTGTCTCTTTCTCTCCTGCTGCGGTGCTGACATCTCATATATTCCCAGCATTGCTCTGTGGTTTTTCTCCAGCTTTGGGAGACCATGTGCCAAATACTGCTGATCAGCCTGCTGACCAGCTACATCTGGTGTATCCAAAGCCAGCCAGAGGCTCTGGAGTGTATGCTGCTTTGTGACGGCTGCCTGTCGCTTGTTGCAGCATGCGGATTGGGCTGGCACAGTGCAGAGTCTCGCTCCATGCTCACATCCCGCTCCATGCTTACATCCCATGCCTGGTGAGCAAACTGGCTCTGATGTGGAGATCAGCCCTTAAATGGAGGGGGTTACACTGCTCTCCTGGCACAGCAAAGACTCCCTAAAATGAGAGGCTATATATAGAGCCTCCTTTGCAGACTTCTGGTTTGTCAGGAATGCAGTGTGGCAAATTGGGGAATTGGTCTGGGGAGGTTGATACTGAACTGGGTATATTCATGTCAGATTACAAAGTCAGGGTTAAGCACAGACCTTCTTGGCCTTCTCTCTTTGCTTATCTGTGCTGATCTAAACTCTGTAGTAAATAGCCAGAGAAATTGCTGCACCTGTCCCAAAGCACACAGTGATTTCCATGATCATACACTGGGCAGAGCATGCTGGGGCAAAGGGATGGGCTCCTGACCTGTTTTCCTAGACTGAGCTGCTGGTAATTAAGCAACAGATGATGTGCCTGGGACTTTGATCACCCATTAATGATGATTGTGTGGGTCAGCTGGAACAGAAGCTGTAATGTTTTAAAAAAGGTTCCTTAGGAGTTGTTTTAGGAAAGGGAAGGTAGTGATTGTTGAGGTGGGTATGCTGCTGAGTTATTTAACAGAAGGATTGGACCTGTGTGGTGGAAAAAAGATCTTCAATGCTTCAGAAACATCTCAATGTCGTGAAGGAATGGCAGCTTATAAACAGGTACTGGTATGTTGTTGCTGTTTAGATAGGCATATTTCTTGATGTGCTGAAAGCCAAGACTATTAATTGCTTTGGTTTTCTCATAGTTCTGAGACCAGCTGTAATCCCTCCTGCATGTAAGATTGAAATTCTGGGAGGTGAAAACCTTTTTAAGTAACTGAAGGGTTGGTTCTTGTCCTGCAAGCCCAGGACAGCTGAGCAGGCCCCTTTCTATGATAGGGTCTGCAGGCAGAGAGCAGTGTGTTCCAGAGGGTCCCAGGAATGCTGCTGCGCTGGAGACGGTCCAGGGAAGCCAGAGACACATGGACATGCTGAATTCAGCAGCAGCAGCCCTTCCAGGGCTCTGGAACACGTAAATAACTTCAGTGGCAGTAATGTCATCCCTGCTCACATGCGTGCTTTCTTAATGTATATATATATAGGCACTTGGCATGCTTCTGAGGGAATATTTATTTTTTTTATGTGTTGACTCTCTGGAGAGTTGTACCTTGAGCTGAGTAGAGGAAAAATTGAGGAAATAGCATATCCCTCCTCACACCTCAGAGTCCTGCACTCCTTAGCCCAACAACCCACACATTTACCAGACTTAGTTGCTAGTAAGTGAAGAGGGCAGAGCAGCTGCAGTGAATTAATTGGTAACTTCCAGACCTGGGTTATTACCTGCAAAGCCTTAGAGCAGTTACACACAACTCTGTGAGCACAAGCAGACCAGTGTTACCTGTTGCAAAGGGGAAAGCTGGCACAGATGCCTGGCCTGTTGTTTCTGCAGCTCTTGAAGATGAAGGGGAGGGAAATACCCTGATACAATGGCTCTCACTGCTGCTCTGGGTTCCTCTGGGAACTTGCAGACTTCTGGCATGGGAGTGGTGGGGTGCAGCTGCCCTGGAGTGAGCTGAGCTGGAGCTGCTGAAGCCCTGCATTTCCATGGAGGGTTACAGTCATTTGTGTGCTCTTCAAGTCCTTGTTGATTTTAGCTGCTGGTCCTGCAAAAGTAGTATCTGTCTAGTTTGGAGAGTCATATTCCACAGTCAGCTATGACTGTAATGCATTAGAAGTGCAATAGGAGCACTCATTTAAAAACAAGCAAACAAACAAACCAACCCTCTGTCAATAAAGGGTGATTTGGTCCAAGTTCTTAATTGTTAAAAGTCTGATTGATTTCACAGAACTGGAGTGACATCTGGAGATTATTCCCTTTCCTCTCCTATGTAACATAGGAGTGTGCCAGCTTCATCAAATGTGGGTTTATCAGTTATTCATGTGTCAGAAATACTGAGAAAGCCTGGGAAGAAAGAGAATAAGTGGTGTACATGATAAACTTGCCTGGAAATCATAATATGTTTCTTTAAATATGGTCAATAAAGGGATTTATCCTCACTGTTAAGTACCTTAACAGGACCCAAATAAATGTCTGACAGTCCATAGGACTCTTACCAGTCAATGATGCCTGGGAGCTTAAACCCCTTAAGATTTCTTGATGGCTTCTAATATTTTTCTCATAAGCTGCTACTGCAAAAATAATTTTGGAAGGGCTTAGAGACTCTTGCACATGCTCTTTGGTTTCATTTTTTGAAGCCGTAATTACTACTTTGGCCTGCAGTGCTACTTACTCAGTTTTCTGTGTGAAGTCACAACCTAGCTCTGGAATGGGCTGGAACTCATTAAATCTGAGCAGGATGTTCAGTTCTGTAGATTTCATTTGGAAATCAGTTGGTGATTCTCATATATTATTACAAATTTACAGTTGTCCCTGGTTGATAATTATGTTCTAAGTCTATCCCTCAAATTAATCTGAGTGTATATTTTAAACAGTTCTGCCATGGCTTTAGTTTAAGTAAATGACTTACAGGAATGACACATTTGTTACTAATCCTCCAGCCTCTTATAGCCAAATTCTGTAATTCTCTTCCAGACTGGTAATTCTTTCTTAGGCAAGCAGATCTACTGACTTCACATTTATTCACCCAGTTTGGACCACCACTTAAGCACATGGTTAATTGTAAACATGTGTTTAGGTCCTATTGACTTCCATGAGGCTTAAGTGCTGTCTTGAATAGGCATTCTTTTCCAAATTGGAGCCGGAAAATTAAATTTGTCCCCCTGTATAAAAGATCAATTCAACTGTTATGCCTCCAATAGAAAGCTGAAAGTTCTGTTGGACTAATGCACACTTAAAGTGTAATAACTGTTGCTGAAAACCTTGTCAAGTAAACTCCTATTCTGGAAGGAGCACTCACATTCAGAGATGTTAAGGGATAGCTATTTTTTGATGCTATCTCTGTATAGATACAAAATCATTTTAACTATACTTGGAAGATAATATTTTGATTTGTGTCATTATTCAATGAAAAAGCTGAAGTGATGTGTAACTAGGATGACACTAAGGAATGCAGAGAATTTGAAATTTAAGGCTAGCAGAAGCAATGCTTCTACTTCATTAAGGAAAAATAAAATTATTATATTTTATTTAAAGTGAGTCTCTGCTACACACTATCTATTCCTGATGCAAGTCACTATAATGGAGCCACTGGCCTGCCAATTTTCATTAGAAGAAGGAACAGAAAGAGGCTCAAGTTCTGGCTACCCATTCACATGGACACATGCCACAAGTTCTGAGGGAACAGCGTGATTTCCCTTTCCTTTTGGCTCCATTTTGTTCTGACACAGGAAGCAGAAGTGGGTAAAGACAAATGTGGGCACCTGCCTTTGCCTCCCTTCCTCTGTGTGCATCTTGTGCAGGACAAGTGGGCTGCAAGCAACATCAGATGGTGGCCTGGTGGAGGGTGCTTGCCAGGCCAGAACTTGTCCCACCTGCTTTCCATGTTAGGGCCATACAGTGCATGATCCACATGCTTCTGGTTCAATCCAACTTCAGGTCAGCAAGTACTGCTCCCATGGCATGAACAGGAGTGACCATACCCCAGTGCCAGTAGCCCAGGCTATTAAGGAGCCCTTGGGGTTAGTGTGAGCTGGAAGGCTCTTGATGGCTTTGCAATAGTCAGTGAGTGCTCAGCGAGGTCAGCTCTGGCTGATGTGCTGCTGCTTTCAGGGTGCAGGATAAACAGCTTTGTATCAATGTATAAAATGAGAATGAGAAACTTTAACTAGGAAAACAGTTCACTGCAAGCAGTAGGTCCAAGGGATCACACTTCTGGCACAAAACAAGTGGGAAGAAAATATTGAGTCTCTTTACAGTTCTTCAGAAGGAGTAAAAGAAAAGGTTAACCTTTAAAAACATTTTCACCAATTACTTGGCTTTCCCATGACATCAGTCCTCTCAGTTTCTATAGTCCTTTGAAGAACAACATTGCTAATAACTAACCTCATGTCTTTCATATAATCCTGAACTTTCCTTTGAGCCTTCAAGGAAAATCACAATTTCCCCTGTGCAAAGCTTTGCTTTGAATTTGGAGTCTGAAATTTTATATTTAGGATAATGTGAGGGAGTCCTGGGAGACCAAAAGATACTTACATTAGTTGTATGATAGCATTTTAGCTGTTCACCAGCATTGCAGATCTATGCACACATGTGATGCATGTCATGCGCACAATGTGTGGGATGTGCCTTAATATTCAGGTGTATAGTTTTTAATGCACGAGCAGAAAGCACACATCTCGGCTATATGGCAGATTCCCGTAGTTCAAAGGTGCTGAGAAACATGATATTTGCTCACACATTTGCCCTTATTCCAGCAGCATGCTTTTTGATGTCGGTCATGCTAACTCACTTTTAGAACACCCAGAGGTTTAAAAATACTTCCATGAGTAGCTACAGAATGTTGTTACACTGTACTGGAACAACTTTGATAAGAGAGGAGGGATCTTGTCAGTAGAAGCACAACACACTTCTTACTTAAGAATAGGCTTGGATCTAGTGGTATCCTGTTAATTCTGAGATGTGAAGGGTGACTAAACTTCGAGCATCCAGGAGTGCTCGAGAGGTACCTGAAAGAAGGGCCTAATCATGTGAACACCTGATGGAGAGCTTCTATGGACCCTAACGGCTGGCTTGTCACAGCAGTGGCCCTGTAGGGATATAAGGAAAGGTTCCTTGCTAATCCACTGGCATGCTCTATATGCCCTGAACACGGGAAAGATACTGAACAAATGTGGTTGCAAACCCTTCAGATCTGTGTTCCGTTCAGGTTTGGTTCGGTGGAGTTTTTCAAACCTTAGCAGTTTGTCTTTTTCGCTTGTGTGATTTTTCTTGTGTTTTTCTGTCAGGGGTTGATTTTTTTTCCCCCTGTGTGCACTTTGAGGCTTCTGTTTAATGCTCTCAAAGAGCAAACAAAGGAGTTGAATACACTTGCTGATGTTCCCCATTTCATGGCCTGTTGATAACTACACGATAACACTCTCCATTGGATTCTTCATTTAAAAAAAAAGTAAGAAGAGGAAGAAAAGAGCCTTTGTCAGTCTCGATAGCACTATTCACTGTTTTACCAACAAGTTACAGTGAGAACATCAGCTTCCTGTCCTTTCATTGAAGCCCATTGATCTTTCTCCCTAGTAAACAGAGCTGCTGTAGCTTTTGTTTGACTTGTGCTCCCCATTTGTGCGGTGCATTTCAGGGATGAAAAGTGCTGTTGTGGCTGTTCTGCAGGAGAACTGGGACAATGGCAGTGGGACAATGAGTGGGATGTGTGGTGGCTGTTAGAGAGGGATACTGGGTGGTTGGGCTGCCACCATAAACACGGTGGTCTTTGGGGAAAGGTTGTGGCCGAGCAGCTTGTAAATGAGCGGCAGTGGGATTTCAGGCTGGACATTGCCCACATCTGCCATTCAGTCAGCCCTGGGCAGGGCAGGGCAGGTTGGAGGATGGATGGCACGACATACTGGTTCTAATGACAAACACTCTCACCAGTGGCCAGGATGTAGGAAGGATGTGACAACAGATCTGTGATTTCACTCTTTCTTGGTCATTCTGTTATCAGAAAATTCCAATATAAATACTGTGATTAAGGTGTCCCAGCTGGGGGAGTGTGCTGGAGCTGCAGGACCAGCTATGGTCCTTTAGGAGCACCCAGGCTACTCAGGCCCCTTGGCTGTAAGAATATGTGTATTGGGGAAGACCTGGGTGAGTGAGGTACCAGCCATAGGAAAACACTGAGAATGAACTGGCAGAGCTTGTGTCAGGGGAGCAGCTGGGGCTGTGGGGTGAGAACTCCGCAAAGAAATAAGCCTTTTTTTATCCCCCCTTGTTTTTCTTACAGTCATTGAAGTGGATGATGCTTTAGGAAACAGAGCAGAGGTGTAGAGATCTGGGGTTTCCCTTGATGATAGTAAGAGGGTCCAAAGAGGTGTGACTACTGGCAGAAAGCAAATGTATGCTTTTTCTGATCTGAAGTAGCAAGAAACAAAAAGATTACTTGCCCGCTCCTGCCTTTCAAGCTCCCTTTAAGCAAGGAAACTTTTCCTTGTTGATTTGCATTGTACGTGGGTATTCTTCTTGGTCATACTGTGGAAGAGAAATAATGTAGCAAGTCTCAAGAGAATATTTCCTGTGGGATCTCAAATCCACTGAAATGGAGATCTGTTAATTTTTCTTTTGTTGTTTTGATTCAATAGCAAGACTTGATTTCAGTGAGTTTCTGGCCTTTCTTATTTGCTCCTTACCCATCTTGCAGTGATGTCCAGGAGGCCTGGCTACCAACCATAACTTTATGATGCCAGGCACTTGGCACATACAGGACAAAAAAAAATGAATGTACATTTATGGATATTCTCCTTTAGACTTCCCAGTTTAGTTTTTTTATTAATAGCCAGGGAGAAACACTGCTAAACAGTCGAGATCTGAGTGGGCTGTGCTACTTTTCCTCCAAAAGTATGTGAAAAAACTGAAGTAGGTCCAAGGGTACATCTTTACTGATACTGGTATCTGTGCAGATACTGCTGAGCTGCATCAATGGATTTGGGTAATTCCTGTCACCATAAAGAAATTTAAGCAGAACTTTGCAATGGTGTGAATTTGAACAACTTTTTTCTTCTATTTTCCGTTTTACAACTTGAAGTAGAAGTTGATGAACTTCTTGCTTCTCAGGCACAGTCTTTTCATGTGATTGGCTAATGTATTTTTCCTATAACTTGTAGCAGGAAACCTTTGGAACATAATTGGTCTAGACTGTTTCCAAGTCAAATAACTTGTTTTTGTGCAGAGCATGCTAAATAAGAGACATTGCAGAAGAGATTTGAAGAAACTGACTTGTTCATCATCTACAGTGTCAAACAGGGTTAAAATGTTGTGGTGACTAAAATTTTGTGTGTCAAAATAACTTTTCAAAAAGCAGAATCTTAACTCTTCAGAGATTTGACACAGCTCTGTCACAGGATAACCATCTCTTCACTGAGATGTAGCTTTCATTTTGGGCAGTGTCCAGTTGACAAAGATAGTTTTTGTGAGAAGCTTTATGAGGCTTGGGCTCTTGTAAAATGTGATGTTATGGCAGAAAATTGATTCTAAAATCATAGACTGTGCAATTTGATAGATAGTTGTGCATACATTAAACATTCGTAAGCTTCTATTTAACAGTATTTTTAAAATATCCCTAATGTGCATGTCATGGTGAGAACAAAATTGTAGAATTTTGTACAGAACATATAAGTCTCTCTGCATTTACTAAGGTAGTTTGATGGTCAATTAATGCAATATGCACCTCTTGTCCTTGTGGAGGGTGTGAACCTGGAACACACACACTTCTACAAAGATAGTGCTTGTCTTGAATTCTTCCAGTGATGCTGCACAGCTGACTTTTGTGGATCTGTGAGTGCTTAGCCTTGACTTGTATGATTTGCATCATTGGTTTCACAGGGTAAATCAGTGTTGAAAAATTTAGATATAGGCAAAAGCCTCTGAGCCAGAGCCTAAGGAAAGGGGAGACTGAGGGGTATGCTGGTAATTTATTTCAACAGTACTGCTCTGTTGTCACCCAATTGCTTTTCACGCTTGGGATCCTTTCCTTGCTTCCTGATAACTTCTGGGTGCACTGATAATTTCAAGAAGAGCCACAAAGCTGTTGGGCAATTCAGGATGTTTTTTTGCTTCTGGGGTGCACCCAAGGTGCTGGGGAGGTGATGCTGGTCACCTCTGTTCCCTGGGGCAGGCAGTGGTGGGTGGCATCTGCTGCAAAAGGCAGGGAGGAGAGGCCTGTCTGCAGTCCTGGAGGGGTGTTTGTTCTGCTGGATATTATTAATCAAAGCAGATTTTGGCCAGGGTAAAAGGATAAACACTCTTCCTCCTCTTCAACATATGCTGTGGGAGGCTTCCAGCCCACAGGAAGTTCCAGAAAGTCAGGCTCTCTATTATGCCTTCCCTGTGAAAGGCAGAGGCCCCTGCAGGACAACCCCACTCCTGGATCATGAAACACTGTTCACCAAGCCAAAATTAGGAAGGGGAAAAAGAAGGGGTTGCTTATACCCACCACAAATCCTCGGTAGTGCTCACAACTTGAGCAGAAGGCAGAGTCCAGTGCCCTGGCAGGCGATGGAGGGATGAGGGTTTAGAGGAGACAGTGAGCTGCTGGGGAGCTCCACCCTGTCACTGCAACTTCTCCTGCCCATCCCTCTCTTCTTGATTTTACTTGTTGACTCCTGGCTGAAACCTCCTGGTGGACACCGGAGGTTGGTTTTGGCATGGGCAGGTGCCCACACTTTACAATGGCACTGCATTGCACTTTTGATTGCTTTTGTGCAGCCCAGACTCCCCTTTTCTCCTGCTCTTCCTCTCTCTGTCTCTTTTTCTATTGATATTCCAACTGTGTAACTAAAAATGGACATGGCTTATTAAAACAACGTAGTTGCTATCAGAAGGTTTGCATTAGAATTAGGGGAGGAGGGCTGTAATTTTTTCCTAGTGTAAAGAAAATGGGGCTGAGGGATGGGGTTGGGATTAAGTAAAGGAAAAGGATGACAGGTGGTATATATCCAGCAATGACTTCTCCTCTTCAAAGGCAGGCTATTTTCTAGGTGCTTACATTTGCCCACAGAATTTGGAGGATTAGCACAAATTGCGACCTAATGATGCAATGAAGTGTTTCATGTTGCTGTTTTCCTCATGGGCAGTATGTGCTGTAGCCCTTAGGTATGCTCCAGGCTAAGACACTGACAGGTGGAGCAGAGGTTGATGGAGGGAAGCAGGAGCTCTCCTGTCAACCTTGCCATCCTGCACATGCACATGCAGTGTGTGCTCACGAGCAATTTGATTGCATTGGAATTTGCCTTTTCGTTTTTCTTGCCTCTGTTGTTAAAAACTCTGAGAAGAAAGTGAGGATGACTGTTGTTACTAATGCATGTTCACGTGCCTTGGTGTTTTTTGGGAGGCTGTATCTGAGAGGCCTTCTGCTTTAAGCTGACGTGTGTCTTCTAGTGCCTTGCTCTTAAAGATATCTGTTGCATAATTGTACTGGAAAGACAGTTCTTGCTGAAGGGCTGGATTGCAGGGAAATGGGATGTGCTTTAGGGGGTTTAGTGGGAGGGGAGGTGTCAACAGATTGATAGAGCTGGGAGACGATTATAATGCGTACAGTGGCAAAAAGCCACCGAATATTTATTAGGACTGCAGCCTTCCTTCTATGGAAGGCCAACCCTCTCTGTGAGGAAAAATTCACTCAATCAGAAAGTAGGATCCCAGCAGAATTTCCTGCAAGTATCCTAGGTTGAGGATTATAAACCCTTTGTTTTAAACACTTCTATGGTAGTGAACACATCTTCCACTTACTTAACCTGGCTGTGGGCTTATGCTGACACAAGTGCATAAAGCTTGACCCAGTAAGTAAATCCCTATGTGTGTGTGTGTAAATCCACAATGAAATGCAAGACTTTCAATGTTTATATATATTTTTTTTTTTAATTTTTAGTTTTGTTGTTGTTTTTGTGGGGTTTTTGTTTTGGGGGTTTTTTTCCACAGCAATCTAATACAGGAGTACTCTGGTCCAATACACCACCTTTGCAGTAGTGTGTAACTCTAATGAAACTAATCACTATGCAAAGACTTGTACTGGTGCATAGAAATGCATGCAACTTACTGTTCTAGGCTGAGTTGTTTTGATTAGACTTTAAAACCAATTAAAACTATATTTTGTTTTTTTCCATGGGGGGCTTACTTCAGAGTCACTAGAGCAATTCTGAATGTATTTAAAGATACTAGTTAAGACCTCTATTCAAACTGATTTCTTGGGAAAGATATACTGATTGAAGCTGGTTGCAGATTGCTAAACAGTAACTTTTTAGCAGATTATTTCTCTTTGAACTGAAACTTCTAATACAAACTAGGCTTCTGTTTCTTGATTGCATTTCTCCTTTCAGTTCTATTTTCCTTACCGTCTATCTGCAGGGAAGGCATGTTGTGAGGAAGAGAAATTTATATTAGGTGAGTTGAAAATAATGTAGGCTTCTAACAATAGCTTGGAAAACTGCAGAAATTTTCATGACACTTCAGACATAAAATATTTGTTTTTCACTTCTCGATCTTAAGTGCTTTGTCTTGTTGGTCTCTGCTGTTGGCATTGCAGAAGCAAAGCGCTTTCATCACTTACACTGAAAGTTTTAGAAGTGTCCTGTTGTAGAGCTAGATACCATGGAGCTAAAAATGCAGCTGGGTAGCCCATCATGGTGCTTTGGATTGTGAAGGAATGGCAACAGATCTCCTAGTACAGGTGACAGAAAGAAGGCTTCCCAGTGGCATAGGGAGAGGTGTTCCTTAGGCAAAGATGATTTATTCTTCTCTTGAAGATTTTGTAGACTGAACTGATGCTTCTTGAGGAAGCATAGGTCTGAGTTCAGGTCACTTTATGTTTTGTATGTTTTAGAAACCTTAACAGCCCAAATGCAAGATTTTACAAGGCAGAAGGCCTGTATGCAGTATGTATATACAGATGCACCTCCTAATTTGACATCTTCACCATTAAGCTGGTCCTGTGATGCCTGTGGTGGAATGAAATGCAGACACTGATAAGGCTGTGATTATTTTTAACAGCAGCACAGTGGGAAAGAGTGGCTGCTTGGATGCAGCGACAGAATCGAAGCCAGCTGTAGCAGTGAAAGTCTCACAGGGTTAACCACAGTCTGCCTGCAGCTGCTGCAGCTCAATACCCAGCATTCACATGCGGCCTCACCAAACTGCCTTGTGACATTTTTGATTCATGTCAGGGACAGAGTACCATTGTTGGGGGGAAAAATAACTGTTTTATAAAATGGTCTGCAGGCTTTCAGTCATTTCAGTCTCTATTCTCTCCTCTGTGCCACTCTCTAGGTTCGAAAAAAGTTCTTCTCGCTTTCTATTCCACTCACTGCTTTAAAAATGGTTTCTGGCTTGATTTCTTTTATTAAAGAGCAAGAGCTGCTCCTTAACGCTCAGGAAGAGGCTAATAGTGGGCCCTATTCTACCTTTGTCATGTTGCTGTGACCTTTAGGGTTTGAGGGATCTGTGCCTCTTGATGGTGTGACTAGCAGGAGAAGCAACAGTGTGCTTTTGCTAGTAGGCAGGATCCTGGGGTTCAGAGGGAAGGGCCTCCCCTTTTGTAGCAGGCAACTGGCAAGGATTTCTTGAGTGATTACTCTTTGCTGTAAGAACAGGGCGCCTGCTGCAGGTCTGCTGTCAGACCATCAGCTTGATTGCTCTGATTGCGCCAGTGCAATGGGCTCTGGGGATGGAGGCTCTGCTCCTTTACTCTTTTCAGTGCAGAGATAAAAAGCCTCTTTGTTTTTCAGATTTATGGAAAAAGTTTTAAATTGTTTGTCGTTCATTGCCCTGGGTAACCCCATACTGTGCTGCTAGTTGGAGCTCCAGGGCTGAACACCTAGGGCTGGCTGGGACAATGGGACAGTATGAAAAGGGCCTTTCCTATTCTCATTCCTCCGAAGGAAGTGCTACTGAAGGGCCTGAATGCATTTTCACAGCTTTAATGCCTCATTTGCTTCAAGCACAGGGATTTGCAATTTGAGAAAACAAATTAAACTAGTGCTGTTTCTTTTTTTTTTTTTTAATTTATTTTACCTTTTTTTCTAAAGGATTCATTTCCTCCCATACATGTTACAGCAGATGCTCAAATGGGGACAGCTTGAAAAAATGTCCTAGTGAAAGGTTAGGTTGTTCTTGGTTTTTGTTTGGTTGGTTGGTTTTTGTTTGTTGTTGTTGGGCGGTTTGTTTGTTTGTTTGTTGTTTAAAAAAAAAAAGAAAAGGTTGGTGCCAAGGTGACCCTGAGTACAATTTCCCTGAAGCCAAGGTGGGCTGTTAACAAGGAGGATTTGATACCTTGATTCTGCCCATTCAGGACTCCAGGCAGAAAGATTTCCAGAGAAAGACCATGATACTGGGTCCAGATTCTCCTGACACAGCAAATGCAGCTCTATTTCAAACCTGATTTGAGCATGGAATTCAGACCTTCTTTCAGTGGAGATCTAACTTGTGGCACTCGGTTGTAGCACAGACTGCAGCACAAGCCACTCAGGGCACAGGTAATGGCCAGCACTTTATTTTCTCCTCTGGAAGCCCCAGATGGTGGGGAAGTTACTGAACACTCTGCAACACTCAGATGGACACAGCAACCTGGGTGGGTGGGGTGTGAGGATCTGAGCTCGGTGGGCTTGTGCTCCTCCATCCCTCTGCCTGAATAATGAGCCCTCCTGGGACAAACAGCCCTGGGGAAGTCACTGGTCTGGACCCCTCATCTCCTCACAGCACTTGAGAGCCTGAGATGGTAATGGGTGCCCACGTGCTGTGTTCCTCTGGTGCTCCTGGTTGTGCAGTATCCAGGCCAGCTCCTCAGAGAGACAGTTCAGGCCCGAAAAAGCTTATTAACTCTGGCTCTGTGCTGTTTGAAACAGTCTAAAGTGCTCCGGGACTAGGAGGAGCAGAATAGGAGTGTATGTGGAGCATTGCACCCATACAGAGCTGGCCTGGGAGTCTCTGCATCCTGCCAGACTTCATCCACAACCTGGATAGAGCACCTGTGGGTAATTGGGAGCTGACTGTGCCTGACCGGAGGGCACTGTCAGGTTAATTAGACATCTGCAGGCTGTTCTTAAAGCCTTTTCCTTTGCAGTCCCAAAATGGAGAACTGTTTAATAGAAAAGAAAAAAAAAAAGGACTTTTCCCCATATTGGCATAGAACACTGTTTTTACTTAATTGAAGACTGGTGTGGACTGATTTAATCTTTTAATAATTTCCCTTTCTCAGGTACTAAAACCTGTGGCTCAGCATGGCTTTTCTGATTTTCCTGTTCTTTGGTTTGCTTTCCATATTTTGCATTTATGTATTTTCTTCCCTGATTCTTAATGTGCTTAGCCTGTTAAGACAAATATAAGATCTTTATAGTAGCATCTGAGATCATAATCTGTCTATATCAAAGGCCAGAATTATTCCCTGTTGTTTGTAAAGGAATTATTTAATAAGTAATCTTTGTAAGTGTCAACATTACACATGAGATGACATAACACTTGGGGAAAGTAAGGACTAAGCCAATATTCCCACACCAGCTTCAAAGCTAAATATGCTTTCACATACAGATGCTTCCTATTTCTCATCTGTGGCTTCTATTTCCTCCTAATTGGAGTTGACACTGGAAGTACCAGTTCTTCTTTTCCTCCTCCTGGATGTTTTGATTGGAATGTTAATACCATCCTCCTTCATTACCAGGCTCTGTGGAGTGGTGTGCCACGTGGTTTAAGGTATAGGATTGATTTTCCCGTGGAAGCTTAGCATGCTGCAATGTCAGAAGTGTTAATTCACAGCTGGCTACTTGCTGCACAGCAGTCTGAGACCTCGTGTGCCTGCACTTTTGGGAGCAATTGAAATCCAGACACAGGTTTTGCCTTTCTGGCCTATCCTGCCCAAAAGCCAAACCTTGCATTAAATGAACTCAGAGAGAATCAGACTGTTCTGCAAGTAAAGTAGTGGAATCATGAATGCTGAAAATGCACACACACACAATTTCTCCTTCAGAGTGTTTCTACAGGTTGAAAATATCAATCTCTGCAAAAAATCTGAGTGTTGGCCCCTGGGTGGCAAAAAAACTCCTCCAAGACTAGAGAAGCCTTGTGTTTCCTGCAAAACCCCTCCCCATTCTTGCCTCATGCATCCCTCCCAGACAAATTGAACCTCCCAAGAAAAATTAATAAATTTCTGTGGTGTGAATTCAAAACATCAAAATGTCATGGAGAGTTAATCCTTTCTGTTAGTAAGGCAAATCTGATCGAAACGTCCTTAATCTTTGCCTTACCAAAGCAACCTCTGAGGCCAGGCAGTAAGGAAAGGGGGTAAAACCAGGGAAATACTTTGCACCAGTGTAGATGCTCCTGTCCCAGCTGGGCATCTGCAGGTCCCAGGGTGCCTGCATCCTCCTGGGGAGTTGTGTAGCTGCCAGGGAACTGTAGTGATTTCTTGAGAGCTTACAAATGCACATTATCTCTTCTCTGAAATCACTGTGAAGGGATTTTAAACCACTGGCTGCCAAAAGCATTTATCCCAAGGGAGAAGATTTGAGATTTCCCTGCAAAGACGTCTTGCAGTCCATTAGGGTGTAAAGCCACCCATGATGCTGCTGAGTTCCAGGCCACAAGCAGGGATCCCTGCACCCAGGGCTCTGTTGGGCCCAAATGCTCGGTGTTTGGCTCAGAGCTTTCCTTGCCCACAGACTCCCTGTGCGGTGAAGGCAGCTTTTCATCTCCTTGCACAAGTATTGCTCGAATGCAAACCCTCAGAGCTGATCACTGCAGCCAGCTCAGGAAACGAGTGTCCTCTACTGAGGGGCTGTTGGGGTATTTGCAGGTCTTTTGGGTCAAGGTCTCCCTTGCCTTCTGATGTGCTTGCACAGCTGATGTGGCTGAGACTTTCCTGTCATGTGGTACTGCAAAAACCCTGATAAAGTAACAATGCCTGAATCCAGGGGGTCTGAGGACAGCTTTGCCTTACAAGAGTATGGAATGTTATAGTGACGCAGGGATCCCTGCTGCCCCAGTGCTGACTTGCCAAATACGAAACCCTGCCTTGTTCCTTGTACTTTTTATCAAGATCTTTTTGACCCTGTTCTCGGCATCTGTCTCTAGGCATATCCAGGTGCCATAAAACCTAGACAGTAAATGTCCCTGAACAAGTAATAACTCTGTGAAATCTTAGCACTGACACAAAGGAGGTTTATTGTTATTGTACTTTGCAGACAAACTGGTAGAAAACAGTGATCCAGAAAACAGTGACCTGGAGAGGGGCAGAAGATCCTGAGGATCACTTGCATGGTGTCCGTCCTGTTTTACAGGTAAGAGGCTCAGAGGTGACTTGAGGCCTTTTGTTACCAGGCTCTTCTTCACTTTACATGAGTTGGGACAAGTGCCTTCAGCACTGGTTTACTTGAAAAGCCTGGCTTTGTCGTGGGCCCTCTATGTCCTTGCAGTTGTCATGAATGAATCTTTCCTGTGTCCTGCTACGTGTTAGATGGGTATTATAGGCCAAGGTGTCTCACAGGGTCAGGATTTTGTTGGCATAATGAGAGAACAACAGTTGTCTTGAGACAAAGCTGTTCTTCAGCTTTTTCCCTTTTTTCCCTTTTTTCCCCTTTTTTCCTTTTTTTCCTTTTTTTCCTTTTTTTTCCTTTTTTTTCCTTTTTTTTCCTTTTTTTTCCTTTTTTTTCCTTTTTTTTCCTTTTTTTTCCTTTTTTTTCCTTTTTTTTCCTTTTTTTTCCTTTTTTTTCCTTTTTTTTCCTTTTTTTTTCCTTTTTTTTCTTTTTTCCTTTTTTTCTTTTTTCCTTTTTTTCCTTTTTTTCCTTTTTTTCCTTTTTTTCCTCTTTTTTCCTCTTTTTTCCTCTTTTTTCCTCTTTTTTCCTCTTTTTTCCTCTTTTTTCCTCTTTTTTCCTCTTTTTTCCTCTTTTTTTTCCTCTTTTTTTCCTCTTTTTTCCTCTTTTTTCCTCTTTTTTCCTCTTTTTTCCTCTTTTTTCCTCTTTTTTCCTCTTTTTTCCTCTTTTTTCCTCTTTTTTCCTCTTTTTCTCTCTTTTCCTCTTTTTTTTCCTCTTTTTTTCTCTTTTTTCCTCTTTTTCCCCCTTTTTTCCCCCTTTTTTCCCCCTTTTTTCCCCTTTTTTTCCCCTTTTTTTCCCCTTTTTTTCCCTTTTTTTTCTTTTTTTTTTTACCTCTGTCGCTGCATTCCTGGGCATTCCACCTTCTTTTTTGAACCTTTCATGCAAAGAATATTGTGGCAAAATGGCTGCTCTAAGTGTTCATCTTTGCTAGAGGAAATGACTCAGGACTAATTTTTGGCTTTATTATTTAGGTTGCAGGCTTGTAAAATGGCTATTTTTAGAAAGTAGT
Source organism: Eopsaltria australis (assembly GCA_034509425.1). Classification (NCBI taxonomy): domain Eukaryota; kingdom Metazoa; phylum Chordata; class Aves; order Passeriformes; family Petroicidae; genus Eopsaltria; species Eopsaltria australis. Next base: position 1,381,852 of record JAVTVJ010011974.1, read on the forward strand.
GAGGAATCCTATACAGCTCCTTCACAGTGCCTTCTCTCAATTTCTTATTAAAGTTGAATGATTTTTACTTTGGTGGAAATGTGGGAAAGACAGCCAGCACAGGCATAGGCGGCCGTATGCAATCTTTCTTCACGTCCCCAAGCTTAATCTGAAACTGTGTGAGGTCTCCTGTGGTCCAGACCTGTGCTTCCCTCTAATAGACACTGTAGTGCTAATTGTGTTATTGCTTTGCATGAAGGACAAGTTGTCCCCAGGGACCAAGATGGCTCCATCAAAATAATTTCCAGAATTGATCTAAATGGCATTTGTTCTAAGTATAGTTTTTAGAGGGAAAATACAATGATATTAGCTCAGAAACCAGGGAACAGACACCTTCTTCCAACATGTTTTCATGCTAGCTTGTGTGTCTACAGCACTACTGCAACATGAATATGCCAACTACCTCTTCCAAATTTCCCGCCTGTTTCTGTTATCACAATGTTCTTTCTGGAAATCCATGCAAAATATCATGAAGTTATCTTAAGCCCTTTGCATTGTCTTCAGTTCTTGAGTTCTCAACAGTAGTTTCCTAGAAAAGTGGTACTCTCCCTATCTATTTGGTAATTCCTACCATGTATCACAAGGAATTCCTGCAAATTCCCATCAGCCGTGACAAACTTACCTTGTAGACCCATGTAGTGATTTTGATGGCTTTACAGACCTGTTTGTTTTGTTCTGAACTAAATTAATAGCACTGTGATGGCCCCACTCTAGCACTGAACTTCTAAACCTCCCCTAATATACTAATCAGCATGTCAGTAGAATATTCTTTCTGGATAGAGACAAGCCTGGTGAAACGGATTAGACATTCACATGGCATTGCATAATTCAGAGAGCAGGCATGGTGCATATGATTTGCATTAATAGCCTCTACTGCAGCAGCTTCTCACAGGTCTCTCTCATTAGATCATATGTGGAAGCTTCCAGACTGTCAATCAATTACAGTAATTTCCTTTTCCATATTTATTCCATCACAATCATTGACAGTTACCATTAAGTGACATTAATACAATACAATACAATACCACCTTGCATTTTCCAGTGTACCTCTTACAGGGTTCCTAACGCATATAAGGCTGAGAGGCTTCATTATGTATGGAAAAGGTGTCTGCTCTCCCTGGCTCAGCAAAGCGTGGCTCCCCTGTGACGGGGAGGAGGATGGAGCACCTTGTGCCACTGTGTCTGGCAAGCCCTGTGGGCTGCTCAGGAGTGGGGTCTGCTGGCTTGGGATGGAGGTGGCTCCTGCCCAATGGTGAACACAGGGTGCCCTGAGAGGTTGGCAGACTCAGTTAGGACACAAGAAAACTTGACTGCAACAGGTCAGTGCAGCTTGTGTGGCATGTTCAGGTGTCTCAGCATGGATATTTTAGTATGGTTTTGGTTACAGATGCCTTATCTTGTTTGATGCCATTGGACCTTCCCAGTGGACTGACATGAGCCAAGTTTTCATATGTAGCAGCTAACACTAGGCATTCTTGTTAGAGGAACCAGAGCTCTTTTCTTCCTTCCAGCCCTGCCCTTCCTGTCTCACTGACTGCTTAAAACCACCTGTCCTGCCCTAGGTAAGCAGGGTTCAGAATAACAAATCCTAGTAGCATCCTCTACTGAATAAGCATGGGCCCAGCAGCACCAAAGCAGGGCCGTCTTTATGCAGTTCAGAAAATCCAAAGGGTTGGTGTGGTCATACTGTAGCTAATGACCTGGTGGCAGCTGAGGGGGCTCCTCCTGGCTATTCCTCTGCAAAATGTGTTAGAGTACCTATGGTGAAAACTTAGACTAGTGGTCTTAGCCCTCCTGTTTGAGATCCATCTTCTGGGGATCACCTTGAAATTACTCTGAGGGGACAAACAGGAGGTGTGAAACCTGTTGGCAAATGTTATCTGAGAAATACATGTGTAAAAAATTACTTCAGCAAACACAGCATGGTGGGTCAGCTGGAGAGCTGCACGTGCTTTTGGCCATTGCTACCTTTTGATAGCTGATCTTTGCCAAGATATTTCCCGTGGAGTTTGAAAGGCTTTTAGCCACACTGCAGAAGCTTTCTTAGATTATCTTATTCCTTAGATCCCTGATGTCCTACCCAAACATTTAGAGGCTTAATCTTAAATTTAGAAGATGATCTTTGGGATGGGTGGGAAAAGAAACCTGTATTTTACAGACTAAAAGAAAAGGGATTGATTCTGTATCCCCTATAGACTCTGCAACATCCTCCCTCAGTCAGTTTCCCCATACTGTACTAAAAACACTGTCTGAAGAATGCATTGAGCTCCTTTTTTATTTTTGCTGCCTTTGTGCTAGGGTCTGCTTCTGCCCCTTTTCAGTCTTGAGGTGCTTTTCCCAGCTCGCTGAGCTGACATGATGAGATTCTTTCACCACTCATCAGTAAACACTTCATCAGCAATTCTGCACATGCCCAAGGGTTTTTCCTCTCTTTTCTTTGCTGAATTTTCTGGTGCTGCTTTCTTCTTCATCTCTCCTGCTAGGATGGACAATTTTCCACTTATCCCCATCTCCCTCTACTTTGATATATGTCAGAGACCAAGCAGGATCAGTTGCCACTGTGTCCCCATTCAAGACCCTCCTAAAGCTATTGCTGCCAAATGTGCTGGATGTCTTTCTCACAGTGCTCCACTTCCATCCTTGTCATTCATGGGTAACAGTTCAATGATCTTTCCCCTTCTCTGTCCACTGAGCTCATTTAAAATCCAAACAGTTTCTGGCTGTCAGCTCTCCTGTTTGTGACTTCCACTCTGTTTACTTCTCTCTTCAAAATTTTCCCTGTCACCTCTCATCTTCAGAATTGTCAGTGCTTAAGACATTCATTTCATTGCCCCTCTTTTGTTCTCATCCGTGGCTTCTTATTCCTGTCATGAATTTGCAACTGAGAGGGTCCCTGCAGTTTGTTGTGCTGCCATCCTGTTATTTTAGGTAGGCTTGTTGCTTAAGCTTTCCCCAGGACTGGAATGGTCTTGGCCTCTGGTGTTCCCCGCTCAGGCTGTACCTCCAAGATCGGCTTTGTTGCTCTATAATCAGTTCTGTAGCTGCATGAATTTCACAGTGTCTCTCCATGGTTTTAGGGTAAAGAGTTTTGCTCACAATTATAAACAAGTTTCTCTTTAGATAGGGATGGCCTGAAATCTGAATTTCCCTTATGTTTCAGTTGTTACATCCAGATTTTAAGATTCTGACTTCTATAGGCATGTGCTAGGCGTGAACTTTGGATGCACTGCCAGACTTTCCCTAAAGGTTTGAGTGGCAATCACATCACAGTTCTTGCTTTAGCCCAAGCTGCTTTTCCCCCAAGATAGATAATGTTCTCAACTTGAGTGCTGGTTAAATAATACTTAGGCATTTATTCAAATGTGAGTTATTACAGCTAGCAAATGATATACTTGGGAGTTTTGAGCACTTTCCATTAAGTTTTAATGAGTTACCTTTGATAACTAGTTGTAGTTAATGCTGTGCATTTTTTTTCTGATCATACAATTATTTGAGAATTTGGCAGTGTGTGTTCAAAATGCAATCAGCATAGTATTTTTTTCTTTATAGAATGGATCATATTGCTTTCTGCCATTTACTGTTTCAAGAAATGTTTCCATGACATTCAGAATTTGTACCAGAATTGTGTATTTGTCTACTCACGAAATAAGAACCATTTTGTGTAATTCTGATCATATAATGTAGATATTAATAGGTCAAGCTCAATGTCTTAAAAGTGATTTTGGACTAAAAACAGATGAAACTTTAAATGCTGAACTAAGTCTTGGAATAACCAGGTCTGCTATAAGTTCTGTGAGTTAAAAAATACTCAAGCTCTGTCCTAAGAATTATTTCTTCCCTTTCAATTATAACTTTATGATGGATTTTGGTCTATTGTTCACTGAAAAATTATATTTTCTAGAATTACTATATTTCCATTTACACAGGACTGCAATATATTGCTTTAGTGGAATATGTCTCCATGGGCCAGCAATATGAAAGATGTGAAGGACTTTCCATGTGGCTGAGGATCTGAAGGGAAGAGCCACAGAAGATATTGCACCCCTCTGTACAGTTTAGGTGATTTTCTTTAAGGTCTGCTGGTGAAAAGTGCTAAAATACTCTATTAAGTGTTGGATGTTGTTATTGCAATTATCTGCTTTTGCCAAGCTTGATCTAATGATGCTGCAGCCAGGGGCAGATTTGTGTTGCTTGACAGAAGAGTCACACAAAACAGTTCCTCAACAGTTAACTGGTGTGCCACTCCCTGAAAGCAGAATTATCCTGAAGACCTTTAAATAGCGTGGGGAGTGCGTGCACTGAGCGAAGTCCCATAGGATGACAACAGGGAGTGGGATGCGTGGAGTAGCTGGATGAGAGCTTTCACGTCCTCTTGGAGCAATTGTGTAATGAGATACATGGGAGGGCTCAGCAATTTGTTAATGTCTTGAGTGCTGCTTCAGGAGAACATTTGTGTAAGCTGTGGAACAATGCGTAGTATTTGTGTGATTAATGAGAATTTGTCATCTGAAATACAGTCAGCACAGTGCCTTCGTAGCTGTGTGCCTCAAACTCTCAGAGCCAACCCACAGCGGAATATTAGAGGAATTACTCAGCAGATTACTTCCATGTTGTTTTTGTCAGCTTATTCACCCCGACACCCATTTGATAAAAGGAAGGGGGTGTGAGGGTTTGTGTTATGCGTTTTTGTTGGCATCTAACTTGTGGCTCTTTGAAAGGTCATGGGTGCTTGAAGCTGTTTCAGACTGGTCAGACCACGGCTATTAGTCATGGAGCATTATTCACCCAGTCCCTTTCTTTCTTTCCTCTTCCCTGTGCTTTTAGCTGAAGGAGTGATCTTTGGAAAGGAAACAATAGCTGAAGGAAACTGGGTTTTTTGCCCGGATGTTAAGTTTTTCCACCGGAATTTAATTGAAATTATTGGCACGCTGTTGGCTACAGGATGACCTGGCCTCCCCTGCGACAGTTCATCAGAGCTGAGTGCAGGAGCCGTCTTAGTAATTTTGTCTGCTTGTTTCCTGTCATGTCAAGTGCAGTGGTTTTGCTGTACCCCTGTCTTTACTAGGAGACTTTCCAGGGTTTAACTGTTTTTCTGTTACACGCGCGTTCTGTGAGAATTAAGCACCATTCCTCAAAGTTTCTCTTTCAGTTACTTCTTGAATAACATAGGTTTGGACTTTTTTTTTTTTAAATAAATAACTCTTTCTAATAAAATGCTTTTTAAGAAATAAATAAGTGAATAGCTGGCATGCTTCCCTGGATGAAGACCCCAATTGCTACTTGTTACTGTGACAAACCTACATTTTGTACACACCAGCTGGTACAGGTTTATGCTGTTAGCTGTTCATATTGCAGTAGAGCCTACTGGATTCACCTGCCTTGAGCCTTTATTTGTCTTGGTTCTAAACTGATATTAAAAGGTGTTCCTTGCCCCAAAAATAAGTCCATGTTATAGACAACTGAGTGAAAATGAGAAGTGTCAAAAAAGCCAGGGTATTTTAGGAAACTAGTGGATAATTCTTAGTCAATCAGCAGCTGTAATGCTTATATAAGCCATTTGATATCTGAGTGTGAAGACTGGAAAAATGGAAGAAAAGCATTTTCTCCAGTGAAAACAAATGGAAACTATTGTATTTTGTATATTTTGTTATGGTCCAAGATGCAGTGGTAGAACTGTGACTTGTATGTTTTTGGACTATGCTTCAATTACAAAGAAAGCCATACTTCTGCTCAAATGATGAACAGAAAGACTATTCAGACAATAGACTGGATATAAATTCATGCTGGATCAAGGTTTTATTTAGGTTGGCTTCTAAATTTTAAATACCTAGAATCCAGAGCTTATTTGAGTAATTTCTTAGTGTTTATTTTTATGTGCCCATGAACAGTAACCTATAAATCACAGACTATCCAGCAGTAGATAGTTACTGTGATCTGATCAGATCTTGATGTACAGAATGGCTCCAATAACATAATGTAGTTATATAAACTAAAGCTTTAAATAGTTTCCAAAGCAGTTCATGTTTTCATGGAGAGTTCTAGTTTTGTTGGTTTCACAGGAGGACTGTTTTGTTGTTGACATATTTTTGGGAGGCGTGGGGGAACCTGTGTTTTCAGTATCTGGGTAAGTAACAGTGCAGAACACTTGCTTTCTTCATACAGTTTTAATGTGCTGTTAAAATATCACCTGCTGGAAAATCAGAGCTTTCCCTAGAGGAGTCAGGTGTGGCTGGAGACCAGCATGCCCCAGGTCTTGTCCAAGGGTTGGGTCCCAGCCAGGTGCTGCCTCCACTGTTCACTCCAGCCACCCACAGCAGAGAGGGTCTTGGCTGAGATTAGCCCTTACGGAAATTCGAGGCATATGAGAAGCTGTTGATAATGGATCCTAAAGGAGCATTTTTATTCCTTAGGTATCTTCTGTTTTACTTTTCTTGGTGGTCATGTGTCTTGATGTGCTGGTGAGGTTTTGCAGAAGGGCCTGAGACTTGAACTTTAGTAAAGTTTAAGGTACTCGTGTTTCAGGATTTGCATTGCTTTGTTTCCCTAAGTGTAGTCTCTACTGATTTCACCATGAAGTAAACAATTCTAGTAGTAGCATTTTTGCTGGGATTGATGTTAAACCATAAATGAGCCCTCCCTATTCAGGGAGGGCTGTGTTCTTTCAGGTGAAGGTTGTGTTACTCTGCAGATGTCTGGGTGTGCTCTGGAGCCCATGGGCACCTCTCTGGACGAGAGAGCAAACTCCTAGGAGAAAGAGGGCAAAGCCCCCTGCAGATTTAGGTACCACAATTCATAGAATCATAGAATCACTTTGATCGTAGGAGACCTCAAAGATCATTGAATCCGAATGTTAACCCAGCACTGTCTACCACTAAGCCATGCCCCTAACCACCACATCTACACATCTCTTAAATACCTCTAGGGATGGTCATTCTGGGCAGCCTGTTCCAGTGCTTGATAACCCTTTTGGTGAATAAATCATCCCAAATAGACAGTCTAAGCTTTCCCTGGAATTACCTTTTTTTTTTTTGTTTGGAGAGGTGGTTAAGTGTTGTTTGTCAGACGTGGTATTCTGACATGTCTCCCTTCAATTCCCTCCCCACCTCCGAAGCCGTATTCCATCCTGTTTTACTAGGTGGTGGTCCTGCTGGCAGACAGGGCTCAGACTGTACCTGCCAGGTACTGTGAGGCTGGGGATGAGTTTGTGGCTCTTGAACACGTGGGGTATCCACTACCCCTAAACACCTCTGTGCTTGGGTGGGGAATTGGGAGTGTTGCAGAAGGGTGTGTGTGCCTGGGACCCAGCAGTGCTCACTGCCACAGGGCCCCAGGCACCAGCCCCTCCTCACCATTCTCTGTGAAGTCAGAGGCTGAGTGCCCACCAGGGGTGGGCTCTTCCCTGAAAGCTGCACCTGACCACAGCCTTCCCTACCCTCATGACAAATAAATGATAGAGAATAACAAAAGAAAAGTGTGGGTGTTTAAAGCAGGCCTTCTGCCTGCCAGAAGGCAATAGGCGTCTACTATTCAGCCTGGGTGTCCTCCCACACCCAGGGGAATGGCTGCTCCACACTGAACTCTCCTTGTCCCCCCTCATGCAAAGCCTTTAAGCTGATCCCCAGCATCAAATGCTCCTCCTCCTTTCCAGGCCCCTCATGGAGAGTCAAATGAGCTCCTGGTGGCAGGCTTTGTCTGTTCTCCCAAAGAAAAGGAAACTTTCAAGCTCTCCACGACCTCTCTGCTGATGAGAGGGACAAAGCCTGGCAGGTCTGGCTCCCTCCATGGCTGGTCTTTGATACCCTGAAGTCCTGCACATCGTGTTTTCTTGTTGGAAGCTTTGCCTCAATTAAAGCACAGTCAAAATTGACAGAAGGACCTTGTAGTGTCACCCCCCCATCCTTCTTATGGAGTTTTTTTGTGCCTACTTTCTCCACTTCAGTGTAACAGGGACTAATACCTCATAGGGTCTCATGTCCTTTACTACATTTCTGCCTTCTGTTTCGCAGGGGTTAGCTGTCCTGGTGCTAGCTTGTCCTTGAATTGCAGGTTTCAGCTACGTGGTCTTCCCTGTATTTCATACTGCTGGTGCTCTGTGCCACCATCTCACGTAGGTACAGGTCCCAAAATAACCTTGACGCTCACTGGCTTGGTGGGGAGCAGATGTGCTGGCAGCATGGTGCACTTGACTGCAGAGAAGGGGCATGTTCTGGCTTTCCTTTCCTCAGAGTGTGTTTCTTCCAGCTACTCTCTTACGTGATGTTAATGGCAGCCTAAATATATGGGCAGAGGTACAAGGATCAAGCAGCGGACAATAGGTGTCAGTCCATGGGGAATGGGCATAAAGCAGCAGGACCAGGTGGAAAAATGGTAACCCGGATGCACTAGATCTTGTGTGATTGAAAGGAATTATTTTCTAAAATTCATCTTTGGTTTAGGGAGTTTCCATTCTTCTCTTGGCTGCAGACGTGCAGTTGTGTAATGCTGGCTTTGTACATAATCATAAGTACATGCATAATATTGATATTGCCTCCAGAAGTATTAGAACCTCTGAAAGAAAAAATTGCCAAAGGGGATTACATAGATAAACCTCAAAAAGGCATACAAATCACATGATAGTTTAGAGTAAAATCCTTGAAACATTGTATATTTCATTCGGCAGAGGCTATTAAGAAATTTGATAGGAAAACCAAATTATCCAAAAGCAAGAAAAGGGAGATCATGCAAGCTATGTTAGCTGATTGCCTCCTCACCACACCATGAGACTTGCTTGCTTCACTGCCTCCTACAAGGTTTCAAGACCTAGTTGCATCTGTAAACCTGCTGTTTGCTTGTTATCTACCTATCTGCATATTTCCTTCTCTTGAACTTATGATAGAGAATCATCATTCTATTTACAGGCAGGACCATACAGCCAGGTGTTATCTCAACTTTGGATGCAGATACCTGCCAAGCACCTGAGCCCTGATTTGCAGCAACTCGCATTGCACTTCTACAGAGAACTTCCCACTGTGCCAAATTGGAAAGGATGGATTTGGGGATGGAAATTCAAATTAACTGTTTCAAAGGGTGTGCCAGGCTCCTTTCACTCAGAGCTGTAAAAGAGAGAAATGTAACTCATAAGAGGTGAAGGGTAAAGCAGTCCTCATTTTAGCTTACCTTTACTCTCTCAGCATGTTAGTAATTGGTGGGTCCTGGCAGAAAATATTTTCCTTGACTTGTGGATAGTATCCATAAAATACTCACAGATGTAGCAAGCAGCTGCATTGTGATGCTGTTCTTAGAAAATGATGTAATGCCGCAGTAATCACTTCTGAATCATTACTGATTTATGAATTGAGAATGTTTGCAAATTATGGGTAAACTTAGCTAGCTCAAATGAAATTCACGTCAGCTTGGTCAGGTGGTTTTTCTGAGACTGTGGCTGGTGCTCCAGTTAGGGCTTCTGCTCCATTGGCATGGTCTTTTTCAGTGGCTTTTCAGAAACAGTTCTATTTTAGTGGGCTGTCATAGAGGGAATGGTGAAGGAAAGGTAAAATGTTGACAGCTCTGGTGTGTTGTGCTGGCAGTATTTGGAGCTGTTGGGGGAAGAATGACTTGACTCCAGGAATCCCTTCTTTTAGGCACATTTCAGCTGTTGGGGCTTTTAAAGAATGAGTGAGTACATTAAGAGATAAAATATGTGGGATTCAGAAAACCAAGGTGCTAGTTCTGGAAAGAGTCCTTTCTTCTCTGCATTAATATTTACTGTGGGGTCAAAGATTCCTCCCCTGTCCCACACTTCCCCAGACTTCAGTTAGTTTCCTGATATATCTGAAAGGTGATGGGCAGCTTGGAGCAGGAAGTTGGTAGGACCCAGTTTTAAATTCATGCTTTCTGTGAGGAGCTGTTAGCAGATGGACATGTAATTAAAGTAATAATAGCATATCTAACATTTACCTTGCACCTTTTCTTAATCCTCAAAGACCTCAGCTGACTTTGAGACAGAGCACAACAGACTGATTGTGCATAATAATGTCACAGAATGGTTTGAGAGGAGGGGAGGAATATCTGGTCCATGTAAACTGCAGGAGAACATAGTAGAATTACAGTTATTTCAGTAAGACAGAATAAAGCTTCAGAAAGGAGAAACTGTCCTACTGACAGGATGTCTGAAGAGATAACTTCTGTACTAGACCTGGTCTTTGTAATTGCAGGGAGTTTTTTGCTGTATGGGCCCAAACTGAATCTCTCTAGCCTCAATTTAGCAGATGTGCCTGTTGGGTGTGCTTATAACAAAAAAACCAACCAAAAAATATTATTTTTTCCTTCTATTTTTAACCAGTCTTGTTTGTTTTTAATGAGATGGTTGGATCTTGAATTATTTTGAGGCTGGGTCACCCAAGTGTATTTTGGGAAGAATGACCTTTTGTCGAGGAGTCTGTGGAAAATGTAGAAAACGTCCAGACTCATGCCAGGTTAAAGCAGTCTTATAGATTGTGCAGAAATACTGACTGTGATCAACAGGGGTACAGGGAAGCCAACTGATTATGAAGACCAGATGAAAAAAAGAAACTGCAGATGGAAGATAACTGCTTTCCCAGAACATCCTTGGTAAAGGCTTTCTGGAAATTACCAGTGGGTGCACAGACGTGTGCCTTCGTGTAGGATTAGACTAGTTTGCGTGACTGGGTACAGATCCAAGTTTTGAGAAGTGGGGTGTTGCACCCTGGGAGCCCCTTTGCTGATTGGTTTATTACAGAATGCTCTGTAGCCTGGGAGGATTAGCTAAAATCAAGAACAAACCATCCTGAAGGAGTTGGCTTTTCTGCATCTGGAATCACGCCATGATCATTTAATATGAGAGAATCAGCCCTATAGTCATGGAGGGAATTTCTTCGAGATCTCTTGTTCCCAGCATAGCTATTGTGCTCGGTTGATGGCCATTAAACCAGAGGCTTATTTCATTTTTATAAGAATTTCCTTGCTTGAAAAAAACAAAAGTTATGAGCTGAGTGCCCTATATTTGCTACTCCCTAAGTGGAATACAGAGATGAAGGAGGGAATTTTGATGATAGCCAACTGCTGATTGAGTGAATTGCTTTTAGCAGCATGGAAAAAAAAGTGTGAGAACACCGTGAGCTATTATTTTACAATTATCCTATTTTTGCCACTGTGGGCCTCTTCAGGGATCAGACTCTGGGTAAAATACCATTTTTCTGTTCCTGTAGCTGCTGGATATAAATACACACCCTCCCTCATTCTTTTCCAAAATGTGGCTTTTTCCTTACAGCCAGTCAAGAGGAGTGTGGTAATCTCTGGTGTTGCTTGCACCTTTGTTATATTTTGGGGAGAAATATCTCACTTTTTTAGCTTCCTCAGTAGGCGACACTATGCTCTTTATTACTTTGTTTAAACTGCCTCTGAGATTTATGGATGACAGTTCCTCTTTGGGCTTTGAGAGTACATGGTTTTCCACCAACCCTTGCTAGATCTGTTTTGCCAATAGGGTAAAAGGCAGAGGATGTCTTGGAGGAATGTAGCAGAGTTTTACTGTTACCTCTCATTGAGCAGTGGTCCTTCGTAAGAAAGGAAGAGATGGTGCTTTGTTATGTGATGCCTTTATTTTTGAAACAAGTCAGAACTCAATGCCTAGTAGTTAGGCTTTAAAGCAGATAGTAAAACTGAGCCATCACATAGGTCAAGATTAAGGGGCCGGTGTTCAAAAGTATTAGAGAGTTTGTCATCAGAAAAAAAACACGTTAATTTATATATCTTAAAATTCAGATAATACATCAAAATTCATCTTATTGCTCTGCTTTTTTGTCTGTATTTGAAATCAGAAATACCAAAATACCACAGGGGAGTCTGCTCTCATGTTAATTTCTTGCCAAGCCAGGCTTGGAAATACTCAAAATTTCATGAGAAAGGGCTTTCCCTGGGGGTTCAGTCCATTTGTGCAGACTTGGGTGGTGCTCAGATGGTTCAAATTGCCTAGATAAGGATCAAATCTTTCAGATGTTTGCCTGTCTCCCAAATCTGAACATGTTCGGAGGGTGGGTCCTTCATTTGTGGTCTTCCTAAAACTGCATACCAAGTATTTCTCAACACTATTCAATACCTAAAACCCAGTGCTTCTTGCAACAGAGACAACCAAAAGCAATTTGAGCCTTGAAGAGAGTGGGAGAGGACCTTTTGGGACTCTGAGGATTTGTAGCCATCATGGTCGTAGCCACTATGCTGATTCTTCAACTTTGTGCTCGGCTAGTGGTGCGTTTGCTTTCAGCTAGGCTGACACAGATCTGGAAGCATATGCAATGACTGCTACTTCATGGAGAATTTGAGTCAGGCCAGCACCCATCTGTTGTGGGAACAAATGAAAAGCAAGTACAAAATCTTTTCTCAGTTTGTGTCACGCTCTGTGGTATTTTCTGCCTCCAACTGATCCTGAGAACACGTGCTTTGCCTCTTTCCTCTAAACACTTCCTTTTCCCAGGTACTGAAATGCTCTTCTATTCTTCCTCTTCCTTCACTGAAGCAATTCACAAAACCCAAAATGAGGAAAGGAAAGAAAATAAAGAGTTGTAATGGTTGGCAGGAAATGGAAGCAGCACCATAATGTTTCTAGATGTGTCAAGCATATGTTGTGTTGTGCTGGCACAGAAATGTGCAAATGCAATGCTCAGTTTCTGAGTCTTCCAGATTTTAGGAAATACTTGAAGTAGAAATGAATGGTTCTGTGATTTGTGAACCTGAGTTGTCTGTTAGGACCTGATTCTTGTAGAAGATTTCCATGCAAGCTCCACCAAAAGAAGTTTTCCATGTCTGCTCCCTGGCATAAAGTGCAAAGCTGCTGTAAACACAGTCTCCAGTAACTCCAGCCACTTGCATTTTTAGAGTACATCACGGAGGAGAAACAGGTTGGCCTCCTTTAAAACAGGGGTTATCAGGACATTCATAGTGCCACCAACAAATAAAATGGGGATCTTCCCACAAGTTCATCTGGTACTTTCAGATGTTGTATGGCTTTAGTGACTGCTCACCTTTTGGGAAACAATGGTGTGATACTCCTTCCAAGGTGGTGTGATATTTCCCCTGTATCTGTGCAGCGTGGGGTTTCTCCAGATGGAGTGTCCCTGTCTTTTACAGATACTTGCTCACCACAGTCTTGGTACCAAACACATCAACATCAGAAGACATTTAGTCAACAAGGTAAGGCCTGTCACCTCTGCCATGCATAGTCAGTTGTCTGAATTCAAGGTGCCCAAGAGAACAGACAGGTGGCTCAGAACTTTTATCCCTTGTTTCCAAAATCTTGGTCATAAACCCCATCAATTTCTTGAAGTGGAAGTTTGATAAATTTGCATCAAGCATAAGAACAGAATTGAAGCCTTCCAGCATACACTGTCTCTCTTGCAGATCTTTAGCTCATTGACCTGACTTACTGGACAAACCAGAGAGCAAATCCTCCAAGAGTGAACTCCTTCACTTTCAGGATCACACTTCTGTTGCAATTTACCTTCTTGGCACTTGAATTTTGCTTTTGGTTGTGCCTTCTGTTTTGAGGATAACACTTCAATCAAAAGATAAAGCAAGTGCCTGCCTAGGTTTTATTAATGTCAGTAGAACTTAAGTATATGTTTTGCCAGCTAGGGAAAGAACAAAATATGTTTGATTGAGACTTTTTAGTAAGAACTGAAGGGGGAAAAAACCTTGAAAAAAAATGTTTTATCATGCTTCTGATTATCGTCAATAGTCACACACACATTAGAAATAGACAACTTAGCAGTTATGATTTTCTTTTGGTTGTGGTTTTAAAGATAGTGTTAGCACTTCTGCTTATCCTTCTTGATGGAAGATAAAATATTTAAATTTGAAGTAATTTTATAAAGCAGCTTCATCAGAGCTTATTTGTTTATTACAGTGTTCATGATTGTTGTGTAAATAAGATGAGGAAGCTATTTTTGGCTTCTGCCTTCTTGTCCTCAGAAAGAGTCACAGGATGTGTACACCAAGCTGGTGACTGAGTGCAGCTGGAGCACCTGATAAGTCTCATTTGATGTGAGCTGTTTGAGGGGATAATTATCAGGAAGGGGGTCAAAGATGAGGCCTCTCACAGTGACGGGCCAAAGAGCGCTCTGCTGATTGCAGCAGCCAGCTCTGCTGTAAAGTGATGAAAACTGCCTCATCCTTTTCACTTGCATTGATCACTGAGGTGCTCCTCTTGCAGCCTTTCTATGGCTTCTGCTTGTGCATTCTTCCTTCATTTTTCTATGGCCTAGAAAGGAGAGGGTACTCTGAGGCAGGCTCTTTGCTCTTAATCAAGACATATAGCGCATATATATATATACATATATATGTGTATATATATATATGTGTGTATATAATATATATATATATATATATATATATATATATATATATATATATATATATATATATTTAACCCCAAGGTAACTGGTGCATATGACCTGTCCTGTGATACAGGGACAACAAAGCTCTCTAATTTTACCCTGAGGTCAGTGCTGCCTGTCTGTAACTGACCTAAATGAACTGATTGCACTGAAAACAAATCAAAAAGAGTCCTGTGGTTCTGGGGTAACAAATACAATCAGGTGGGAGCTCTCTGTAAAGGCCAACGTGGATGTTGGTGAAGGCCTCAGTTTACCTTTCTGCTTTCCATGTTCAGATCAGGTTAACTACAAGTGTATTGCTTACCTTGAGACAACAAAAACGCATACACTTGTTTTCTAGCAATGAAGGAAATACCTAACTGTGCAAGCAGGTGAGCTGCAGTAGAAGAGTTGCTAGATGGAGGGTGCAGGAGCAGGTAAGTTTGAGATGGGCTCGTTTTCTGCGTTGTTTATGTCATCAGTTATTTAAATGCCTAGTAAGACAGAATGGAAGAAAAATTACTTTTGAGGGTTATATTGCACTTGTCTGGGTCCTGAGTGAAATATCTCCATGACAATTTTGTCAGCTGTAGTTCTTAACTTTATGCTCCAAGCTGAAGGTGATCACAGCATTTTAGATCCCTCAGAGTGGCTGTGAAGTTGTATTATTCGCTGAAGGTGTGCTAGCAGTAGGGGAGAGCTAGTGTTGGTGCTTGTAAGCAAAGTTCTGCTATGGATATGGTACTGATTTTGTTGAACTAGAGCTGTCAATCCACAGCAGTGGAGATGTCTGATGTCCTGTGGTTCTGGGGTAACAAACGTAACCTGGTGGGAGCTGTCTGCTGGAGACACTGCTGTGTGCATGTTGCCGAAGGCTTTGTCTTTCATCTTTCGTTTTGTGCAGTCGATGTTGGGTGCCTGTTCCAGCTGAAGCTTGAAATCAATGCTCCAGGTTTATTTTCCTGCCTCCAAGACTATTTTATTAATGATATTAATGTTGCATGCTGTGTGCGCATGGATGACTAACGTAGGCAGTAGAAGTCCAAAAGAAAGGGAGACTGAAATGCGTTGCTTCCTCTTACTGTCCAAATGCTTTCCTTTTGACACTTGAAACACTCCAGAATAGTTGAGGGAGGACGGCCCTTCTCTGTAAGAGAAGGTTTACATGAACACAGAGCTGTGGGAAAGACAGGCCTTTCCTGTAAAGGCAGAAGGTCTGCTGCTGAGAGAAACCAGTAAGCAGTAAGGAAAGATTTTTGTGTTGTTCTGCGAAGATATTAAGCTTGCAATAGTAGTGGCATATCTAATTCTCTTTCTGTCTGTTTTTTGAAGTTTACCCTTTTTGGTGATAGAAGAAATACTTAGAAGGGAGGGAAAGCATCAATTATTTTCACTTTATTACTTTCAATATGATTTTATCCACATCTTTCCTGTCTCCACTTAAAGCAGATAACTTTCCAATAATAAGTAAATTTTTTAGATCACATAGGCGCCACAATATGTATTTTTGTTTCATTTTCCCTGCATTCATGGGAGCAAATAGCTGCAAATATCCACAAATATTCATGTCTAAGCTTTATTTTGAAGATGAAGCACTGTTGCCAAGTTGATTAAATATTAAAGAGTCCTTTTTTTTTTTTTTTTGCAGTATTTAAAAAATATTTTACAGAAAATTCAAGGCCTCTGTACCTGAGGTGCTCTTCTGAGTGCTGTGTTTTCAGTATTAGCTTCGTGGTATTTTTCCAAAGGTGATTCAGGGATTTGGTGAGCCAGGATTCTTCTGGACTTCACCAAGGGAAGGGACCAGACACTGAAATCTCTGTTTTCTGAGGCACAAACAGTCAGTCAAACAGGTAGGTTAGTCAAATACATAAATAAGTGTTGGGGTGGAGAAAGGAAGAAAAACAGACTTCTGTTTTGACTCCAGTGGTAGTGATGGATGTATCATTGTAAGCCTCCTGTTAACTTGGCTGAAGATTTGGCAGGGCTTCCCAGCTTACCTGTTGAAGGAAGGTGATAATAACAATGGGAAAGGCAGATCATGGAAAGTATTGTGATATGTGTATTCATCCGATCTTTAATTCTTTATTTCCTATCTTAAGTATCTGATTTAAAGGATAAGAGAAATTAAAAGTCTTCAATGATCTGTGAACAAAGTATGGTTGGTGAGGATCAACGGGGAAACCTAACTGGCAAAACAATAGATGCAAAAATTTCAAGCTAAATGCTAAACACTGCTATGTTCCTGTGATCCCTTGTTCGTGATAGTATGGCAATCTATCCCAAATTTCTTCCTGAGAAAAAAAATCTTGCATAAAGAATTCATTGGTCGGATGGGTGAAGGGAAAGAAAAACAAGCATTCGGGATGTGGGAGTGTGTTCAGTGTCTCTGTCTTATCAGCCTTCCCCTGTAATAGTGGAAATAAGTCAGCTCAGGGCCTTTGGCTTGTGATGGGGTGTAAGACCAAATTCATTACTTGAGGGATACTATTTCATCTCATTTCTTCCTGAGGGTCAGCTATGCTCATGAGAGTAGTCACTATATTTTGAGATTGTCCCAGATACTACCACACCTATGTGCTCTCTGCATGTAGATATCTTCCTCTCCTTTTCAAAACTTTTGGAGACACGAAGAAAGGAGCTGTTTTCTATACCAATTCACACCAACTTACTTAAAAGTTAGCTTGATAGAACTCCTAGGTGCTTTGTTCTCATCTTTTAAGTTCAAGGATTGTTTCAAAAAAGCTTTCGTAGCTCTAATATCTGAAAGACACTTTGTTTTTCAAGTACTCCCTTTATTGAATTCTGAATGGGATGCCCTTCTGTGGCACACAACTGGACTGCTGTTCTTCTGATCCATATTCAAACTCGGATTTTTTTCTTCCTCAGAGTTTTTTCCCCAAGGCAACCTAGGCTTGGAAGTTGGCTGCATCTGAGGCTGCTTGTGCACATAAAGTCAGCTGGTAAGAGCTCTGTTTTAGGAAATGCTTGGTCTGGACTCCAATTTGTTTCCCTTTTAATAAGAGAATTATGTCTGCTGAAGAGCCCTCATTCTCTCCTTGCCTGCTCTGCTGTAACCCCCATGCCATGAAGAGCTCATTCCAAGAAGGAATAAATCCTCCACTCTGCCCTATTGAAACCTAAGGGCTGCCTTTGTGCCACAGCTTTCAGATTCCAAAGGCATTTTTGGTTAGCAGCTCTGCTGGATGTACAAAGGGTCAGTGCACTAATAGGATACAGCACTGGGAAAGGACTGGGCTTTAAGGGACTCTTTGGAGATTTGATGCCCTGTGTGAAAGAGGTCAGCAATACTGCAGCAACATTTTTAATTTACTTGCAGAAAAAAAGAAAAGGGCACCATAAATAGGGGGAAGGACACTGGAATTAAGGGACTCTCTAAATCCTCCTATCCTCATGATCCTTACCCCAAATCCATCCATTGCTGACAAACCTAACCAATGCCTTTATAGGACTTAACAACATGGAATAAATGTCCTTCTGTATTTCCCCACCCCCTACCAATGCATAGCAGCTCCTTATTGTGTGCACAAACTTTAGAGATGCTGGGGGATGGTGGTATCTTCATTACAAGGGCCATTGGTCTGCACCTGCTCAAGGGCTTGCTCTCTTATGCTGATGCCCTGCATAGCAGAAAAAAAGATAACCCTTTGCAGAGGGTGATAACAGCAATTTTTTGGTGATTGTTTATGCTGTCCTAAAGATAAAGAAATTGATGACAGGTACACATGGAGACTGTGCAGCCCCCAAACTTCATGCCAGATTTTGGGAAATCCTTTCTTCCCAAATTGTGTTGTCACAAGGATGTTCAGCTCTGCGAGAGTGTTGCTGATGCCTGGGAATAGGAGAAATGCTGATCATCTGTGTTAGGGTGAATGACACTGGAGCTGTGGGAAACTAAAACGAGCTATTTTGACTCTGGCTTTGTCAATGTGTGCATGACTGAAAGCTGTGAGGCACTGGAATCTGTATCCAAACAAACTTGCACATCTGCAATAGATATCAAAAGTGCTTACATGACTTTATACAGGAAACATATTTGAACTGTTCTCCATTTTCTTTCTTCCCAGCATATCAAAAAGCAAAGGGCAATATGGAACATCATGCTTCAGTGATGGGGAAAGGCTTTGGGGGAATCTACTTCTGAGTGGGAGCTTTGGTTTATTTATTAATTTATTAAATGAGATTTATTTTTCATTAGGAAGTATCTTCTTGAAGTTATATGTAGTGTTGACTCCACTCCAGAACCACCTCCTTCTGGAACTACAACTGAAGTATTGACCAGCTAACCTCTATCCTAACACCCACACTGTTGCTCCTGTGGTTGCAGAGTGGGCTGCTCCAGGGAGCAGAATTTGCTGTTGTGGGGAACAAGCCAGGTTGACACTGAAGTGGATAACCCCCAGCACTGGTGAAGGAGAAAGGGGGAATGCAGGAGTGGGATGAGCCCCAGCATGCCACAAACTTGTCTTGGACTGATTCAGGTCTCCATAGACCTGCGGACTCAGTCCCGTCATTGTGCTGCATTTCAGGAATGCTGCACACCATTGCAGGGCAGGTGGAGTGGCCTAGATGTTCTAGCTGTGAAGCTGGAGTTGGAATAAAATGCAACCAAAGCAAATGATAATGAAGCATTGGGAAGGACATGAGACTGATTTGCCTCTGGACTTGTGAAAATACAAGCTATAAATACAACGCCTTCATGAGCACTGCGCTTCCAACAACAGTGCTGTGACATTTTCTGAACAAAGAGATGTTGAAAAGCTGCCTCTTTTCACTTTGGAAGCCTTGATAACTTAGATGCAAAATCAGATGTAAATGAATTAATTTGTCTCCTGCCCCATTTTCTTCCATTCTTGACATGCCTGGTGATACCATACCAAATTTATTTACTGACAGTCTCCTATGGTCATGGTAAGACTCTTTCAAAATGTGAGAATGGCAGTGCTGCTTCTAAGCTTTCCAAGTTCTCAGCCCCTCTGGTAATATAGCTGTGGTGTTAAGCAAAATTGTATTGTTGCAGCAGTCCTAGAATTGAAAAAGAATGAAGGACTTTTCCTCTCCATGTGCTCCCATCTCTAAGACATACCCTGCAGTTAACATAAATTATTTTGTTCTGTTCATATTCTCCAAACCATGCACTTTGCTCTGCTCTATATCCATTGCCTGGTATGAATTTTTGCTATCTGGCCTACAGCAATAACTTCCTTGTTCATTGCCACAAAATCTCAGTTTCTATTGTACTTGATAGAGATTCCACCCTGCTTTTTCACCCACACTCAACAAAAAGTAACAGGCATTGTGTTGCCTGCTCCTCAGCAAAACCATGCATGCTTGTCACACTGTCAGCTTAGCAAACTCAGCTTCCATCCCGTATTGAGGGTATTGAGCCTGTACGTCCTTTTTTGAGGTAAGATGCAAATTTGGTTCAAGGAAGACGGGAGTTGGGCATACACTGCGGTAACTGCTCTGGGAAAGGTGCATTATAAATCAGATCAGCAAAAACAGGACCGTAAAAAGTATCTGACTTGGAGGGGAGCAGAAATGCAGCCTTTTGTGACCAAGGACTCCTTAAACCTCCATGAAGGTGACTACAGCTGGAAAATATGTTTCTCTTATGATAAACTGTCTTGTGCAAGTGTTTTCAGGCACTTTGAGCTCTCCTTCTGTGGGCTTGGAATACACCCATGAGCTCTGCTTGGCTCCTTTGGTTTGGCTTTCCTTTGAAGCCTAGGCCCTTTGTGAATGGGTTCAGATTGTCTGCCTTGGGGTTCTGATTCTTGAAGGCAATGAAGTGCTGGGTGCGTGGCCTGTTTGCTGGTGGTGCCAAAATTAGCTGTGACTCATGCTAATCACGCAGACTTTCTTAATCCATCCCTTTCCAGTTTTTCTTGCGTATTCTGCTGAGCTGTGAGTTAACAATAGTGACATTTAAAGTTCTAGCATCTGAGTGAATCATCTTGAGATGAGGACAGCAGTTCACAGCTCATGGAGGTTTGGTTTCTGAGCGCATCCCCGACGCAGCTGGATGTGCTCATATGTGCCATGCCAACACTGGGCACAATCACAGGCACCAGAACCACAAATCTGTGGGATTTCTGGCACCATAGGGCTCAGCACTGCCATGGTTTCACCTCCTTAAATCACATGCCTCCTTTCCTTTCTCCTGAGTGCCAGGCAGGTGTTCTGTTCTGGTGGTGAAGAACTGGGAGGACTAATGGCTGGCTGATCTCCCTGCTGGGGAGAGATGGTCCACTCAAAACCGGGCCATCAGGGAGGCTGCTGATCCTGGCAGAGTGAGGGAGTTGGGTGGTAGGATGCTGTACCCTTGGGGGACATTAGTCCCGGGGATAGCTCCTGTTTCTGCTCTGCAGTGAGATGAAGTCCTATGGGAGCAGGTTACGCCTCACTGCCAGGTGAGGTCCCAGGGGGGTCTTTCAAGGGAAGAGCTTCTCCATGCAGCAGTCATCTTCATTTGCTGTATAATATCTTTGGCTTTTTCTGACAATGGCAGGCATCAGCCCTGTTTCTGGGGAGCCATAGAGGCAAGAGACTGCTGGATTTTTATTCTGTTTCAGTTTTTCAGTGGTGAGGAAGGCAGTGGAAGATGTCCTGGAGAAAATTTCCACTAGATGTAGGAAAAGGAAGAGCAGACAAGCCACTAATTTAGGTATAGTAAGCCCATAATAGTCTTGTGTTGTGAGAGATTCTAAATGTGCTTTTGAGGATTACCTGCATCTCAACTTTCTAGCATGGAGGGTTTTTTGGGTTTTCCTTGTGTTTTATGATTGGCTGGGGCTTTTTGTTGGGTGTTTTTTTTTTTTTTTCACTTGTTAAGGATCCATTAGTTGAGATAGAGGGCCAGTCCAGGCAATATTTTTCCATTAAAACACTGTCACAATTAAGACTGAGAACCAATTCTGTAAAACTATTCATACAGGGAGAGAGGGATGGAAGTGATCTCCCAGTGGTAGATACATATCCTTGGGGGCCTTTGGACAACTTTCGTCACTCTAGCTCATCCTGTAGTTGAAATACAGGTGTGAGGTCTGCACTGTGTGGCTCAGGGCACATGTGCCACCTTGGGCCATGCCAGTGGGGTGATATACAGCCTCTCCTCTTCTTTCAAATTGTATTTCTTGGGAAGCAGAAGGACTGAAATTTGTGGAGAAGCTCTGCATGTTTAGAGGGGGAAAGGGAAAAAATCCCACCCAAATGCACTGATAGTTAAGGTTTGTTCTTTAAATATCTCGTGTTTATGCTAGAACTGTTAACACAAAGCAAGCAACATGTTTTGTCTACAGACTGACCCATGCACCAAGTTTAATATTAGCTGCCTTTCATTCCTTTTAGATAATCTGTTTCTGCTATTAATAGAAACTTATGCAAGCTTCCTGGTGTCCAAAATTGCCTGGACATAACAAGAGGTTTTGCTTTTGTGTGTGAAGCTTTTTGGCTGTGTATTTTTGGCCATTGTGCTCAAAATAGCAGAGCAAGGTCCCTTGCAGAGATTGAAGACTTGTTGTGTTGGATGGAGCTGCTGGAAATCTCCAAGGGGAGACCCCTGTCCTTTCGTGTCTTCCTGAAATGGGACCCTGATTAACTCCTTGCTGTCCCCAAACCTTGCCTGATCCCCCAGCTTGCTCCAGATTGCAGCCTCATCAGCCTGCCAGCTTTGTAGCTGCCCTTGCCCCACTCCTGGCCACATGACCTTAGTTAGCTGAAGCATTTCTAACTGCGATATTTCTCAAGCTAGCCTGTATGAACACAGCTGGCTGAGAGGGGGATTGCCTGTGAAGCTGCTCTGTCAGATATGAGGCAGGGCAGATTTTGATAGGAAGGCGGTGACAAGCTAGGGGAGAGCCTGGGGGGAGGGGGGTAATCACGACTCACTTTTTAGCCTGCATCAGCTGCAGCCAGCACAGCATGTCAAACTGCAGCCAGAGCAGTTTGGCAATGCTTACAAACTCTGCAAGTGAGGCTGACCGCTAATAGAGCTTATAAAGTCAGTCAGATTTTTGGCAGGGTTTTAGACCACTGTGTTCCTGATGGAGCTCTTTAACATCTCCTGAAAACGTATCCAGCATTATCAGAAAGAGCCCTGTTCTCTAGAGCTGGGCCAGGACCCATGAATGAAACAAAGCTGACAGCACAGAACTGCAACAGCTTAGTGGGGAGGAGGGAGGAAAGACACACACACAAAGCAGGACTTCAAAAAATAGAATATATTTCTCTGTTTTGAAGTTTCACATCACAGAAGTGATGTTTCCTGCCTACCTCAACGTACTTCTGCTAACATGTTCTATGCAGAAGCCTTCAAAAGGAAAGCGTGTTTTTTTCTGATGAAGTTGTACACCAGGGTTGTCTTTTTATTTTTGAAACATTCATGAACTCAAGAGGGATGAGTCCCTTAGCATTTTTCATTCCTGAGGATTTACATTTGTTGAGATATGGAAAGAATAACCATGAGAAGATCCAAGTGGAGAGGAGAGGAGACAGAGGAGGACCCATGTGTCATGGTCCCAAGCATGGGGATAATCACAGCAATAGTTTTACATGACAGGGCTGTATTATAGAGGGAAAACGGATCTTTTCAGCATTTTCCCTTATTTGACAGGTCCAGTCCATTGCATATGATACATGTGTGGTGCCCACTGACAAACTAAGAAGCTGTTTTGATGACCTGTTGTGCAAAGGAAAAAGGGAGTTCTCAGCATGGCTGTGTGCAGCCTGTCTGCAGGGAAATGGTATAAAAGGGGCTGGAATAAATCAGTTCCAGTGCAGGCTCATTTGGGATAACTAACAGGGAAGCAGTTGAATGCCAGTGCATGTTTTCATGGGTGCAGAAATCTGTAAAAGTTGAGTTAGCATGTGAAGGACCAATATAACCTCTCTTTGTGCACAGGAAATTGTGAGAAATAAGCAGGTCAGAGAAAACACTAACCAGTGGGGTAAAACCACTTGTTAGTGGGGTAAAAAAAAGGTCTGTGTGTGTCTTCTATCTTTTGGTGTTAGCACAGAGCATTTACTGGCAGTCTGTCACTGAAGTTTAAATAGGATTTAAGTGCTGATTGTTTGCTTGAGTGAAAACGTTTTGCCTTTTTTTTTTTTTTTTTTTTTGGCAGCTACAAAAAATCTTGAAGCCAAAAACCTTAAAGGATTGCTCAGAATTCAAGCACTTTATTTATGCATGTGTGTATTTCCCCCCTTGTCCCCCCTCCTATGGTCTGTTTATGTGAAATACTGGCAGAAAAGAGTAAATAGAGAAAAATATATACATTCTTTTTATTATTTCTTGGCAGGCTGCTTACAGTATAGAGCACTTTTGAGGTGACTTTAGATGGGCATGTAAATATAAACAATATCTCAGAAATTCTGGAAGTCCAGTTCGGATTTTTTAAGAGCACTTTTCTTGTGCCTGTGTCTCTCTCATTGCTTACATTCATTGCAAAGCCTATTTTCCTTTCTTTATTTAAGTCCGACCTGCAGGAAATCTGTCCCTCCATTTTGATGCCATTACCTGCCACTTTTTCCGTTTTAGCAATTTTTATAATCACCTTACCTTTCTCAATATATTATCCAGGGCAAGATATGACTTTCTTCTGGACTCAGAGAGTAAAATTGCCAAAGTGAAAAAATTGCCAATTGTGAAAAGTGCTCAAACAGCAGTGATTACTTGCTGTGCTCAAGATGAAAAGTTTGTTTTTGTTTAAGGCCCTGTGTGCAGAGTTTTATTACAGACATGAGAGTAATGGCCATATATCCCTGCAAAGAATGAGGAAAGGTCAGTGACCTACAAGTCAGGAAAAAACTCCATCAAGGAGAAGAGGAGCAAAGAACATCTAACTGCAATTAGATCCTAAATACCCTTCCATTTTGCTGCTGTGATAAAACCCTCTGATTTCAGCAGGCTTTTTGGTCATCTTTGACTCTCAGGCATTATTATTGTAAAATAATTAATGACTTGTCCCAGATTCAGAAAGCTGGCTTAGTGGGACTTCCAAAGTGTTCTTTTTCTTCCTCCCAGCATGCAGCCCAGTCCCTGTAGGCTGGGAGGCAGCTTGCCCGAAGCAAGGCATGGTGCTACCAGTGAGAAATAGCATTTCCCAGGACAGGGAGGATGGGGTCTGGCATGGGAAGGAACCTCTGGCCAGTGCCTGTGCTGGGCAGTGCCACAAGCTCTCCTGCATGAAAAGCTCACAGCTGTGCTCCTGCATTTTATCTGAAGCACCGCGGCCTCCCACTGTTGTGTAAGGCCATGGCTTCAGTACTGACCTGAGAGAATAAGGCATGTCTTCCCCAAAGATGGGATGACAGAGCTGGAGAAGGCCAGGAGTGCTTCCAAGGAGTGATGTTCCAGTCCGTGCTAGCCCTGCATAGGGCTGTGTGATGAGTCAAGGGTAGCACCACACTCATGCTGGTGAAGCAGGATGCAGCATTGCTCTTCAGGTGCTGTGGCAGGGAAGAACTTAAATTTGGTGCCTTTCCATCAGGCAAAGAGTTTTATGTAATATTACAGATGGGCTAATTTTCAGTATGTAATATTTAGGGAGTTTAGTCCAGGCCCAACAGTAGTGAGTGCTTGTGGCAGACCTCACAAAATTCTCTTAGAATTTCAGTATTTCTACACACTTCTGTGTAAAAGATGCTTAGCAAATAGAGGTGGCTAAAAAATAATAATCAAACATTGCCCTCTCCAGCCCCAGTAAAATCATAAAACTGGAGTTTTGAGTTCAAGCTCCCTGCTCTGATCTTTGCTATTTTTCTGATGTGCAGACATCTTCCATCTAAAAATAGTAAATCTCATTGTGTGGGAGGTGTATTTAAACAGTGTTCTCTAGCATATAAATATTATTATTACTTAAACTAACCCTGCTGCAGAGATGTTCACAAACTTGTGCTAGATGGCTGCCTGCTGTCTATAGGAAGTGTCAAATACTTTCAAACGTGGCCTTTCGGGGGACATTTCTGCAATGGGACACAGGGTTGTGGCTCAGATTTCTGTAGGAGGCTGTATGACACCTTGAGGCCTGTGAATTACAGGGGCCTTCAAGAACTCTGCGCCTTACAGGCTCAAGCCATTACAATATTGAGTTAATAATTAGGTTTTAAATACCACTGTAACTTTCATTTGTGATAGAGATAATTTGCAATCATATGCTGCTTTGGATAGGATAGAGCTTAAATTGAATCCAAAATGAGGAACATCACTCAAAACAGACTGAAGGAGCTAATTATTTTAATAAAAATACAGCTGTGCTTACCGTTTTAATAACCTTAACAGATCAAGGCATATATGCATGGGGAGGCCTTTAACTAGAACTTGTATTACCATGAGACTGTAGCCTTTGATGTGTTATTTCTAGTTTATCAAATGCCTTGGTACTGCTGCTCAGTTTATTTAATGCCTTGTTTGCTGGTGCTTGATTAGGAAGTCAGTAATTAATAAACGGGTGGTAAAATTAAGTTCAGAGTTAGGAGAATGTGTTTGACAAGGTGGTGCACAAGTACCAGGGCTCTGCAGAACCTTGTATGGTTGTTCCCTATTCGGCTGCCCTGCTAAAGCACAGGGACTAAATTGGGTGGTTCACACCAAATCTGCATCCTTGAATACCCACCCTTTTACTGGATACTCTGGGTCGGGATCATCTAAGGTGGTCCAGGCTCTGAGGCAGAGGAGGGAACTGGAGGTGGGTTTCCTGCCTCCTGGGAGATTGCTTGAATCACTGGACTGTGGGATGAGAGGCACGATATCATTCTAGTGTCTCTGATGTGTTTTCCACCCCTCCTCATCCTCAAAAAGAAGACTTGGGGGTGTGTGGGGTGAGGAACCCAGCAGAGGAGCTCACAAGCGAGCTGAAACCACATCTTTCAGGTCACTTTAGTGACATCAAAAATTTGAAGGAGTGCGCCTGGTCCCCCCAGTAAAGCATGCGAAGGGCCCAGGGTGCAGTGTAGCACTGTGAGTAATGTGCATGTGCATACCTGACATGCACACGGTGCTGTGTTAGCAACAGAGCTGCTTTGCTGCTGGGAGTGTTTTTGTTAACTGTGCCAACACTCTTGAGACCAAAATGATACAGACTGAAATCAGCTCAGGAATTACAGCTTCTCCTTTGAAATATGAATAAGCTCTCCAGAGAGTGGTCCTCCTATGAGGACATAGGATGAGAAAGATTGACAAGTCCAGCTTGCCTTTTGCAGTATTTCTGTAAAATATGACTTCCCTTATTTAGTGAACTGTGTTAAATAGAGCAAAACACAGGCCTGAGCTGCAAACTCAGAATGAGCAAAGTATTTCCGTACTCTGAAAAATTTTGGCTGCTTCTCAAATTCTACGTCTCATATTTGACTTTGTGGTACCTTTTTCCAGACAAGGTCAGGGCCTGAAAGCGGAGCTGTGCTTGAAGAAGTTGAACAAGTTACGTAGAGCTCCCAGGTTTGAAGAAATGTCATGAGATGGAAGTTCCTCACCAGATTTCAAGTATTTCTGACGTCTGCCAGTCCTGGAAAAGTGTTAGCCTTGCTTGCAAAATTCTGTCATCTGTGATTCCAGAGGCTAATAAAGAATGAGTTTTAATGGATCCAGGATACACCATAAAAGGCAGTAAAGGGAGTGCAGTTTTGGTCAAAGGCCTTGGCTCTTGGGGGTGTTTCAGTATGACTCCCAAACCATAAAGCTGGGCTAACAGGATTAGAAACACCTAATACAGCTCCAGTGCCCCTCCAAATAATTTTACTGTTTTATGTATCCACCTCTTGCTTGGGCTAGTAGTTCCATGCATGAACTGAGAAATGACCTGACCTGAACAGAGATCAGCTTTTGCAATGACTGCAGACCTGTGGGAACAGCAGACTTCAAGGGTTCTGCTTTGTCACCTGCATGAAAATGTCTGTCCATGATGGGTGGTCGAAAGACTTCACACCTGTGGTGTTGAAACTGGGCATCAAGGATTGCAGCTCCCTTAAGGGCATACTTGGCATTACTGAGGGATTTTGCACACATGGATTTGTGAAAGCTGGCTAGGATTTCTAATTTGTGCAGCAGTGGAGATTTTAAATAATGAGGAAAGGATGCTCTTCCTTCCTTTGGGGTTAAGGCAAACGCAACTTAAACGCTTGGAAAAATCTATGAGAGCAATTGAGTTTCCCTGATGCATCTATCCCAGTAATTGATGTGACACCCTGCACTAATGGATAAACGGATTGTCTTTGTATTTCTGCAAAGAGAATGTGTCACATATTGAATAGTGACATTGATATTCTTATCAGATGTAAGAGTTAATGCTTCTTTTGGGTAAACGGAGTAGTTTGACCTCCGAGAGCTATTATCTTCCAGGTTTGCAGGTAACTTGTCACAACATCTTTCTTAGCTGTATTTGTTTTGGAAGTTTCACTATAAACATGTAAGCTGGAGAGTTACCTTTCTTACATGAAAGCCAAGATAGACAGGAAGAAGTATGCATCCTTTAAAAGTGGACTATCAGTGCAGCTGGAAATTTGTCATCAATCTGGCTGCATAACTCTATCAGGATAAAGGCTTCTGATATTCTGTAGAAGGGCCCCCACGTGCTCCATCCTCTATGTCTCCATAAACACAGAAGACAACTGCTCTGCTGAGGTCAACATTTACATGGGTGAGCTAAACAAATGCAAGAGGAAGAGGGACAGACACAGGAGTAAGTCCCTCAAACTCCCTTTTGCTGGGCCATGTTGCCTTTCTTGTGTCTATTGTTTCTAAATTAGAGGATATCTAATGTTAGCAGTTGTGGTCCCCTCCCAGTAATCACTGTTACAAACATTGCTGGGGTCTTGCAAGGTATTTATGACTCTCCTGGGAAACACCAAGGAGAATTACAAAGCCACTGTGGAACGGCATGATAAGAAAAATTCTGAATACAGCTTGCATTTGGAAAAAAAAGAAAAAAAGAAATTCAAAAGTAGCATGCTGCTAGTTCTGATCTCTTCTTTCATTTAAGCAAGAAAAAACACATCGAAGAACTTCAGTCAAAAAAATAAGGTTCTGGGTCCTACTATGAGCTTATGCTGAAAGTTGTGTTTTCTGTTTTCATTTGGTTTTTGTGAGTTAACTTTCAACCAAAACAAATGTATTAGCTGGTTGGGTGCTGTATAGATTTATCAGGAGAGGACAGTGGCAAGGAAAGTGTAGTTGCTGGTGATTCCTCTAATTTCTCAGACAGTGGAGAAGTGTGAGGCTGAGATAAATTCCAGGGGAAGAATTTGTGCCCATCCTCAAAGACAGTGTGTCAGGTGCTTTGCAGAGAAAGGGAAAAAGAGAGGGATTTACCACTAAGCCACTCTCCAAGGGATTCTGGATGGTGGTGTGCTTTGCTCCAACACTAAGCATGGAGTGGAGAAGAGGGGATGAGTCCAGTGTCACAAGCTCATAGCATCTGCCACACAAGGTACCATTACCTGGGTGCAATTGTGCATTCATGCATAAAAGAATAATACGTAAATATTCATCAAGGTGGGTAACAGGGTGAGACAAATTGTAGACTGTGTAGGGAACTGCTGTTGCCTCTGGGACTTGCTATTCAGGGGCAGTGCCATTTTCATCTTCCACTTGAATCATTCCACTTTGTGTCTTTGTGTCTTTTTTGAAGAAAATTCTCAAGTAGGTCCAGGATTATGAAAATCATGTTGTTTGGTATAGTAGCTAATCATGAAAATATTCCTATCATCCTAATAGGGACTAGGAGGCAGCTCTTGGGATATAGAGTCCTTGTAACCCACTTTAAGCAAGCTATCACTCAGTAAAAACACACCTTTTCTTTTTTCCTTCGAAAAAAAACCCAACACATATATAAAGGCCTGTTTTTATACTACCTTGCAAGAGGCAAGCTCAAGATCCATGGCACTTCTCATAACAAAAAGGCAGAGAATAACCTGTCTGCCCTGCCCATCAGCTTTTCAATAAAATTGATTCTAGATGTGCAAGGTTGTATGTGCACTACTGCTAAGTGCATAATAGCTGTAGTATGCCAACTCATTATTCTGTAAAGTGCTGTGAAATACCCTGATTACGAAAGATGCTACATAGAAACAGCTTCCAGTCTAGTCGGGTGACGGTCAGGAGGCCAGACAGGCAGCTGAGGTACAGCTACATGATCCGCAGTCCAGTGGTTTTATGGCTCTAAACATCCCTTAGACTTGTTTGCACATGCCAGAAATTACAAGTGCACCTTCAGGGTTTTTTTGTGCTATCTGCTTTTGATTCCTCTCTTTGTCCTTGTGTTTTGGGGTACTGAAATTTTTGATGGTTCCTGCTCTAGATGCTCGGCTTTCTCCATGTACGTGCCTATCAGTTTTCAGTGAGAGCCAGTTATAAAGTAATTTATTTTGTAAAGTATGCTGGCTATTGACCAGTGGGTAACTAAAGGTGAAAAGAAGCAAATGAAAAGCAGATTAGAAAGCATGTTGTGGACTGGGAAAAGGGAGGCTGTAGTGTGAAGAAAAGTGAATAGGGACAGTTCAGAGAAGCAAAAACTGAAGAAATAAGGCGTGCACATGTAGCTCAAAGGACTTCATTACAGCTAATTTAGGAAGATAACAAAGGAGTGATGTCAACAAGATCTAAGTGGGGAGAAGCACAATGGGAAGAACAGAGAGAGCAAGAACAAATAAGAGTCATAAAATGGACAAATGTCTTCAACTCTTTAGAAAGTATGCTTTAGTGCCTCTTCCCCTCCTCCTTTCCTGTTCTCCAGGAAATGTCTTAGCAGTAAGAGGAGCAAAAGGGTTAGCAAGTTTAATAATGCCCTCAAGGTGATGAAACTTTGGTGCTTGACAGCACAAAAACTTGGCCATCCAGTTCTCCAGCTTTGCTTAAATGTGAGCCACTCTTTCTTTTTAGTGTCATATCAAATCTAGTGACTCACATAGAGTATTCATTGTGCACAAGATAAGATATCATAAATTCACCATTAGGAATGTAATTAAACTGAGTGCTCAGAAGAAAGAAAGAAAGTATCCCTTCCCTATCCCCACCTCTTTTTTTCCCTAGGGGACTTTCATTATGGAAAAGTAAATATTGCAGCTGTGCTTCTGTTGTTTACTCTGGAGAGTCCATTTAAGATGGTGATGATTAAGACGTGCATGTTTGTCATGCTAGTCGAGGGACTGGACAGCTTTCAGCAAGAGGAAGCTGTGGAGTGATGGCAGCAGGACAGGGGACTGACAATTAACTCACACACAAAGATGAAACCCATTAAGACCCAGCATAGCTCTAGACACTGAGATTTTTTTCCAATTATGTCATCTTGTCTGATGCATTGCCTCAAACCAGACTGCTAAAATGGGCTTTTCCCCAATCACACAAGGCATGTGTAGTCTCAAATATTCATGTGCAAATATAACGTAGGAAGTGGAGACACAAAGATTCAGAAATGACCTGCGGAGGTATGTTTGTCATCTCCTGACCTTCCTGAGTGGGAACCTGGCTGAATCATGCAAGTGTTGCTGCCTCCTGTACTCATTTCTCATGAAAACTGAAGAAGAGCAAGCGAGAATGGCTACAACTGCACAGTGCTGTGGCATCAGTGCAGAGTTTGAGGGTGCATCTGGGCATAGCCAACATCCCAAACTCACCTTTGTAGATCAGAAAAGTGTACAGAGCCCTGAACTAATATGCAGTTTTGGTTGTTCTTTGTATTGGTGAGGCTGTTGTTTTGAGAACAAAAATAAGTTATAATGAATTAACAAAGACAACGATAACCTCGGATTAAACCTTAATTCACCAAACAGCAATATGACTGACATCAAGGATAGGCTCTTCACTGGCCTAAAGCAGCATGCCTTCTTTGACTTCAGCAAGGAAATGTTGATTTAAGGCAAGCTGGAGGGTCCTGCCCTTTGCGAGTATGTTCAGAAAGCCAATGATTCCGCTGGTAGGAGCTTCCTTGTTTTGGTGAACCTATGAGTGCTTTGTTGATGCCCACGATACCCTGTGCACGAGCACTTAATAGTGGATGAGTGTTGGAAAGATTGTGGATTACTTTGTTAAGCAAGCGTGGCTTGTAAGTAATGTGGAGCTGACCCTTCGTGACACTTGCATGACCCAGAAACAATGCAGCAGGCAGGAGAGCCCTGCAGTAAATGAACAGTGTTTTGATATTTTCTAATAATAAAACCTATGAAGTTAACCTTTGGGAAGTATAGTTAAACTTAATTTATTTTCAAATGTGCAATGTTTTCAGTATGTTTGTTTGCACTGTAACCTAATTTTCCACTTCCTTTCCCTTGTCATACAGTTTTTAGGCCAGGAATGCAGTAATGAATAGAGAGAAGAATGTCAGTTTAGACTGTAAAAAGCTTCTGTGAAAAAACCTAGTAGAATTAAATAGGGAATGATCGTCTGTCTGTAGGATTTCAAAGCCCATGTCTCCTCTGGTTTAAAGCCACAGGATTGCTAATAAAGGATCATTTCATACATGTGGCCTACTGAGCTCTGTGACTGAGTGTAGCTTGAATAATGCTATTTCTTCCTTTCTTTCCTTCTTTCCCTCTCTTTCTTTCATCTTGCATTGAGGTTTTCCATGTGTCCCACTCTGCTTGATTTAGTCCATAGGGTCGCTGCTCTATTGAGGTGTGGGCAGCCTGGCCCTGGGTTTTTTGTGCAAACAGATCTTCCTCACTAGGGTCCTTGTTGGGTGAAATCTGAATCCAAATTAATGCGTTGGATTATATTACCTCCAAAACAGGAACAAGGATTAAGTGGGCAACGAGATCAGCATCAGAATTTGGCAGGGGACCTCTTTCTGTCTAATGAGTTGGACCCCACCATTGGGTCTTCTAGTATGTAACCCTTGAGTGGATTTTGAACTCGTGCCCAGAGGCTAAGGCTTGTAATCTTCCATACATTTAACACTTTTTAATTTTACTGTCATCTGTACAGTCAATACACATGGGTGATTACCAAAGTGAGAACCTTGGAGGCTGGCTCTGCTGTGGTTTTTTATGTCCTGTGTCGAGTGGACCCAGTCAGGCTGAGCGCAGTGGAGAGGCAGGGAGCAGTGCTGGGCCCTTCACTGGCTGTGGGTGGGGAGGTGTACACTGGAGATGAATCGGGGTCAGCACACTGTGATATGTTAATTTGCCAATAATCATTATAAGTAATAGCTTTACTGATTCATGAGTTCCATAAATTGATTAGTCCCTCTGTTAATGAAGAGCTCTAATGCACTACATGTGCAATAGATCATTTCTTTACTTTATGACTTTATCTGGCCCAGGGAACTCGAGCACACTGGGCTGTGCTGGTAGGTACCATTTCCATTTGCCAATGTGTTACTGCATAAACACGAGCATTAACATAGTGCACACTCTGCAGTGGTTTCTGCACAGAATTAGCTGAGTAATTAATTCTTTGAGCTTTCTGATGCATCACACTGCAAAGTCAGCTTGGCTGCTACTGGATCATCTTTACAAAAAACTGGGCTGACTCTGCACTCAACTGTGGACACTCATGCACGACAAAGTTTTGCTTGTAAAGCAAGCAATCTCCAGTTGGAAGAAGGGCTTAGTAGGGTCATAAATCACTTCTCTACTCTTACAAATCCTCTCTCCCAGTGCAGAAGCAGTGTCCCACGGGCTAGCTTAGTTTGGGACTGGTGCTGAGGATGAGCAGGGCTGCTCGTTCACGTAGGTGAAACTGGGACCATGGGAGGAGTGGGTTGAATCAGTATGGGCTCTGTACAGGAAGGAGCAACCACCTTTCCCCACTTACACATGTGAAATTCTTTAGTTTGTTAGATTGAAGAATGCTCCAGAATGCCTGAACAGTGACAGTGCTGTTTTCAAAATGCCTGTATGCCCAGAGAGAACAGGGTTACTTTTTCAAATGGACTTCGCTGCAGTTATCCATGCCTTTGTCCCTTTGAGATGTCGTTGCCATAATACACTCTACATGGGGCTATACGTTGAGCCCACTCAGAAACTGAAGCTAATGCAGAATGCAGTGACCCGCTTATTAAGTAGTGCTTCATGCTGGGAACACATCACACTAATGTGCCAGGATCTGCACAAGCTGCCAATACGTTTTTGGATGTTGGTGTTAACCTATAAAGCTATAAATGGTTTGGTACCTAGCCACTTGGGTCAGGAGAGAAGGCATGGTGCCTTTATTAATTATACAAGCCTCCAGCTGAGAATGAATCTGCTTAGGCTTCTGGAAACAGTTCACACTGGGCATGTTCAGAGGCTTAATGCAGGCATTAACATACCCTTACATTGCATCATTTAATTTGCATAACAACTCCTAGGTTTGTAGCGATACCTTCCCTTGCATCTACCTTTGATGTTGTTGCTGCTGCCTCTAAGCTTTTTGTAGAGTTGACAGTTTGAGCTCTAGGCTTTGGACCAAAGGGTGGTTTTACTCATCTGCTACGTCAGGAGAAAGCCCCTATGTGGGGCTAGCAGAAAGCTCATAAACTGAGACACACCAGTGTTTGCAAAACTAGTGAACAGGAAAGTAGATCATGCTTAGTCAGAGGTACTTTCTGAATATGTCTGAGTATGGGGAAAAAGCTGAAAATTTGGGGCTGGTTTTAGATTTTGATCAAAGTGATTTGTGGTTTACAAAATGCCCTTCCTTTCCAGAGCAGATCAAGTAACCCACAATATTCACCCATTACATCTGCAGATAGATCTGCAGCTACTTCCTGCATTTTTCCGTGGTGTTTCTCATTGGTAATTACAGTAATATTTATGTCTCTTTGCATTTTTATATGTCCTTTGTCAAGCTGATTAGAGGAGGCACAAAGCTGCCCTTTCATAATAAAAATATTAAAAAAATAAAAAGAGGCCTCATTAGGAGGTTTGCTGACATCAACTAAATTGAGTTTCATCTCATATCAGAATTTTAATAAATAAGAGCTGATGCTCAGGCGTTGCTGTAACATGCACGCTCCACTCACACAGCTTGCTGCATGCTTTGTACCATGCGGCTTTTTCCTTTTTAATGCAAAACAATACTAAGTGAGTCAAGGGGAAACGCTATTTCATATTCAGGCCTTTCTCTTTCCCTAGCAGACCTTAAAAGAAATATAAAATAATTTGTCTGGTATCCAGTCACTCAGACTATACTTTCTGATTCTGCTGTTGTACATATCAGAGCCTTAAATCTAACATTTTCTTTTGCAGTGCTGCAAATGTGAGGTGTGATTTACATTTGTTTTTCTTGCAAATTAGGAAGAGCATAAAACACAGGCAGCTTTCCTTTCCAATGCCATCGACTCTATATAAAGTCAGGCTGGAAAAAGCCACAGGAGCAATGAATGGGCGGGGAAAGAGTGACAGAGAGGATGTTTTGGTAATGTAAAAGGCATCTTTACAGCTAACAGACCAAAAGACTCTTGTTCCAGGTTGCTTCTCACTCAAATATTTATGACAACAGTTTATACTCTCTTAATTTCTGGTTTCTCTCTTAGAAATCCATATTTAGGTAGATAATTTTAAAAGCCTGCCCCTGCCAATTGCTTCTAGGTCAGTGCCAGGTCTGTGCTCTTGATCTCAGGCTGTTTTAGTAACTAGCTTGGTGTTTTAAGGGGAGCTGTAATTTGGGTGGTTTTTATAGATACCAGCAACAGCCAAGCGGCAATCAAAGCAGCCCAGTCAGGATGTCCTGGCAGGACTGTGGGCACTGGGGACACAGAAACAGAAACAAGCTTGGGTTGGTGGCAGTGCCCCAGCCACCACCAGTGGCTGCTGCTGCCGTCTGCCCTCACTGGCAGCAAGCACTGTTTGGTGGCCAGTGCTCCACATCAAACCCTTGCAGTGTCTGCATTGCCTGGGATCTGCTTTCCGGCCTGGCAGTGCTGCTGTGCCGACCTGTGTCCTCGGTGCCCCTTCAGATGGGATTTTTTTTCTCAATTTATTTGTTTTGTGCCTATTCCCAAGGTTTTGAGTTGTTCATGAGAAGCATTTTCAAAGCAGGTGAAGGGCCGAAGCAGCCATCCTCTCTGTGTTTGTGGTTCTGACTTTGGATCCCAGATGGGGACTCATCCCATCATGTGCTAGAACAAATGTGACAAAACGACGGTGCCAGGCAGGAGGTGCTGCTGAGGAAACAGCAGTGCTCCATGTCATCTCTGGCTTCCCACTTCGCAGGGCTAAGAAAATCCCAATTGTCCAAACTTTCTGAGCTTAGCGGGCCCACTTGAGATCAAATCCTTATAAGCTTGTCTAATCAGCCCTTTCCCCTCCCTCTTTCTCAGCGTTTTCTATCACTATGTCTTTACTGCAGTGCTGGGACATGCTCCCTGTAGAAGCCGAGTGCAAAACCTGCTAGCGACTTTAGGGGGTTTCTGGCTGTAAGCTCAAGGTCTGAACAGATTTGCAGCTTCAAGCACTTGTGCCAAGAATTGGGTTGCTTTGATCAATTAAATTCCCTGGCAGTGAAAGAATAATAATAATAAAGGTTAGGGGGGCCATGCTCTGAAGCTCCATCTGCAGAAGAGTGTATCTTCCCACTGCCCCTGAATAGCATCAGCAGGCTCTCCACTACCTCTTTTATGGATTTAATTCTCTTCGGTAAGCTAATCTCACCCCTGCTGCCCCAGCACAAAACCCAAAGTGGCAATCTGGTGAAGCACAGAAAAGCAATTGGGGGGAACCTAGCTTTTTATGGTAATACCCAGGGAAAGTGACTTGCACCACTGCTCTTAAGAATGCAAACATGCCCCACCAAGCGCAGGATAAACAGCACAGCTTGTACCTTTCAGCAAAACAGAAATGTGCCGTTGCCAGAGCCAAGGGACTCTCTACAGGAAAAGTTTGCGTGCCAATGAGCATGGCTTTGCTTATATCCAAATGTCTCAAGGCTCAGAGAGACCCGTTTTGCTGGACGGTAGGGGATGCTGCAGAGGGGCAAGAGGAATAGTAGGGGAAACATGAGCTTATGCTGGCCTTATGAAAGTGATGGAGGCTGACCCTTGCTTCCTGCCCAGTGTCCCCATGGTTGTTAGTGGCATGGTGTGTGTGTATGTAACTCTGTTGGCTCACTTGAGTGGGAATCACCAGCCTGGCAACCCTCAGTCTGAGTAGGCTTTGCTCTCAGATCAGGGATTTGTCTGTTTTCTGGCTCAGTTTCAGTGCTTATTTATACAAAAAAGGTGAAGATGAAGACACTCAGAGATGAAAGCAGTGTTCATGTTCCTGCCCTGGCCTCTGCACTAACCATGATGGTTGCATGGTGAGCAGAGCACATCTCCCACGGAAAGTTAAGGGCTCCATTTAACAGTGCAGATGCCTTAATCTGAGGGGGATTCTGTCCCTTCCCACCCGCATTGCTATGCAGCTCTCCTGCTGTGTCCTTTGTTTAGGGGGCTGTGTTGACCAAGTCACTCTGTCCTTGTGGGGTCAGTCTTCCATGCTCTGGGCCCCCTGACACAGTGTCTGTAGGGTGATGCTAAGGAGCTGTGATAAGAAGAAGGTGATGGGGGAGAGAAGCAGACCAGGTGAAGAGAATAGGGAGAAGGGGGCGCAGGACCATCTTGTTTTTCAGCAGCTCTACCTGAGACGGACATAACAGATCATGACAGATTGTGACACTGCATCCTGGCATTTGAGGACTTCCTGGGGGCCCCAAATTTTCAAGGTGGGCATGGGGCCAGAATGGGTGGTGAGCAGCAGGCAAGGCAGAGTTGTACTCATGGTGACTGATGTAAAATGTCCAAGGTGTCTCCTGAGCCAAGGATCATCTCCCTTCCTGGTTCTCTGACACAGAGTAGTCTCCTCACCCGAGGTAGCTGGATATAATTTTTGTGTGCTAGCTGCCAGAATATCTTCAATTTAGCTTGGTCTATTAAATCACCTATCTTAATGCTCTTTGTCTGGAGATCAAATTTGGAAAGGCGGCAGCTGGAGAAAAATTAAAGCAGACAAATGCGTGTAAAAATGTTTCCCTCCAACTGCTTTCATCACAGGCAATTCCTGACTAAATGATGAGGCTTAGGGCTATAAGTATCTCAGTCATTTCATCTGGAGTAAACTGAAACCAAGGTCAAGTCATAGCTGGTTTGGGTCCTTTTTCCTTCTAATCTTACACATTTCACTATGGTTATTTTATTTGAGTGTCTGCCACTTGCTATTTCAAGCTTACAGTGGTATGCCTGCTCTGCACCCCAGTTTGCCAGCTAAAATGTTTCCACACCACTAGTGGACATGATTACATAATTTCAGATGCACTAAGGCCTGAAATTACTGGATTTTTTTCTCTGGTACAAATGAATGCATGTAAGTTGTTTATTTTTAACTTCACCTCCTGCCTGTGAACTCCAGTAAAAGGAAATTAATTTTTCATGATGGATGCAGGGGGGAGGACAGGAGGGGAATAAAAGAAAAGCATCTGGGTGTGAAGGCAACAGAAAAAGAATCTTGCTAATTTCCCGGGTGATAGTGTGATGTTATTCCACCTGTTTCTTTAATTACTAGAAGTTGCTGAGTCTCATCAGCTGCCTCCACAGCCCCGGGAGGAGAGGAAGCGCTGATGGGGTCCCAGGCGTGTGGCTTTTCAAGCTCACGCCAAGACTGCACATGGAGCCATGTCCCTCCCAGGATTGTTCATCCACAAATGTGTAGGTCATCCAAGCTCCAAACTTACTTTGAAGATCAGAAGTAACCTGTGTGGTCTCTTCTAATCTATAAAACCCTTTCTCTGAATCATCACTTCAAGAGCAGAATTTACTGAATTTGGTAGCAATGTCTTGGTTTTGTGACATTTAGTAAATAAGTGTATTCAATATTGCAGTATAAAGGGATTCATTTACTTCAGCCTCCTGCTCACCCCCAGGAATCTTATATATTGTCTCCCATGCACCTAGTGAGCTCAGCAAGGTTATCTCCCAAAAAATGTTTTAAAATAAAACTAGCTTGCCAAAGGTATTCCCTTGTATCTGTGAATGTTTGAATCCAAAGTGGAAATGTGTTTAATCTGCAGCTTCTGTGTTAAGAATTAAGGGCATCCAAGCCCTTGGGATGGAGGTGTGTCTCTGAGCCACCAGAGCCTAATATAATTGAAAGGGCTCAGGTTTCCGATTCCTGCTTTAGTCCAACTTCAGTGTTAACACACAGGATGTGTAATGATGGCCCTCAAAGGCCTCTTTGCATTCACACTTGCAATCCTCATGTCATATTCGTGCAGACTTTGCCCCGTGTTTTATTTCATGCTTCCTGCACCACAAACATTTGCTGCTTGTGGAAAACCAGCTGGGGTGTCTCTCGCTCTTTCCCCTTTAATAATCTTTAGTTTGGGACCACTGATCCTTCAACAACCCCTTCTCTTTTTGATGTGCCCTCTGTTTTCTCTTATTTACAGCAACTGCCATGCTTGGGATTCTCTTGTTTGTCCTCTCCCTCCTCTCAATTTCTCAGAACAAGCTGAAAATGAGATTTAATAGGCCTCCCACTGTTGTTGCTCTTTTGAGATTACTGGGATCAGATGTTCTTCTCTTGAGAACTACATCAAAGAAAATGAGAGAGGGTAAAGACCAGGATGCCCAGGAAGGTGATGGAGATTGGGGATAAAGCAGAAGAGTGGTTTTTAGCATGTAATGCTGTGGAGCAGGGCATTTTTGGCTTTGTTGGAACTTTTCCAGGGTTTTACAGAAGTCTCAGTGCTGCTATGGTGTGAAAAGCTTAATAATATTTTTATAAAACCTTTCAGCAAGCCCAGTGCTACCTGAGTGTTGTATTTTTTATTGTGATTTTTTGGTGCTACCTGCTATAAACAACTCACTAATTTTAATATGGGATTATCTGGCTGACCTATCCATCCCCATGTTCCCAGAAATCCTCTCCATATTAATTGCATTTCACTGCTGGAGACACCTGTTAGCAAGGGCACAGCTGAACAGGCTCTTAATACTTTAAATCTCTGATAATGCTCCAGTTAAACCTCTCTTTCTTTTTTTTCCTTTTTTTTTTTTAATAAGAGAGCAGCTGGTTGAACTTGCTCCTTAGGAGCAGACTGAAGCTAAATTTCTGTTCCTCTCTCTAGTGTGAGGTGACTTTGCAGCCGAGGATCTGATGGTTTTTGAAGGCTGTCACTGCACTCCCCTTTGCCTCTCTTCAGCACTGATGGGGAAAAGGGTCACCATGGTTTTCACTGGTAAAAATAATCGATGTGGTATGTGCGGTTTTATAGTTGGTCACAAAGCTCAAAGAAAGCAAATACGTATGGCAGTATGGGAAAGACTTTTTTGGGGGATTTGTTTGTTTGGGTTTTTTTTTGTTTGTTTGGTTTTTTTTGTTTTTGTTTTTTTTGGTTTTTTTTGTTTTGTTTTGTTTTGTTTTGTGTGGGATTTTTTTTTGTTTGTTTTTCCGTTTTTTAAGTGCTGCATTTAATCCCGTTAGAAATGTGAGGTAAATTTCACAAGACTCAAAGTGTCTTGAAGAAGGAGATAAGCCCTTCATGCTGTTCAGCTCTACAGTGTTTATTTCTCTTCCCCTCTATTTTCTTATCATTATCAGAGAGAGGTGGAAAGCTTTTGTCAGTGTTCTCCTTTAAAGAGAGATAGTATTTGAATGTAAACAAGTATAAGCACATGGTGTGACTAAGGGAGCGAGCAGTATCTTCAATTTCTGAATTTTCTGGCAATCGTGAATGGTGTCAGGATCTTAACATGACTCTTAACTGCTCTGAGAACAGGATGGCTTCTATGGAAACCCACTAGACAAGTGATTCAAAAAACATCTTTTCAGAAAATTACTTCATCATATATGAGATTTCTTTTTAAAACTAACTACATGGGAGTTCTTGGCAATGATGCTCTCTACATCTGATGGTCTAACTAGCATGAAATAGAGCTGCTGCTCTCATTTATATACATTACACTATCTGGTTCCTCATTTGTGGTTTGGTAAAAGCATGAATTTTCAAGTTTCCCTCATGGGACTTCTCTGGCTTCTTTCACCTTACCTTTCATTTTCTTCCCTACTATGTAGAAATACAGGATGATTATTAAATGGCTTTAGGAATTTTGATGTCAGAGGAAAGAGAACATGCAGCATCATAATTTTTTATTGCTGTCATCATAGTTTCTTATTGTCTTCTCAAGAAAGCACAATAGTGAGGTGGGGAAGATCGTAACACTTGCAGTTTAGCTGGGAGAATTAAATATCGATATTTTCTTGGTGTAATATTTGTCAGGCAAACACAGAATGTTTCTTGTAAATATCATTGTGCATACACTGTCATCAAGAGCTGTTTGATCTGTGTATCACTGCAAGGCTATAATCCCAGGGTGCAACCCCATGACAGATGTCTGTGAGCTTTACAGCATCCTGGTTGCAGGGAAGATGCAACACTGGTTGGAGAAGGAAAAGGGATGACTGGAAAAAGGGGTAACGTGGGCACCAGCTGTATTTGCTTTAGTGCATCTGCTGCACACAGGAGAGCTGCCCCTCACCAGCAGCCTCTTTGTGGGGGAACAGAGATGGTAGGGCTGATCACAGCTGCTGGGGTTCCTTGTGCTGTCCCCAGCCCCCAGGACACGTAGTCAAACTGCAGCAGGCAGCAGAGTGCAAGAGAACGTAGGGAGTGAGCTGGAGAAGGTTAGAGATGCATGAGGGAAGGGTGGAGGAAGGATGTTTTCCTGGCACAGAGGCAGGGAGTGTGCCCAAGGCCACGTTGCCATCGCGGTGTCAGAGATGGGCACAGCCAGGGTGCCACCAGCCCTGCTGCCATGCCCCTGTCATCAGCACCCACTGGGCCTTTCAGTAGCATTGGCACATACACAGGGGCCAAATGGCTTCTCATAGAATGCAGCTCATCCTGCTGGTGTCCCTCCCCACCAGAGCAAGCACAGACCAGCCTCATGCCTGGCCACAGCCTCTCTGGCACCTTCCCAGCCCCTCGCCCACTATCCGGGATATGGCCTGAGGCACAACCTCACTCCTTCACGTGGAGATCAGTGGGGAGGTTTCTGGTGGGTACTGTCACTGTCCATTTTACCTTGGTCTATTCAGGATTGCTTTTTAGTTAAAAATATTCAGCTGGCTTTTTATATGTAAGTACATATGCCTTTCATTCCTTCTGCTTCTAATTATTAAGTTATTTAATAATTATTCTAATTATTAAATTATTATGAACTGTTTGTTATTTTTCTGTGATATTTTTAAATCCAAGATGGTTTCTGAGGGAGGCAAGTGACCAAAAATATTTATATGTTGTAATTCAGCTTGGTAGACTAATTTAGTTTAATTAACTATAATGTGGGAGTCTAACTCTTGTCATCAGAATTTTTATGTAAAAATTCAATATTAAAAATTTTTGAATTTTTATTTAAAAGTATTTTTTCTGTTTTTCTTTTCTATCTTTTCTTTCTTTCCATAGTAAATATATTATTTATGCTGTTCCTATGCTAAGATTTCATGCCCTCAGTGCTAAATAACCCTCCCCCACCTTCTTTTCCTAGCTGGGATTTATAATACACCCCAGAAAAAAATAGGTGCTGACTCTGCTGTGAACAGTGCCCCTTCATTATGAAACAGGCCTTGCAAACTTTTGGAAAATGGACCTACTGTGATAATAAATCTTCTCTCTTGACATACAGCACTGAATGTGGCTCTGACCACATAAACTGCACTCCCCATGATTCTGGGGCTGTTCACAATGCCAACCATTTATAAGCCAGTTGGCTTTACATTAATTAATTCCCAAGTCATTCACAAATAGCAACAATCACCTCAAAGTGCAGGGCTAGGAAAGGGCTGGCGTTTTTGAAAGGGAGATCTGTATTTAAAAATTTACCATACTCACAATAGGAAAAAAACCCAGCTCTTGAAACAATGGCTTTCTGCTTTTGGGCTTTGGGTCACAGCTCCTTTCAGTTCAGCTTGTGGTGGTTTATTTATGACGGGTGCTAATTTCTGATATTTGACTTGTTCTGTGGACAGCCTTGGCTGGACATCCTACTCCAAGTGCAAGGTAGGGCTCCCTGCGCTATTGCCTGCAGGACAAGGTGGGGGGAATATGTATTGCTTTGGAGAGGAGCTCAAGGATCCCAGGAATGCCAGAGAAAGATTTAGCTTTGTGACATCCTCTGCCAGATTGCTAGCTGCTTCCCACCTGGATTTCAGTCCTCACAGCCTTCCCTTACAGGGTTTTAACATTATGGTTCAGACATTAATGGAAGTAATTTAAAAAATCTGTCCAGGAGAGGTTTTGCTCTCCCTGCCTGTCATAGCTTTTAGGCTTTTAAGAGAATTTGTTTTCAGATGTGATTGAATTGCATACCTTGCTCCCATGGGGTGCAGTTTCTTTCGGCTGCTGTTGGCTGGCCCTTCTGCCATCTCCTTCCTCCAGCACTGGCCCATGTAGCCTGTCCTTGCCTTTGCTTCAGTTCCCCTTCCCTGTGCCCCTCTGAGCTTCCCCATCTGTGCCTCAGGCCTCCTGCCCTTGGCTTTACTTCCTGGGGGGCCCCCACTGGCCAGGTGAGTTATGTGTTGCCACTCGGCCCCTTCCATCTCCATTGTTTATCTTGTTCCTTGTGTTTGGTGTCATTGGTGTTTTGCCTTGTATAGGCTGCAAATGTGTAAGGATACTTTACATTGGAAGTCAACCTAGAGAGTGAAAAAGCTGGAGATGGGAATGTTTTTTTTTCCTAGTTGGTCACCCATCGCTGGAGGCACGTGGACCTTCACCCCCCTCCCTGCCAGTCCCTGCTGGGATTGCAGCCAGAGAGGAGCTGCCAGCGTGACTTGGCTGCCCTGTGGAGGTGCTTTATGGCACAGGCTTAAAGGGCACAATTACAGATGAGCTTCACAGGATGGTGCCTCATCCAGGCCATGGGATTGGCAGTGTTCATTCACTAAGCAGCTATTCAGCAGTTTTTCTTCATCATTTTTAGTAGGGGAGGGAGCAGCTGATCCCTTAATTCCAACATCCTATTCAGATACTGCACTGAAGACAGAGTTATTAATTTCCTCAGAGAGTTTTTTGCTGTCATTCAGCATGACAGTATCCTGAATGCTTTAAAAATATTAATGGGTTTATTTTCATAGTAGAACCATAAGGTGGAAAAGCATTGCTTTCACACTGTAGTTGCGAGCAACAGCAAAGAGTGCAGGATCAAGGTCAAAGAGAATGCAAGGTTTAGACACATAATTTTTTTTCCAGATGACATTCTG
Source organism: Eopsaltria australis (assembly GCA_034509425.1). Classification (NCBI taxonomy): domain Eukaryota; kingdom Metazoa; phylum Chordata; class Aves; order Passeriformes; family Petroicidae; genus Eopsaltria; species Eopsaltria australis. Next base: position 1,425,429 of record JAVTVJ010011974.1, read on the forward strand.
TTTATTACCTTACTTCTATGTCTGCATTTTATACAGCCCACTGAGTTCCATTTTGGCTGCTGCTGCTCAGTGAATGGTTCTGCCAAGTTCAGAAGTAGTACTGTGTGAGCTCTGCACTGGTGAAGTCCTACAAGCTGTTTGGTCTAAAGATACTCACTTAGTGCCACAACAGGCAGATGTTTCTCCCCGGGTCAGTATTTGTCTTCTTTACTTTCTCCTACTGTAATCTTCAGTCTTAGTACCCCCTTTTGTGACAGGCAAGACAGGAGCAATGCAAGGAGCTTTAATTCATGCTCAATGCCCCCCAGCCAGCTGAGGCAGAAATCCTATGGAGAGAGTATGGTAGGTGCTCGTGAAAAGAAGGGTCTCTTGCTCTGCCCAACAAAATCCCAGTTCAGTCCATTTTTCTGAAACTGTTCAGGCTTCTCTATAGCTATGACCCATGAGCTCCTCGTGCAAACACATTGTTTACCTGTTTATTTTCTCTATTCCCCATGTAGTTTCTTGTCCCACCCTTCTGGCCAGTCAGCACTCCCATCTGATCCAATGGCAACTTCAAGAAGTGGTAGTCCTGCTGCCACATTTGATTAAGATATTGATATTCAACTCTACAGGTACTACAGTCTGCTAATATATGGATTAGCTGCAACATAAAATAAAGATTCCCTGGGTTTTTATGTGGGTTGGTTAGGCATGCCACATGACAGAGCTCATCATGGTAATGGTATTTCTTCTGGATTCAGCAAAGATAGTGCCATAAAAATAAAACACATTGGGATTCATAGAAATCTGTCTGCATTCTGCTTCCAGTGAAGCTATTTGGGGCCAAATTTTCAAACATCAGTTTCTAGTTGCACCAACACAAGGAGCCCATGCAAAATACAAATATGCACACTTAGGTTCTTACACATGCGGGCAGTGCCCATTCTTGCTGAAATGTGACATTCTGAGAACAGATGTTGCAAAATACTTGCACATATTTTGTGGGAGCAACAGTGACATCAATCTTTCTGGAAACATAGCTCCCATTTTTACTTTTCTTTGCTTGGTAGGCCATTTATCTTGTTTCCTTTGGCACTAGAAGTCTTCCCCATGCTGTTTTCTGTGTCTGGAAAATCTGCCCACCTTCAGCATGCCAATCACACTTCTTTTTCAAACCTCTTCTTCAAACTTCTCCTAATCCGTTTTATGTTGATCTTATTGTTGTTTTCTTTCCAACTCAAGTCTGAATTGCCTCTTACAGGGAGTTTCAAGTGTGTGTATTTATTCATAGTCCTTTGTGTAAGCTAAGTTAGTGCCTCCTTCATTTTGAAGTGAAAAATTAATTTTATATAGTTCCACTAACTTAATCCATGCCTTCATCTCCACAACGCAAAGCCCTTTTTTTGAATAGTCCAATTTCTGTTTTAAAGGTGAGTTTGTTAAAATGTAGAGATTAAATAGGCTGCTGGGGTCAAAGTTAGAAGGTAACAAACCCATGGGAAGAGCACAAGTCTCATAGTGAGCAGACTAGCAGTTTCAGCACTGAGTAACGCACTATTGGCATGGCTTTGCCTTTTTCCTCCAGAAAAAATTAAAGACAGTAAATCAGTTTGGAAGGTATGGTTTATTTTGGCCCGCCGACACTACAAATGTTATTTCTGAAATAGCAATGGTTAATTGCTCAAACTTCTCAGCTGTGCAGACAGCATTGAATCTTTCCACATAAAGAGTGAGGGACAGGAGCTGGATCAGGGCCTGGATAGGGGGCTCCCGGAGGAGGCAGGGGAAGGTGGGCACAGCCAGGACAAGGATGGAGCCTATTGGGGGGGCTCCCTCGACTCACTGCCATGGACAGGGAGCTGTGGGGGGAGCTACAGTGGGCTGCTGTGCCTCCCTGGCTCTGGGGTGCTGGCACAGGCAAGGAAGAATGGGCAACAGTACGAGTCATTTTGCAGGCAACTTCTTGCTTTGCCTAAGCTCCTTGCTAACCCTGTTCTTAGGAGGTGTGACTCCTAAAATTGTTGTGTGCATATGTATTTTTGCCCTGTATATTATTATTAATATTATTTAATCTCCATGTGGCCTTTCATTTCTGCGACTTAAGGTTATGAGTATTTTATTTTTCATTTTCAGTTATTTTTTCTGACATAACATGAAATAGCAGACATTTTCAGGCCTTTATTTTTAAAATTATCTCTCATTATCATAATTTACAGCTCTTAATGATTTTTCTGACAGGTTTTAGTAGCAAGATTCCCTAAGTATTCCTTTTTTATCTTGGATGCAGTTAAGTATATTATACAAGACAGTATGGGTAATATTAAGATCCCAGTAGTGTAACATTCAGGAGAGTTTCCAACAGTCAATGTTACCTGTCATCTCAGGATATACATCACTTGGGGATCTTTTCTATGGAAAGAGTGAGAAGGGCTGCTTCTCCAGACAGCATTTGTCACGTTGTCCTAGGATTTCTGGGAGCTCCTGCAGGAACCCAGAGGTGGCTGCCGTCTGTTTGTTTTGATGGTTTGCATTAGGATCCGGATCAGACTGTGCTGGAGAAAAAAACCTCCAACAGCTACCATGGCCCTGGCAAGGCACAGGCTGTGCTCTCTGCATGCCTTCTCCAGATGCTGGGCATATGGGCCTGTCCTGAGAGCTCCAGGATGGTTTGGCTTAGTTGGTTTGGCTGAGAAGGCAGTTGGAGGAGAGAGTATGGAGAGAGACTTATTGCTCTTGCAGATAACAGCCTTGCTGAGTTTGATTGATGGATGCTGTTTTATCTGCCAGACATAAGCTAAAACTTGGGAAATGGAGCAGAAATATGCAGCTTGGGCAGAGCAGTTGAGTACAGCAGGGAGAAGCACAGTGCTGGTTAGAGCAGAGCTTGTGCTCAGCTGTCTCCATACACCAGAGGCTCCCGGATGAGCACAGCTGGGTGTGAAGCACCACACCCACATGTACCAGCCATGCAGGGCCCATAAATAGGGTGCCACGCATGCTCTGGCCACGTGTACTGAGGAATGAGACTTCTTCCTTCCTGTTTTCCCAGTCCTTTCCCTTTGCTATCCTACTGATGCATTGCAGGCTCTCCATCTGGTCCTGAGAGCAAGAATTTCCCAACTGTGCCTCCAAACTGATGCTCAGGAGTTCTGGGCTCTGCTATCTCTGTCTTTAGCAGTCTGGCTCCATGGCACTGGACATCACCCCATATCCCTGGCCATCTCAGTTCCCTCTGCCTGCCTTGGACTTGCTCCACACTCATCATATGCTCCCTGCCACTTACTGGGTAGCAATGCAGAGTAGAGAGCAGCATCCCTGCCTCAATGACAAATGTGAAAGGCTCTCAAATGGAAACGGTTGCAGTGGTACAGATTGCCTCTAGCTAGGGTATCTTATCCTGTGCAGGAAACTGGCTGCAACCAGGAAACTGGAGCACCTTTTTGCTAATATGCGCTTCACTTTGCTGTAATTGTAAAACTCTAGAGCATGAACAAGGCTGCAGCCTGTACATTTTTAAACAAGAAGTGCTGCTGTGCCCCAATCCTCTTTGCCACTCTCTGGAACCCTGATAACCTGGTCTTCATTATGTCCTTTGGGAGCTAACATTTAGCTAATAAAATTAGGAGAGGACAGAATTTTTTTAAACAAGCAGAATTTGACACATTTGGTTTCTGAGAAGGTCATGAAGATGGTATAATATTGCTTGTACAACGTATTTGTCAAGTGTGTTCCAATTTGAGAGAACAGTTGGACATTTTTCTTCCTCTTAGAGGTGTTAATAGATTCAAAGGTGGAAGAGGAGGCAAGGGCTGAGTGGAAAAAAGACCTGACAAGCTCGAGTGATGGCAAACACAGCAGATTACACTAAAGACAATCTCTTCTCTGCCACTCATTTTTTCTTACTCAGCACAGAGTGCATCTGGCTCTTCGTTATGGAGGAGCTGAAATGAGCCCTTGTGAGTGATCAATGCACATGCTGGGAGAAATCTTACAAACACAGGAAAAGCCACCGGTGATATTCTGTCTGGAAAGAAATTGCTGGTGGTGTTTGAGATTTCCCCAAGTTCAGTCTCTGCTGAGGAGACAGATGAACAGTGTGTCTGTAAAGAAAATTTAAAGGTTTCCATTAAAAGAAGAAATGTAGACCTGAAAAATAACATGCGCTGAGGTAACGTGTATCTGAAGCAGCAAATGTTTCATGTTTTTTCCTACCTTCTTGAGTAAATTTATGTTCAAATCCTTGTTTTGTACAAGAAGTGGGGGAAATAATGTATTTTGCTATTTGATGTGAATGCTCAGCTTCATTTGCTTCACAGTGGGTGTGCCTGCACCAACATCCCCAGTTAGTGTTGACTGGCACTCCAGTTGGCTTCGGAGCAGAAAAGCTTCCTGCTGAGGAGCTGGGGATAGAAGGATGGTCTTTGGATTTTAGAAGTGGTCTTTTTGGGTTTAGGCCCAAGACTTCTAACCAAAGAGCATCAGAAAGCTGCTCCTGCAGTAGTTGTTTCAAGGGACTGGAAACAAGATACACAAGGCATCTGCTGCATCCCATCTGCACAGGAGAAGAAGAAATTTACCCTGTGGCTGTCAGGTCAGTGTGCTTTGGCAGGTGCAGAGGTGTAAAAATTTTTCATCTCAGAGCTTCCATATTTTGGGCCTCATTTGATATCCTTCAGACCAAATTCAACAGTTTCCTCGGTAATGGTGGTTTGTACTGAGAATGCTAGTAAATCAAATGTCCATTTCGGGGAACCAGATGTAATTTACAATCAATTTGCCATTTTATGAAAGGGCAATGAAATACTGGTATCCCATCTGAAAATTCTTAGTGAATATAATGAAGAAGAAACCAGTGGGGACATATGGTAATTATTTAGGGGCTACAACAATTGCTGTAAATTCTGGGACAGAGAAAATGATACAAGCTTCTTTGCTGAACTTTCAAACTGCCCTGTGGAGGTTAACAGACAATAGAGTTCTCTTCCAGAGTTCAGGATTTCTTTAGGTTATTTTCAAAGCTCTACACAGTGTCATCTTTGTTCTCCATTTAGTGACTTGATTTTCCTTTACTTTTTTTCCCCACTTTTTTTCCCCTTTTCCTTTTAAAAGAGAATTATCTACTGGTGTAGCAGCATGAAAGCAAGCAGGTTAAGGATGTATGATATAAGGCTTCTCTTTCTTACTTGTGCTGGAAAAATCTTCAGATTCTTAGAACCATGCCCAGCCCAGGTGGAAGTGGATGCAAATAGTGCTTGTGGTGTAAACTTCTGGTGTTTACTGATACAAGCAAGTCATTTTGCCTGTCAAAGTTAGTGTTTGAGCTGTTTCAGGTTTTGTGGGGAGTTTTTTGTCTGTTTTTGTTTGTTTGGTTTTCTTTTTTGGGTTTTTTTACTAGGGTATTTATTTCTAGTATCTCACTTTCACATCAATGCTGAGTGAGGTTATGGCATCAGGTGCCCTCTATTCAATTCAGGACAAGATTGCAAACCTGTGTATCCAATATCAAAAGCCAGAGCCCTAACCAGTAGAATAACATTTCCTGCTAGGATAAAACCCCTGCTAAGTACCTAGGATCAGATTAGAAACACCTTAGCAACATGAGACAAGTATCTTGGTGATATTGGGTCAAATTTGTTTAAAAAGTGCTCTGAGGGTAACTGAGTATCAGCTTTAGTTGCAATAGAGATTTGGTGTTGTATTCCCCACTGACTGATTGGCATGCCTTGTTGAATATCACATAGTCCCACCCTTGTATCTTTGATCTTTTCTTGCTCCTTTTCTGAGTTTCGTGCTCCAAGTTCATGGATGTCAGATGTTTACATCCCTCTTCATCAGTAGATGTGACATGACGGCATTTGCCATTCTCTTGGGTGACTGCTGGGCTTGGACTTTTGTAGGCTTGCTACCAGGAGTTTGGGCTGGTCTCTGCCAATAGCTACCTTCTCTTTAGAGATCCTGAAGGAAAATCCCCTTTCTGAGGAGTCACTCTGTCAGGAACCTCCCATTTGGATGTCAGCTATGTTGGTATAAAACTAGGCCAAACTAGGGACACAGTAAAGTTTCAATCCAAAGCCATTCTTGAGGAACACAGGAACACATTTTTTCTAGGTATCATTTGCAGCAGCATCACCTGGGCTTACTCAGGTGAAGAGTACTTTTAAAGTAGCACTAGCTGGAAAACTCAGCAGGTTGTCCTCTGCCAGACAGCACTGTATGGAAAAAGCAGGTGTCTGTAGTCAAAACACGTACCCTGTGGTAGACCAGTAGGAAAGCCAAAAATAATAATGGACAATGCTGGGCCACAGCAGTGCCAGAAACCAGATGTGTCCCAAAATGTGAACATCGTGCTGTTTTAGAGGATGTATTTTACAGGACAGAAATCAGATATTCCCTTCATCTAAGAGCTGATTTTTAATTTTTTTTTACCTTCAAGAACTGCAAGAGGCTCTGAGGAACAGAGGAGAATTCCCACTGTTCCCGGGAAGCAGACTCTTTTTAAGTACCAGGGACTTGAAAAGAAGCCTTGGGAACTGAAAGAGCCTGGTTTGTGGGTGTTTCTTTGCTACCCATCATACACTGAAAGGTCAGGGTCACACATCAATGCAAGCTATCCCTGTCTATTTCAGTTGCATCTTATTTGGGGACTGAGAGGCTTTATTGCCAGTTTTAAGGAGCACCAGCAACCAGGCACACTGTGCCCCTTAATCTGTCATTTGTCATGTCCCCAGTTTGCCCTGGCTTTTGCAGATGTGTGAATCCAAGGGTGAAATAGACTGGCAGTGGCTTATATCACAGTTTCCACTTTTCTCCTCTTGATACACAGCTCTGTGCACTGCTCCCTTGGTCTGTGATCCTCCTTATCCTGGGAAGTTTAGGTCTTTCTCTCCGTATGACCTCTAACTATGTTGTGGGAAGCTCGAGAAGGTAAAACCAGGCACTGTTATTAACTGTTATTGTTGATTAAAAGAGAAAGTCACACAGAAGTGCATACAAAGGGAGACCTTCATCTCCATCCTCTGCCCATCCCTGGGGCCTTGTTCATCAATCAAACACTGGACCCCTGGCAAGACATCAAGAGTGATGAATTTGAACTTCCATTTAGCAAAGTGAATCTACACCCCTTACCTGCCATGTTTCCCAGGAGAGTAAGCTTCTTGCGTGTTGTGGCATCAGTCACTGCCCCTGTCCGTACGCTCATTCTGCATTATGCAAAGTAACGGCAAGGGGACCCTGGCTCAGCTGAGATAAAGAAGTGCTTTCACATGGCCTGGTTTGATGTGACTCAATCTCTCATTGTGCAGCATCTGCACAATGATTTGCAATGCTGCCACCTTTTCCTTGTCGTGCTCAACTAGAGAGAGACACGGGTCTTCTTCGCAAATGGCCTTGGCCTTTTTCAGTTGTGTCTTTTTTGAGGTTATGCATTAGTAGTGCCACCCTTGGCACCAGCTGGCAGAACTTGCACTTTCTGGGCGGAAGAGGGACTGGTGTGATGGCTGTTCACTTTCAATTTACGAGCTGTGGTTAAAGGCTTGCTCCCCTCAGTGTTGTACGAAAGCCCTGCACTTCTCATCCTCCAGGCATGTCCTATTGGCCACTCTGGAGATCCGGAAACCAGTGCAAATCATGAAGGCTGAGCTTTAAAGGATGAGAGGGAAGAAGGACTACTAGTCCCAGAGCTGAAAAAATGTTGGTTATCCTGCCAAGGCTGTCAGGATGTGCAAATACCGATGACCAAGGCCAAGAGACGCATGTGTGAGACTTTATTGCATTCAGAGCAACAAAGCAGCATGCAAGAGTCAGGCACCAGGCACTTTTTGGCTGCTTGAGTTCTCATGGGAGTGACTATCCATGGTTTATTTCCACGTTACTTAGCAGCACAATGGCTTTTCTAATCTCCATGGGTCCAGTGCCAGCATGGAGGCATTTCTCTGCTGTCCCCCATGCAGCACTGATGGAGAGCTTAGATGGCCATGCATCTTGCTAGGCTATGTAGACAAACTCATGGGTGGTTTGCCACTGCTGCCTTTAAGAAAGGTAATGGAGGCTGTCTGTAAAGATTTGCTTCATCACCAGCAAAGAAGAGGGTGAAGCTGATGATAGGTGCATGTGTAATGGCTTTCATGCAATGGGTAAATCCAGTGAAAGTGATATTTACTACTGTTCCACCCTTCATCTGCTGGAAGTGTGGGCTGCGTGTGGCTCTGCACTGCATCATCTCAATGGTGGCTACTTCAGGGGCCCTGAGGGCACCACGTCTGTGACAACGCCTGCCCAGCTGCCCTGAGCTCCCCCCATCCTGCTGCCATGACCTTAGTCCCTGGAAGAGGTGACAGGCATGGGCATGTTCTTTGGCCAGGAAGAGGTCAGCTGGAGATTCTGTGCCAGGGGTGGGTCCAGGCTATTGTGTGGCACTGCCTGCAAATTGTGAGAAGGCCGGGGAGAGGAGAGGCAACACTGGGAAGGCACATGCTGGTAGCTAGCAAGTGGCATCCCACCAGTGGCTGGGGACTTTTCCCAGGGCTGAGGTGACAGTGAAGGAGAGGAGCAATATGCAAGCAGCAGCGCTGTCTAGGGGGTGTGCAGCTTCCCCATGGCTCAGGGCATCCTTGTTGCTGAACCATGTGCCCTGGCGAGCTCTGCAAAGGCTGGCGGGCGTGTGCAGCCATTTCCCTGCTGGGTGGTTGGCGATGAGTGGTCCCACGTGGTTTAGATTTAGTGAGAATCCCCTTTTTGTGTTCGGAAGGCCTTGTTTTCAGTCCCCAAGTGCCTCGCGAAATGAATTGTTGTTTTCTGGCCAGCCTGACTAGGAAACACGATTCATGCAGTTGCTGGGAACTGGCAGAAACATCCTGGTTTTCAGAGGGTAAATTATGAAAATGCATTCTTATTCTCATGGATTTTCCTTGAGAAAAAGCCAGCAGTGGGAGTGTGTTAGAGTGGTAAAATACAATTCATGACAACAATCCCACTGAGAGGAGTATTTTTTTTTTCAGTTTGGTTGCTTCTAATTGTGGTAAGGAGCAAACACATTCCTCTCTAATTTCCATTGGCAAAGTCTCCAGGACTCTGCAAGTGCCAATGCGTGTGCTGTGGTTGGTTTTGCATTTCCTCCTCTCTTCTTCCCCTCCTCCACTCCCTCCTTCATCTTGCTGGTATTATGGCCAATCCCTCTGCAAATACCTATTTCACAGGCAACATAAGCATTCTCCTTCTTGTTTTTCTTCCTTCAAAACTCAGCTCTATCTCTTTTGGCCAGCTGCAGCCTTCCTAGAGCATCTTCTACCTGACAAAAGAAGATACCTTTGATAGTCAGGCATGACTGTAAAGTTGAAACACATGCTTGGTTCAGATACTGATGAACTTTAATTTATCTCAATTCATTAGCAATTTTTAAACCCACGGTTAGTGGAAGACAGTCTGTAAAATAATTGGAAGTAAATGCTGAAGGAGAAATCCTGGGGGGAGGAAAGGAGGGAAGCGACTTACAGCAGGAGTCTAAGCCAGTCTTTCATCTTCAGGCCAGTTCCATTTTGAACCCTGATGGGAAAGGTCATGAATTTTAAAATGTGTCTCGCAGCAGACAGCTCTAATCAAAAAGCTAACACTATCTGCAGTGCATGTCTGACCATGTGAGACTCATGGCTGACTGAAGAGGGAGACTGACTTCCAAGAGCAGGATGCTGCTTGGAGCAGGAGAGCGTGGGATAAGCAGAACTGATGCCATATCTGTCAGTGCTGGCATGAAGTACCCGGCTTTCAGGGGGAACCACGCTGTTCCCAGCAGGGTCTCAGCAGGGCTTGCTGCAGCAGAAGTGCTAGATAGCGCATTCTTTGCTTCTGACAGCTCCTTCAGGATCCACAGTTTCCCCTTCCTGCCTGTTGCTTAGGAAGTATAACATTTTACTGCTTTAGCTCGCAACCCTCATTCTTGACTTTAACGCAATTTCCAAACTATTGTGCTCCAAAGCCTGCAGATGCTGGAGCGTTTGCTGTGGCTATTCTTGGGAATTGTCTTTTTGCCATTTGCCAGGCTGTGCTTGAAATCAAGGGAGGCTAATGTTTTGGCAGCACCTCACAATGACTCTGACAAAGGAGTTGTGGTTGGTGCCTATCTCAGTCTTAATTGTTTTCTTAATTGGGTGCTGCTGAGGCTCAGACAGTTATTTGCAGGATGTGAGAAAGCCCTTGGTTCTCTCTCTAACTTCATGTGCATTTTCCAGAATTCTTCCACTGTACATCTATCACATCTTGGGCTCTGCTCTTCCTAGCACATATGGAAGCATGGTCCGCTGGTGTTAATCACCACGTGGTGTCTAGACATGCTGAAAACACTTAAGCAACTGTGACATCTGTTTGGTTGGCCTATGTTGTTGGGAAACTTGACCTTATTTACGAACAGTTTTCAAAAGCAGGTTTCAACCATGACGTGATAATAAATGTGAAGCATCTCCACACACTGTGACCACGTCTTTGCAGCCAACATCCTCCCTGAGGAGAGGTGGGCTCGCCCTGAAGGGTTAGAGCTTGGGACATATGGGTTCAATTTTTAGGTCTGGCACATACTTCACATCTGACCTTTGCTAGCTTGTATGCTTTCTTTGTGTCTGAAATAAAATGGCAATGGTAATACCTGGGATCAGACTGATAATTTGATTCTTCAGATTGTGGCAGCTAATTTGTTACCTAAAAAAGTCTCCATTATCTAAATGGAGCTGAATGCCCTATTGTATGGAGTTAGTGTGGTGTGAACAAGAGCAGTAGCCAAGCTGGAATTTCTCTTAATTCTGCAGCAGCAGCAAACTCCAAATCAGGGGTTACTTTTGGTGTGTCATATTGCGATTCCTAGGTTTTTGCAGTGCATGATGTGAAGCAGAATTTTCAAGAGCATCTGGTTCTTGGCTGCTAAGTGTTTACATTGCTTCTGAAAATGGAATTTAGGGCTCTGACAGAGGATCTTTGGTAGATTTAACTGTTTAGAACATTATCTCCTCCAGCACCTCTGCCAAAAGTTGCTGCCTCAGAACAGAGCAAGAAGCAAGCACAGTGATGCTTGCAGAGCAAGAAGAAAGCACAGTGATGAACAGTGTCTCACTGTGAGCCTGGTGGGGACAGTGCCACGCAATCCTGTTCATGCAACCCTCAGCATTTTGGTGTCACCATGGAGAAAAACTAGAGATTTGCTCAGGCATTGTCCCTAAACTGCTTCTGCTCCATGTCTGGCAAGTGTTTAGTGGTGTGAGAGTGTTGGTGCTGTCTTTGTGGACAGGTGAAGTCTCCCACAGCTCACTGTGAAAAGGGTGGGCATCAGGAGGAAGGGAAATACCAGAGAGGAGCTAACCCTGATGCCCACAAACAAGGCTTAGTTTACCTCTCCATTTCTCTTGTTGAACTGCAAGTGAGTTTCCAGGAAGTTCTCGGCTCTGAAGCAGCTACTGCAGGCATAAGCAGCTCTGCTTGAGTGGCATCCGACTTGTCATGTCTGTGACTCTATCTCTTAAGGCAGTGACTCCAGAAACACAGAAGAATAACAAATTGTTTATTTGCCAAGCCTTTTCTGTTGTGTTTCAGCCTCTCCTCTCCCGCCTTCCCTGGCTTATCACTGGTGGAAGCGGGTGCAAAGTCCTTTGAACGAGGACATCAAAGGACAACTGCATCTGTATTCTTAACCCATGCTTATAAAGAGATTGTGATAAAGGCCAACAATACATGTCAGTGTTGCCCAGTTATTGTTCTGGGCTTTGTAGTTTTATTAGGAAATAATTTCTCACCCTGTGTGGCTCCTGATGAGTTTTGTTTTCTGTGCTGCTGGATTTGATCTGCCCAGTGAAAGACCCGCCACAGAACTGAGAGTTTTCCCAGCTGTGAGTTAAGAAGGAGACATGATTGAAAAAGTCCAAGCTCTGCTTCCTAGCAGCCAATTTACCATCTGTCTCACTCTCCCTCACGTCCCTTTTATAGCAAAAATGCAAACAATTTGTTTGACCTCTGCTGAATCTGTTTGACTCTGGGCTTTTAAAATGTTGCTCTAGCAAATAAAAACCAAACGTGACAGCAGCAACAACCCCGAATTCAGAACCAATAAACTTAGGTAGAGACAAGGCCTCTTCCCACAGATTGTAAGAAGCTATCAAAATATTTCTTCTTCATTAATGCATCCCTCCTTCTCTTCTCCCTTTGCTCCACTTCTGGAAAAAACTATAGGTAAAGTCAAATCCTGTCTCCCACAGCACATGGCTGAAAATTTGTCCCTCCTCCAATGTGTGAGAGAGAGAACAAAGCCGTCAAATGTAATGCCCAGAGGCAGAATGCTGTGGCCAGCACCCCTCCAGTTTCACATCCTGGCAGCATGGCCCCTCTCTGACCTTGCATCAGCTGAGGCACCTCTGTGAGCTGGTCCACCTGAATGAGAGGTGCTCCTCAGTGGGGCCAGGGAGTTCTACACACAGAGGTTTCTAATGGGGGCTAGAGCCAATAGGAGGAGTTGGGGCAGAGAGGAGTGGGATCTGTCTCTTGGTGGTGGTAAATCCCTGGCCTGGCTCAGCTGCGTGTGGAAACACAGGCGGGTGTTGTGTTACGTTATTGCACAAGTGCTGTTGCCAGCACCAGTAATGGTTCTGTCTGTCTCCCAAAGAGACTTCTTCTCAGAAGCATTCCTGGTGCTGGCATAGATTGGCATGGCTCCAACAAATGTGTCATTTTTCTAGTAGACTATGAAATGTTCTTGAGAACTGGTCTGTGTTTCAGGGTTTTGTCTTGGTTGTACTGACCCCAATGGAAGTCCAAGCTGCTAAATGACTCGCTTTTACCATCCTTCATCCTCAAATAGGTACTTGTACCCTCAATTCACATTATTGAGCAACTGTTAAGAAGAAAATCACACTTCAGTTTTCATGCTTGAAACAAAACCTATGAAGGTTTTAGGCTGCTGAAGCAGCCTTTGTTTTGCTAGCAAATCTCTGTAGAAAGAGATGAGAACTGGTAAGAAAATCACCTCAGTGCTTGTGTGTTTTGCTGAGTTGGAGGAGAGCAGTGTGACATTCTTGCACAAAGCATTTTCTATGTCAGCGTATCTTAAGTAGATTGGAATAAGAAAAGAAAGCCTTTTCTTGGGCTTACTGAAACCACAAAGATATTATATCATTTGGGATCATCCTGGACAAAAACTGGGGTGGCAGGGGCCTGGGGGAGGAAGGGGGAAGAAAGGAGTTTAGTGTGGAAAATGAAGCTCACATTTGAAGATGAACTTAACCTGATAAAAAGTCTGAAACATGAACTGAGATGCTGATCTTCTCAGGACAATTTTGAATCCTCCTTTTAGGGATGTGGGAGTAACTTCATACCTGCTTTGAGAACTAGGAAAAACCCTTTCTAAAAAACACCTAAAGGGGGCTTTCCATTGTCAAAGAAGTAGCTTGATGATCACAAGATGATATTCTTTCCCACGATGTACTTTGACATAACAATTTTCAGATGAAGTATTATCAGTAAAGATTGATTAGGGAAAAAATGAAATAGAATAAAATCACATCAAGAAGTGCTAGAAGTGAGGAGGAAAACACATTTTCTGCTATGGCAGAAGCAGAAGTAAGGCAGCTCTGTTTCAGAAGAGCTGCCTGAAATGCAGGAGATTTAGGCAGGAAGTTCTTTCACCCTAAGTAGGCAAGGGTGCAACAGCAGGCTCATACTTGAAGACACAGGGAGTGGGGATGAAGCAACCCAAAATCTCAAAGAGATCATAGGGCATTCTTTGAAATGGCAGGGAAGGTCATGGCAATTAAAGACTCCTGAGATCAGCAGAGGGACAGTGGAGTTGCCAGGCATTGTTATCACTGCCCTGAGCAGATGCTTGAACAAGGAAGTATATACAGGGAAGCTGATGATGTCAGAAGTGGTTACAGATGAATGGCCCTGTGGTGTAATAAACTCAGGCCGTTAGCTTTTCTACAAATAGGACAGCATAGATGGGGAGGAAGGACCTAAGACCCCATGAGGCACCACCTGGGAGAGACTCTGAGTCATCTCTGTGAAGCTGCTCAGACACAGAGAGCACAGTGGGCTTTGAAGGGGAAAGGAGGGGGTGTGACCAGAGCAATGGACTGGACAAGCCGAGTGTCCAGTTCATGTGCATTTTTATATTTTTTGATCCTATCTTCTCTACTGGGAGCATGATGCAAAATCAGACTCAGTGGCTCACACCAGGCAGTATGAGCTCCTGAAGTGTCCCAGTATCCTGCTCTACTTCTTGCTGTGTCAGTGCCAAGGCCCATCCAGATACAGAAATTTTCAGGATCAGTCTGAGCATTATTCTAATGCGAGTTTTTGTTTCTTTTTCTGAGCTTACACAGTAGGTTTTGTTGTTTCTGGCAATGAAGCATTTGGGAAGCATCTGGAGGGATGGGGACCCGGTGCTGCCAGGCAGCTTGGCTTGCTTGAACTGACCAGGGTTGCAGGGTGGCTGTGTGGGTCAGAGAACAGCATTGACTAGGCAGTCCAGGCACCTCCTGGCCTCCAGTGTGATGTCTGTGAGGCTGAAGAGTGATTGGGTTAGTTTTGGCCAGGCTCCAGGCAGATCCCTGGGGGCCCAGCATGTTAGAGCCTCTGTGTAAATGTTAAGGCAATCCAGAGAGATGACATCCAAATCCAAAGAGAAATATCCCTATTCTCATCCTACAAATGGAAGCTGACACTCAGTGCTGAGATGACTTCCCCAAGGTGGGGAAGTGGTTGTACAGCACCATCAGAAGTCCCAGGTGATCTCAGTACCACTTACAATCTGCATTCCTCCCTATTTTTTTTGTATTCATATATGCAGTACTAACTATACGTATCGAAAGGCCATGTAAGCAATTCACCAAGAGGTTTCACTGAAGTTTCACCCAAACCTGATAGACCCTGAACAGCTGTCCCATGAATTTCCATTCTTTACTTTAACCAGGAACAACAAACCCATGGCTTGTATACTCTTCACCATCTGGGATGGAATTGAGTAGTTCAAGAGGGGGGCCTTACTTCATATGGAGAGCTGGCTTCCACCCCACACCCCCCCCCCCCCCCCCCCCCCGGCTTCTTTTTTTGCTTAGTTACTTCATAAAATTTAGTTCCATATCACAGAGCTGTTGCTTCCTTCCAGGTTTTCAACAACTGAAATATATCATGGGATTTTGTTGTAATGCAGGAAATTGCCTTCACATTAACAATCTGCCACTTCTGTAAACAAGAAATACACTGATGTGACATGTCAGCACTCAACAGGAGGAGTCCTGGCTACCTTAGCAAACTGATGCATTCCTCAATGGAAACTGGTGTTAGGCGTACCTAAGTAATGACACAATTGCTTTAGCTTATTTTTAGAGTGCCTGCTAGGTGCCTGCTCAGGATAGTTTGAGGCAGTGTACATGAAGGAGAATCCCTCCAAGCCTGCTTTTTAAGTGCACTTTGCTACCAAAGTTTTCCAAGGTCATGGGGTTACATGCTGGGATTTTTTTTCCTTCCCTTTAATAGCATATTAATAGCAGTATGTGCATTGTAGATGATAATATATCTTTTTTAGCTAAACCCACTTGTGTCTCACATAGGCCGCTTGTTCTCTCCTGCTAGCACGTCTGCTTTGACTATGTAATGACAGCTGCATGGATATATGGACTGTGGCAATGGGCTGGCAGCCACTTCATTGTCAGCTCCCCTTTGTTCTCCCAGAAAAGAGAAGGCACAATAGGGAAGGCTTCATCCACATGTCAGACATATGAGGGACAAAGGGATGATGGGAACTGACTGAACTACACGATCCGAGTCGTGCCGAGAAGCGCGCTCTTTCAGCTCGGCTCAGCAGCAGTGTGGTGGCCGGCCATCGAGCCGCTTGTAGTTAGCCAGCAAGCAATTAAGCTACAGCAAAGCCTCTGTGCTACCTAAGATCTTGTGAAAGGCCATTTCACGTGGCAGGGTTTAGGGGCCGTATTAATCCTTTGCACCTGAGCCCCATCTTGGGTTGATGGTGGATGTTTAGCAGGAGAGCAAGGCAGGGTTTGTCAGAGAGCTGGGACCTTTCCTCAGGGCAGCTTAGTCCTCTCAGGAGAAAGCAGCAGCTCTCTGGCACAAGGAAGTTCTTAATCAGGTCTAAACCAGAGAAGCAGCAGACATCAAAGAGAAATCCAGGTTGAGAACAGTTGCTTTGAGATTAACTGGAAATGTTAATTAGCTAAAATGTCTGAGAGAAAATGTGGTTGGCACCTGTGGAGCAGAGGGGATGCCAGTAAAGAAAGCAGTGGTAAGGTGGCTGTTTCCTAAGGGAAAACCAGAGGCAAGAAGTAATTTATAGCCTGTGGCACAGGTGAGTGGGAAGAGAAAAATTATAACCTTATAAAACTCGGTATTTCTACCGAGTCTGTTCTTGTTAATATTTGGTAGACATTTAAGCCCCATCACAGGGGCTCGTTTGAAAACGTTACACTTCATCTAGTGCACATTATATCCTGAGAGCCTTCACTTGCCACAGACAAATATGGGTCATGTCTAGGGAATCCCCTTCAGACCTGCTCCCAGGCCCAGCTTACACAGGATTTTCACAGGATGTCTCTGTCTAAAATAAGAAGCTAAGGTCACCAGAGACGAGGAGAAAAGACAAAAGAGGATGATAAATGTGCCCGGGTTGGATTTTTCAGTAGTCCCATTTTTACTGCTCTATCTCTGCAAACCCTCAGGAAAGATGGATAGTAAACCTATGGAGAACATAACTAAAAATATTTAGCATACTGATTTTCATCAGAAAGTGCCTGCTTGTCAGCTGAAATGTTTTGGATGAAAGAGACAATAAAGTGGTTTGGATTTTTTAAGGAAGAATACAGTCGTTATAATTTTTTAACTGTAGTTTAGCATTTGGATGTGAGTTGTGTAACAGCTACTACTGCAACCCTTCCCAATTAGACAAATTTACTTTCTTGTCTGAACCAAACAGAATTCAGAATGTCCTATCAGAGAAAATGTTTTGACAACGTGAAAAATCTTACAGGATGGGGAAACTGTTTCTGGATGTTTTCCACCAAAGTGAACTAAAGTGGGTTTTTTATCTGTTTGCTATCTTGTAAAATACTTGCTATGACTTAGAAAAAGGAAGAAGTTATTTGGAATTTCTCTGGGTTTTGATTTATGTTATTATGTATATCCTAATGCTGTCAAATAAATGCATTTAATATCTGTACTGAATTAGAGAAATTCTATGTAGTTATATTTCAAATCTATCTGATGAATTGTCAGTGGTTACAAGATGAGTGAGTTTTTCTGTGTATTGCTGTCCCAGTGTTTTGAGATACGATTGAATTTCATGCACAGAGTTTCATTGAATTGAAGGTGAAAGATTTAGTTCCCTGGAGTTCACAGTTTCCAAATTTCAAGCAAGATTCCAAGCGTTACTTAGAAGCTCCTGACACTGTGGCCTCCTACAAGTAAAAGTTTTAGTTAGAAGATGGAAAGCTTCACTTGGTTGTTAGATCCAGAATGTTTGCCCTTAATTGTGTATGTTCAGCTACCAAAAGACAAGGAAGGTCCTCTAATAAAGTGGTTTTTATTATGTATATAGTGGTAAATGCTGAAGATGCTGCAGTAGGGAGTAAACCCTATATGCCTATTATAGACATGTTATGTTTTCTGATACTTAACATTCGTTTCTCTCTACCCCTTCCACTGGCACACAATTGAGTGCTGCAGTTTTTGGAAATAAAATTCTTCAAGAGCTCTGCTGTTAGGTATAATGCAGCCAAAGAAAAGGGCATAAATACAGTAATAAACATACTACTGAACTGTACCATTTCAGGGAGATAATATGAAACAAAAATGGAATATGCAGAAAGAGCATTACTGGAGATATTGCTTTCCTATGGAAATGTATTTTTAAAATAAAATTGCATTTCCTATGCCATTTGTAGTGGTGTAATGCTAATGGCCTTACTCTTCTCTGGCATGAGATTTCCTGTAGTTGGTACCAAATCCCTCTGAGATGAGATGTATGTGAGGTGCCAAAAAGGGGCTCAACCATCTTGAAATTGGTATTTGCATTTGTGGTTCAAAAGTATTTGCTGCTTTGTAAAGAAAAGAAGGTGTTACTAAAAAGTGCTCTTGCAAATAGCTGAAAAGGTGCTGCAGTCTAAAAGATGCTATGAAAGGTAAAGGAGTCAGAAAGACAGTTTAGAAGTTAAATCCTAGTGGAAAAATTGCATGCACCTAGATACAGAGGATGGCCCAGCAGATGGGGAGTGACATATGACATGGGCACTATATTTCTTTCCCTAACCTCCAGCCAACCCTGGGATGTAAATCCATCCCTCAATCTGTGAAAGGTCCCTACACAGTTGATGTTTGTGCACAGGTGCAGTATCTCCCCTGGCCAGCACAATATCATACCTGTGAGAGAGAGAGGACTGCTCCATGCCTCAATTTGATCTCAGAGGCTGATCTGAAAAACCACCTTCAGTTTAAACAAAACCTGTTTTCAGTATATTTTTTAAGCTAACAGTGACAGGCATCCCACACACTGCCAGGCATCCGCTTCTGCCTACCCAAAACTGCAAAGAATAGTAGTGAATTAGGGAATTTGTTGCCTTCCTGATTGCTTTTTCACACTTAAGCTATACATAGCAGTGTTAGCTTGGGGTCCTTTAAGGCTCCTTCAAATCACTCAAACGCTTTTCTTTTCCAATATTCACAAGGGTGACAATGTGACAGGGTTTGGTCTCTACTGTTTTAAAGCAAAATTTAAGGTACATTCACAAATGTGTTGCTGTTGAATCCTAATCCAAAAAGGGAAGAACAGTCCTTGGGCTTGGATCTCAACCCGCTGGGCATAGTGACTCAAGTGGGACTCTAGGCTCTCTCCTCTCCCTCTACTCTTTCCTCATCAAAGCGTGATTAACTTAAGAATCTGAAATTGTACTTAAAAAATTAACTACACTATAGTTCAAATATTGTAAGGATGTGCTTGGATCCAGATAGTTTAAGAAAAATTTATTTGAGGTATTCAGCTAATTTAGACTGATTGTGCTGAACTGCACAATTTCTGAATGGAATATCTGGGTCCTACAAAGGGTTTCGTTTTGTTGTTTTATATTTTCCCCCACCAAAATTAAATAAATACATAAATCCTTCTTCTACCTCTGTAGTAAAAAACCTTTTTTATGTTGTGTTTCCATGCTTACACTTTCTATAATTCTACTTAGAAGATACAATTACATTTATTTTTAGCATTTATTTATTTAGACATCTAAAATAAGACAAATCTTCTGTCATTGTAAGTTTCTGATTATTGTTGAGATTCAGAAAGACATTTTTCAAGTGTATTATAGATGACATGCTCATCTCCTGTTCATATTTAAGATGTTATGCTCGTCTTCCTACTGTACTTTAAATCACTACTTAAGAACACGATATTGAGAAAAAGACATTTCATTGCATGGAGAAATAATCCTTTCTTGAAATGAGAATTCCAGTAGTCTACAGAGGAAACTCCTATCAAGCAAAATGTTCTATGGATGAGTACTCAAAGAAAGCTACCCTGAAAATGTATTGTTCACATTTGAACACATTATCTAATTGCAGCCTAATCTGAAGATATGAAAGTAATTCATTACGTGGCCTGAAAATTACTGCATGAAGTAGGCATCATAACAGGCATTTACATGCTAAATGTAGTAGCAGATTTTCAAAAAGCCCAACTATTTAAATGAATATAAATAAATGGCTAATTTGGTAAAATGTTTTCATGGAATTATAGCAGGTTCATTGCATATATAATTCTACAAATTTTAAATATGTCTTTTAAAAATAGATGGCTGCAACTAAAATAATTCATTAAGAGTAAGTAGACTCAAAATATATGGCTCTGGTTTTTATCAGATTCATGCAAAAAAGCTTCTGAATATTTTGCAAATTGAGTTAAATGTCTAGAAGCCAGTGTTGTACCTCTGATCTGATACAGGAAAGTCCATCTCCCTATGAATAAATAACACCACCCCTCCCTGCAGCTATCCCAGTCTAGAAAAGCTTACCTTTACTTCAGGAATTTCATTCCATTTCTAATTCCAAAGTGCGTGGGTTTGACAAACCAAGGGCAGACTTAGAATATTATGGATTTTTTCCACCTTGGTTGGTCAACCTCATACATTTTATTCAAATAATGTCTAAACGCTCTAATTAGCAATGGCTAGCGTGCCCCCCAGATGCTTGCTATTGATTTTGCCTGCAGTAAACTAATCTAATTGCCCTCCTTGTGAGAGAGAGGGTAAGTATTAAACAACCAACTTACTCGCATGTCCATGAGAGCCATCAGAGTATCAGTGGGGAGTGAGGTGGCTCTGTGGGGCACTGGAAAGAAGCCAGGCTGTGGAGATGTGTAAAGACCCTGAGCCAGTGTGCAGGCAAGTCCTGGAGGTGCCGTGCTGCTGTCAGAGAGAGCTTGGATGTCATCCGGCTCCCATGTGAACAGTCAAACTCAGAAGGGAGGTGAGAGAGGCAATGTGCTGATTACTGTGCCAAGAGAGAAGAGGGGGCTTATCTATCAGCAGTTCACTGATTAAAATGCTTTTCAGGTCTTTGTCTGGGTCTCAGGGCTTTAGTGCCACCCCCGAAATGATAGTGTGCACGAAACTGTAAGACAACATCTATTACTGCTTCCTTTGATAGCGTTATGTTTATGGAGGGTTTGATATTGTCTATAAAAACTACAGCTCCATTGAAACCTGGCTGTTAAAAAGCAAAAAGCAAAATCTCAGCCTAAGTGTTTTCTTTAATAAAATGTGAAGGTCCCTTAATCTTTTTGTTACCTATTTGTAAAAATATGTCAAAAGAGAAGTTCAAGCAGATTTATTTTGTATTCCAGTAGAGCAAAAATGCTGCTTTCTTTTTTGAAACTGTATTTCAGAAATGATTAGTCAATAATGTGGGATTTTTCTGATATTTGAAATGAGCTGTCAGTATGTGAGATACTGTGATGAATTGGTTTTTTGTTGATAGCTTCACTTGGGGTTGGAGTTCCTGGTTTTATTTAAGCTGTAGTAGGATACATTTATCTATATATTATCCCTATAAAATAATATTAATAAATTACCCTAAGTAGCTCAACAGAGGTTTTTCCCCATTAAATAATGCTGTTGTTGATTTTTCAGGGCAGTAATCTATCACATTCCTCTCAGTACCTATTCTTTTTCTTTCAGCTTTCTGCACTGAGTATGTGTTTTGGAAACAAGCCAGCCTGATCCTACAAATCCTGTTTTTCTGTGTGATTTGTTTTACAAGAGCACTCACATGAGATAGTAGTGCTCAGAGAGGAGGGGGGGGTCCTTTGCCTTTTTTTACTGGAAAACTCAATAAATGATTGGCAGATCCTGGCTCACTTTTTGTTGTGTGTCCTTGGATTGCCATGCAATTCAGTTGCCACAGTTACATCCAGCCAACATCACAAATACTCTGAGGTGCACCTCTTCCACATCTTTTCTGTGTCTTCCAGCAAACTGCCTGGAAGAGGAAAGAGAAGGTTTGAGCATTACTGCTGATACAGTGTGATGTTCTTGCTGCATGCTGACTCTCCCTTGGGCTGGCAGTTAATCCTCACCTAAAGGGATTCTCCTGTCTTTAGTCATGTCCATAGAGTAGTTTTTCTTGGAGGCTTCACTGTAGTTTTGGAGGTCTTCAATGTGATAAGAAATTACTTTTCTGTTTGGCTTGTGGTAGGTTTGGAGAGGTGTCCCTGCCTTCTGTAGGCTTTGTTTTGGTGGGCAGTGCATCATTACTGCTGTGTCTGTCTGGAAGTGCTGGTGGTGTTAATGTGTTCATGATTACAATACTAGATGCAGCCACAAGCTGGACCAAGACAATGAGATGGGAGATGCCAGGAGGGAGCTTAGGAAGGCCTTAATAGGGACAGCTTACACAGACCAAATCAATTGCTGCACTGGAGCATGACAGAGGCAGGGTCTCAGGAAAACTTAAGCATAGAAACTTCTCATTTTAGACCCTACAGAGCACAGTGCACTGCAATGATTGCCTTTCCAGTAGATGGTGGAGAAGGGGTGCCAGTAGGTATGACCAAGGAGAATCTGAACCAGAAGGCTTTGGATTTCACAATTAGATGGTTATGTTATGTTATGTTATGTTATGTTATGTTATGTTATGTTATGTTATGTTATGTTATGTTAGCGAGCTGTGAGGTTTGGTGAAGGGAATTTTAACAGGATCAAATGAAACAGTTCTGGCAGCTGTCTGTAGTCAGGATTGAAATATGGTAGTACCAGTGAAACAGCCACAATGGTGCTTTGGGAAGCGGTTAGAAAAAATGAAAGCCCAAAAGAGAGACATATTTGTGAGTATGAAACCCAAAGGATGGCTTTTAGATGATGTTGAGACTGAAGAGGCATCAGGGTTGGGATAGGGGCAGACTTTGTGGAGAAAAAGAGAGGAGTGAGTCAAAAGTTAGTTTTCAGGAAGCTGGAGCAGGAAGGGTTGAATGAAGAAGGCAAGTGAAACTGATGGGAAGATGTGTGATATAGAGGCAGGGGAAGTACAAAAGCAGCAAAAGACTGTATGTATGAATCATCAGCCTAGAAAACAGTATGCAAACATCTGAGGGCAGGTGAGATTCACCAGACAGTGAGGATGAAACAAGATGAGCAAAAATCCTAGGAAGATAAACATGGTGGAAAGGGCAGCTTTTCAAGAGCCGGCAACGAGGCATTTAGCAGCTAGGCAGAGGAGAACTTGATTGCTATCTCCTGTTCTGAGCATAAGGAGGATTGCTAATGAGTAAAATATTTCGAAATGAAAGAAAATGTTGAAAGCAACAAAGTCAGTCATAGTCTGAGCAAAGCCAGGGAGTCCTGCCAGAGAAACAGAGGAGCCAATGCAGCGCGTTGTCTCCTTGGTTATTCTTCTCTCTCCTTGGCATTATGCTTGCTGTTTGCGAAGGCTCCTTCCAGGCTGTGCTCATGCAAAGAGAGCGGGGGTTGAGACCTTCCTCTTGGATGTAATACCTGGACGAGCTGCAAAACCACGCAAACCCTGCTGTGGAAGCTGGAAGGGGCTGACGATCAGCTGCAGCCCTGTGGAGTTGTTTAAGGCCTCTGATGGGAATTTTCCCTCTTTCCAGAGTATATTAATAGCACAAACCTCCTTAGCTCTTTAGGGATCTCTGGAAATAGCTGGGTAGTCAGTGTATGTACTGACAGCATGTATGCTGATTGAGTAGTGGTTTAGTGTGTTATGCGTGTTTATTATTCAGCTTCCAGCCTGTCATGTTGTGCCAGAAGAACAGAAAGAACTGCTGAAGCTGGAGAGAGGGGGAAGAGAAAGGGAGACTGAGGTGGACAGGATGAAATGAGAAAGCACAAGGTACAGAGGGAACAGGTAGGTTTGGACAGAAAGCAAAAAGAAAGTTTGGAGAACCTTGAGAGTGAGAAATACTAAAAGTCCAGCCAGCAGGAATATAAATGAAAAGCATGAACTATGAGGTGTAAATATGTAATGGCACTGCAAAGAAAGCTGAATTTATTATTCCTTGGTGTGGGTGGCTCTATTTCCCATCCCCTTGTCTTTGCTTGGATGCAGTTCTTCTGAGTGATGAGGTGACCTCTGCTGATGAAGATAAATTCAAAACCTGTTTGGTAGAGCCTGTTCTGGAGGTGTATTTATTGTCCTGTTTTTGAGAATTAGGATAGTTGCTTTTAAACAATGAGAGTGGGATTTAACTATAAAATGTTGCTTTAAATAAACTACAACTTTATGCAGCAGGTAGCTGTAAAATAACAGTCCAGGCAAGGAAAATGATGTATGAGAGGAGAGGATAGCAAGGAGCGGGTGAAATTCTGAAAAGAAGCCTTTGTGTTTCTTTCCCTAAGCTAATAAATGTTTTGCTAGTAACCATATTGCTTCTCTGTGTGGTCTGGTATGCCATTTGTTTTCTCTTCACAAGCCATGCTGCAGGGAGTGCAAACTGAACAGTGAAGTCAGTTCTGAATGGTGTAAGAAATGCATCTTGGCATGCCTCAGATATTTTCAAGTGTGTTCATGTGTACCCTCTCCAGGCTATAAATTCTGCGGGGCATGAATTGGGGCTTTTTCCCTGTTTGGGCTGTTTTGACTGATCTGTTTGTACTGCCCATAAATAAAGATCTAGTGATTCCCAGTTCTGCAGAGGAAAAGCAGGACACCTGGCATTTGGCAGTGAGCACCTTAATGTCTTGCCAGAACAGGCTGCAGCAGTTTTGGCCAGATTAGTGAGCACTTCCTTCCTCCTTCCCTGAAGTAAAACCTAACTCTGCTAATTTTGATCACATCATTGAGGGCAGTGGCAGTCTGAGTCCTTCAATTCTTCATTTTGATGCCTTCATTCTTCTCTTTGGCCCCCTCAGCTTTCACATCCCCGCCATGTAAAATATCACTGTATCACTGCAAAGATTTACCTTCTGAAATCTGCTCCTGTTCCCATGTCAAGCTCCTTCCATGATTTATGTACTTCACATCAAATTCAAGTGTCCTTGCTACTTATTCTTTATTTCACTGCCCTTTCTTAATTCATTGCTCTTATCTACCTTAATTTCTTAGAAAATAATGTCACTGCTATACACCTGTCTAAGTTTTGAACCCACTTAATGATTTCAGCCAAATTTGACAGAACAGTGGGTGTCTCAAAGATCAGATGCTTCTATGGGTGTTGTGTAAATAGGTGTTCAACTGAAGGAGAGACACTGTGTTACTGATGTTATGGAAGGAAAAGGGAATGAGTTGTGCACCAGGGAAGCTCTCTTGCATCCCAGGCTTCCTTAGTTCTGGTGCTTGGTCATCAGTTTTTTCTTTTTCTGAGGTCTGACATTCCCTGGCCACGTGCATCTTGCCTTCCCAAATTCCCAAGCAAAGAGTCTCAACGTGCCATTCTGTCACATTCCTTGGTAAAAGATGGCTTTCCTGGGCTGATCTGCTCCATGTTCCCCCAAACTGTTCACTGTTATTGGGGTGCTGTACTGGTGGCAGGTGAGGGGAGGATGCAGTGTACATTTTGCTGTCCCCTGTCAGCTTCCCCACCTCTTCTTTTAGGTTTCTTACTTCCCTGACTTACTCCTTTGTTTTTGTGCTTTATGTACAGGTACATAACAATTTGAATGCAGTGATGCATATTTTAAACAGATTATGTCCCTTAGTGTGGATCCAGTTATACTGAAGCACATTCAGCTGTAATAGGTCTCCTAGGCCAGGCTACGTCAGCTGTACCCATTTGCAAGCTTCACTTATTATTGTTTGCTCCTGCCCTGAAATTTCCAGCATTATCCAGCTATCTATCTGTTTGCATATTTAGTGCTTGCCAAGTTATCTACATCTGCTTTGCTGTTGGGCTATCTCGGTAAAAAAGTCACAGCCCAGAAGAAGTAGTTTTACTACGGCAAATGCTGTCCTCTTGACCAGGGATGCTGCATCCATTTGGGAAAAGCACTCATATATTGTGGGAGGAAGAGTGTTCTCTTAGTCTCATATAAACATGCCTAATGTCCCTGTGCCCCAGAAAAGGGGATCAACTTCTGGCCAGCCCTGGCAACCCCCCCGCCCTCTCTCTCCAGGTGTCCTGGAAAATTAGGCCTGAAAGAAAGCTCTAGTATATTGACCTGACTCGTGTGCCTCATTGCCTTGTGCACATTTATTCATTTCAGTAATAGACACAAAAAAGGAAAAACACTTAGATAGCTACTGTGAAAATGAGTGTATTAAGCCCCTCAATTGAAAGGAACATATGGAGAAGAGAGATGAAACAGATCCTCCTCCAAAAGGCCATTATTTGGCTACACCTCAGAAGGAAATAGTGTGCCAGCTGCTGCTATAGCCCTGGAGGAAAAAAACATTTTGCAGCAAGGTGGAGTCACAGGGGAAGACTAATGGAGTCCCTTAACAATCACGGGCTTGTCCATAGCAAGGAGAGGAGAAATGGAGTGCTGGGCTGAAATTAAATCACTGCAGTGTGAGAGGCTTGTGATCCTGCTCTTTGCTTGACTCCTTATTCCCACAGCTGCAGGAGCTCGGGGAGCTGTGTGGTGGGTACCCATTGTTCAGCACAGGAGCAGTCCTCGGCATTTAGCCATGCTTACAGAAAGCTCTCAGAGTCTCTGGAAGCTCAGCAAGGTCCTTACCCCAGCTTTAGGAATAGCTGAAGAGAATTGCTCAAGGTGGTACAAAGCACAGCTGAGTTTTACGGCAGCTGTGGCAATACACAGCACACAGCCCAGAGCGGTGCCACATCAAGGTGGGACCAGAGGTCCAGCAAGCAGCACAGGCAAGCGCAAGTGCTCAGGTGGGCTCCTCGCCAATGTGGCTGCACTGCTTCCAGTCCTGGGCTCTTGCTTGGGCTTTTCTCCACCATTTCACAAGAGGAGAGACACCCTGACACCTGGGAACAACCTGCAAAGCCTCTCCCCAGCCCCTGGGCAGCATCTGCCTGGCAGGAGGGTGCTGCCATTACCTGTTTGTACAGCCCCAGCCCCATGGGCATCATGCCAGTGCCACTGGGTGTGCAGGAAATGGGGACACAATGACATAATTTTCTCCTCTTTTTGAGCAAGTTTGCTATTTCATGGGATCTTTGAGTGAAAGAGATTAGATGGACTGAAACTCATCAGGGCAAGGTGGGGGAATCCTTCTGGTGATGAGAGAGGCATCAGAACATTTCCCTCCCCACTGGGATAAGGTTATGTTACAATGCTGTTGTAATAAGATGTCAGACTGGCTGATAATATCCACTGCCATATGATTTTGCAAAGCTTTGGCTTGAAAAGAAATACTTGTTTTTCTTCAGCAAATCCATAGAGAATAAATTCAGAAAGTGCCTTTAAAACTATAAACTGTCTAAAGTAAAAGTGAGTTCAGGAGGAGTAAAGAAGAGCCCTGATATCACAATGAAAAGCGAAATTCGACTTTTAAAGTATTTTCTTCAAATATAATATAACAGAATATATGCTTGTTTCTTCCAAAATGTCAAAGGCTTATATTTATGAGACAGAGTGCAGCAGAGAATTCTCTAGAGGCTAAGTAAAACAAAAGAAAAATATTTAAAAAAAAATCACAATAATTTTATGAATACTTCTATCAAAAAGATTACCAAATGCAATGCAACCCCTAAAGCAAACAGCCAAATACTGTAGCATATGTTTGTGTGTCTGTGAAAGTGTCAGTATTTTCAGTTGCTATTAACTATTTCAAATACTGAATGGCAACATTTCAATTCTCTAATATTCCTTTTCTCCTTCATTCTTCAGTAAGAGCTTCTGGGGTTTCTGGCTCTGCCTGGAATGGAAATTCTCTTGGTAAAAAAAAGAACCAAAACCAACTTGACCAAAATATTTTGTGAAAAGTACAACAAGACAGAGTATGCTGAGCAGTACACAAATCAGCCAGAATTTACCTATCAAAGGCAGTTTCAAGTCGACACAAAGCTGTGTTAGCTTACAAAAAAAAAAAAAAAAAAGGGAAAAAGAGAAATAGAATGAGGCAGAGCTGAGGGTAAGAAAGGATGCAGAAATTGTACTTCCACTGCCTAAGTTAATGAGTGGAGAGTGGAAGGACGTCCTTTCTTTCTTTTTTTTATCCAACAAGGAAGAGTTGCTTTAAGATGATTTGTCAAGTGATAGTCTTGAAGGGAGTCTGATATGTTTATAAGTTATTCTCCTTGCTCGTAAATTCCATTAATATCTTTCTCACCTGGAGGCAAGTGGAGTGAAATTGTGCAGTTATTTGGTGTCATTCAGCTATGAAGGGTCTGTAAGTGTCTTATTAGGCCAACCTACTTTTTTAAAAGAGTTTCTTTTAATAGAAGAGAATTCCTTCTGCATAAATTGTCTATGTCTTTATTGGATGCACTCTACCATAATGCATAAAGCTAGATAAGTCCCACCCCAACACACACCGAGCAGTTATTGCTCTAAATCTGAAACTATCTGAATCTGCCTGGTGTGAATGTGTCAGCTGAAGCCAGCTCCTCTCTAATCAGTCTGCAGTGTGGATTTAGGTGCATCCAAGACAAACTGTAAGGCCACAAAGCTCCTGAGATTAAAACTCTGGACATTTCACATTCATGAAGCATTTAATGTGTTTCGATTTTTGTCCCTCGGGACGTAATGCACAAACTGAAGTCAGGGTGACCCCATGGGCCAGGTTCCTATGGAGCCATTACAATGTATTTATTCTATAATCCTCAAAACTAGGAGGGATTTAAACAATAGACTAATGGCTTCAAAGGACTCAGTTCAGCCTTCTGGGTGGAAAAGTCCACTTTTTAACCCTGGTAGTGCTGGCTCCTTGCTGGGTGCACTCACCTAAACAGGGAAAGAAGACCTCCATGCCTTTGTGGGGAGGACACACAAGGTTTGGTGTCCAGGGTGGAGATACTGAAGCTGTGATTGGACCTGCGAGAAAATTGGGGGTGAGGTGTGCCTTCTTTGGATTCGTCCACAACCGTTCACACTTCTGTTCCTAGTGTTCAGGATAGCTCTGTAGAAATCAGTTGAGACAAATACCATACATAAGTCTAAATATATTCTCAAAATCCTGCAAGGCTAGAGGTACCACTTATTTTTCAGTTTGCATGGTGCACAGGCACTCATGTTTATAACTTTTCATAAAATCTTTATGAAATTTCATTGGGGTTTGTTTTTATTTTTATTTTTTCTTAACAAAGAGGGCCAGCAAGGTCAAGGCAATACAGAGAATTTCCCTAGCTCCAGTTGATTTATATATTTTGCTTGAGTAAGATTTCCAACATTTCTTTCACTTGCTTCCTAGGTAGATTTAATAATTACGAGAGGCGGGTTGGTACCTGAGGGGCTGCTATCCTTTATTAATCCCCTTAGCAGCTGCAGCACTGATGTAACTGTGAGAAAACATGCAATGTAATTCTAGTAATAAGCTTCTGTGTCTTCCCAAAAGGTCCTCCTCCTCCTCAGATGGCCTTGCTTCATATCGTCCTTGGTCCTTTAAGGAATATTCTGTGCATGAGGCACACCAGATGCAAGTAGGCATCTTGGAATGTGGAGATCTTCTTCCTAAGTACTGTTCTGAGACCAGAACCTGCACCCTTGCCTCACTGGTATTGCTGCAGAAGGGCTAGGTGAGGTCAAAAAACTTCTTTTGAAAGGTTAGATTCTTCAAGTTTTGTAGTGGCTGAAATAGACGATGTGTTAACTATCATATGACCCAAATGAAATGAAAGGGTATAACAGGAGCCGTACTAGGAATACAAGCTCCAGCACTGTAAATCCACTTATATAGTAAAATCTGGCAAAATATGTTATTTTAGGAAAGGGGTAAAGCAAAGGGAAATTGAAAATTGAGATGTCATTTAATTTCTGGGTCATCAGCCTTTTCACTCATAACTGGGGAATCATTTTCTGTGTCGACTGTTCTTTCAGAGCAGCACCATGTCTGCTTAATTGTACAGATTCTCAGAGCCATAAAAAGAATTGAAAGCCTCAAGTGTCAGATGTGGCATGCAATGATAGTGCATGAAAGGGTTAGCCAAGATAGCCAGGAGAAGGTTACCTGTGTTACTACTGACACTGGTTTGGCCCACACTTTGGATCAGTCCTAGGGCCTTCCTGGTAGTGATTCCCAAGCAGCTGGAATAATTGTTGCTCAAGTTTAAATGTGCTTTGAAACCATGTTACATTCAAGACTTCTGGTATGAAATGACCCATTTGATTTTTAATTTAAAGTCTGAGATTCAAGTGTTCCATCACGGAAACCAAGCAGCTGCATCTTGCTGGTTTGGCTGCAGTGATCTGGTAGTTGGGTCCTTGGTGCTTCTGCCCTGGCACTGGGGGTTTGCAGAAATACTGCTGCCTGTGACAGGAGCATTGCTGTATAACTAATCACTGGGGCTGCGGTTTTAGTGTGAAGATACACTTCAGGTATAAACACTCCAGAAAGATACTGCAGTGGAGTGCTATTTTCCATTTGATTCTGTTTAGTTATGGCATAATAGTTATGGCTCGATTACATATTATAGTTTCAGGCTACTCACAGTCAGCTGTAACTTCAGCAGAAGACTCTGTCTATATTGACAATCAAGCCAGCACCCTGTATGAAGAATTTTATTACTTTACTTTAACTTTCAATAATGGACCAGCACCCAATATCAGTCTGACATGCATGTCTAAGGGAATGTGACAACTTTTTTAACTGCTCCTCCCCTCTTCATTAAAGATTGAGAAGCTTCAAGGGTTTGGCAGCTGAGATATTTGTAAATACATAATTAATGAATTATGAGGAAAGCTTTTTACCAAAGTGCACCTCCCTCTACCAGTAGACACATGTAATCTACAGAAGCAGTAGCTATAAAGTCTTGTCAAGTGCTTTTTTTTAATCGCTGTTACGATATTGCCTTAAAGCTTCATCGGAGACTGGAGCCTGGCTGAGTCTGGCGCAGGCATGAAATAAAAAATGGTATTTGTCTCAGGAAATGTACAACCCGAAAGGCTAACTAAGGAAAGCACTGCCAGGAAAAAACAAACCCCTCAATTTCCAGGGGGAAGCTGAAATACAGATCTGGTACAAAGCCACACAGGAAATCTTGTACAGGGAGTGTTATCACATATTACCGTGCTACTTCAGGATTACTCCTAATGTAAGAAGAAAGAAATAATGATGGGTCTCAGGTTTATGAAATTTGGCTGTAGAGATATCTCTAGGTAGTCCAAGAGATATAATTAGGGTCGGGCTTCTGCCATCTTTTGGCAAAAGAAGAAATGGCTCCATATGACATAGGAGATATATCATAGTCACTCTTGACACTTGTAAGTGGTGGATGTGTAAAATCTCTGATGGCTGGGGAGAAAATGGTCTGCATGTTAGAGCACCTCTCTGAAGCTGGCAGGCTGGGGAGCCAAAGGTTGTGTTTCCCACCTGAGCTGGGGAGCGACCGTCGTGTTTGGCATTCCTGTCTGTGCACTCTCCTGGGAGCTGTCTGGCTACATGTCATTTGCTGTGTCCGCCAGCTACATCTCAGATCCAAATGCAAAATCCACTACTCAGGGACATTATGTGGATTTGTGACACTACCCGTGGGACTTCGGATCCATAAACCAATGAATGGATTACAATGAGGCATAAATATAGTATTTTCATGGATGACATATAATCCTACTCAATTATTGTTCCTGTCATGTAAAGGGAAACTGTACCCATTTTTCTCATCCCTGCACACTGAAATTTCAAAAGAAAGAAATGCCCAATGCAAAAGATTCCATCTCATAGCTCCCTGCCTTTTATCTACTAACAGTTTTAAAGCATACGTTTCCCATTACTAGGTGTTTTGTATAATTAGTTCTTTGCATCTCTACAAGATTATTATGTGGGAAATTCACTTGACAGAAGCATTTAGAGTTTCTGGACTGAGCAGACTGGTATGTTAGTCTCTGAACGGTGAAGTGCATGTCACATCATGTACTCTCATTTATGTCTGGATTGCCGTGCCCAGAAACAGCTTTGCCTTCTGTTTTACTTCTATGAACTCTTTCTGGTTTTGAGGAACTGCTGCTACTGTCCTTTGCTTGAAACGACTTGGATATCATAGTTGTTTCAGGATTCAGCAAGATTTGAAATATCTCATGCATAAAGACTTAATCCTTTCTATCAGTACCAGGCAGTTTTATGGGCGTGGATGTTTCACAATAGGGGGAACAATAAGGAAAATTGAGCTTGTGTTTTGTTTCCTTTTAAGACTGAAATGCCATCTTTTATTGCCAATCTGTCCTCTTTTTTTTTCCTCCCCAAAGCTGCCCAGGCAGTAAAAAGCCTTTAGATATATAAAGCTAGCACTATAATTCCTCAAAATAATGTTTTATTAGAGAACAGATATGTGCGATGTTTGTCCAGCAGGCATTTCTAATGCAGTATGTTAAAGCTTTCTGCACACTGCTAGAGGTGTGCTGAAGGGATGCTGCATACAAACCCCATCTCTTGTAGCAAGAACTGTGATTACACCCCAGCACCATGTCCTGCATGTGTTTTACAATGCAGAAGCAGCTGGCCTGTAACATTCAGCTGGTTTTTTGAAATAGGCAGTGGCTTTTTCAGAATTCTTCCTTGCATTTGAAAGAAATATTTCTGGTTATGCATGGAACTGTGTGTGTCCCAAGGCAAATACAAATATGCTGCCCACAGTCAATCCCACATAGGGATTTAATCAATGCCCTTTCTTTCTGTTTAGAAAAGTTTTAGGGCACCTATGGTATGCTCTGAAACTACAGCCAGTTTCCTTAGAGGAGCAAACGAAGCATTTGCATTTTCCTCTGTGGGCTGAGCTTTGTAGTTGAATGTTACCCATCCCTGCTGTTTTTTCCCCTCTCACCTCTGTATACCCTTACCACAGCCACAGAATCTGCTTTTGAAAGGGCAGGGTCAGACATGCACTGCTGTATTTATAACGCAGGGATTGCTGCAGTTCTCAGCACAAGTGCTTTAATCATCCTTTCATCTAAAGGAGAAGCATCTGGTCCTAAATGTGCGGTTTTTTGCCCCTTCTGCTACAGTGCTACACGGATGGTTGATTAAACCACCGCTTCTTTTTCCTGGCAGCAGGATTGGGATGGCTTGCTACCTTTGTTTCCACTTGGGGCCTCTAAATGGGGCTCTATAAAGGGAATAACAATAAGGAAGATCCAAGGCTTCTGTTGGACCCTCTCCCAAATTTAATCTGTGCCCAGGCATCACTGGCTCAGCTGCTCCTATGTACATTGCTAGGTCTTAAAATAAAATTAAAATAAAGAAGTATGTGAATCAGATGATGCTGGAAGCGCCAGTGGGGAAACCAAATGCTAGGTGCACTTGTCTTACAACACCCAGAATGGTTTAAGATGAAAGACCCAACTGCAAAAGGAACTTCTTTAAACTCTGGTTTAGCTTAAATTTACATAGATACAGACATTTGCTATTTCCTTTACACAGATACACACATTTGCTATTTGCATTACACAGATATAGACATTTGCTATTTGATATTGCAAGTCGATCTATGCCAAGTAAGATTTTCCCTTTCCTCTTCCTCCTCAAAAAAGTTTCAAAATCATTTCATTGCAGCTTTACCATTTGGAAATTTAAAATTAAATGAAATTGCATTTAGAAATGAAGTATCATTGCAATAGTTGAAATACTGAAACATATGAATGTTGACACAGGATATTATTTATTTTTACTTATAAATTGGGGTCAAAGTAATTCAGGAGAAATGAGATTATGCCATGAAGGAACCCAGACAATCTTTCTGTTAGTTTGGCTGTGGCCATAGTGCTCTGCTTTTCATAGAATCATGGAATGTCAAGGGTTCAGAATGGACATTAAAGATCACCGAGTCCCAAATCCCTCTGCCATGGGCAGGGACACCTCTTACTAGATCAGGATTCTCAAAGCCTTATCCAACCTGGCGTTGAACACTGCCTGGGTTGGGGAATCTGCAACCTCCCTGGGCAACCTGTTCCAGGGTCTCACCACACTCACAGTAAAATATTCTTCCTAACCTCTGACCTAAATTTCCCCTCTTTCAATTTGTACCCATTACTCCTTGTCCTATCACTATGCTATTCACCTCATGTATGTAAGGTAATGGGTTGCTTCCTCTGTAGGTTGATACTTGCCTAGGTTCACTCTCTCATACACAAAACCCATCAGCACTTCTGGATTTCCTTGCTTATATTAGGTTCAAAGCAATAAAACAACGCATTGATGACAGCTTTTCATCAAACGATCCTGGAAGAGGAATTTTTCAAACATTCTGAGTGTGCTGAATCCCTCAGTTTTTCAGTGAAGGTGTGAAGTGTTGCACAGAGAATTTTAGGCTGGTTGGGAGTGAGTTTGTTCAGAGGCTCCCTGGGTCGCACCAAAGCTTTGCAGGTGGTTCATCATTCCCCAGAGGTCTGAAGCTAAAGGGGAGGAGGGAGAATTGGTCCCAGCAGCAACACAGCTGCAGGTAACATGGTCCCCTTTTAGGAACAACTGTACTTGCTATTTGGGCTGGTGCCAAGTCCAGGAGAGCTATTAACTTCCACGCTTCCCACTTGGCTCAAGTTGCATTTGTCTGTGCAGCAATGGGAAGCTGCTTTTCACCTTGAAAGGCCAGCAGCCCTCTCATCCCCCATCTGATGCCAAAGAGACTAAGGAGAAAGGGAGATCTGAAAGTCTTGTACATTGGCTAATGAAACATATATGAGGTTGGGGTTGGTGGTGTGTCAAAAGAGGCTTTCAGCCACAGGAAAACATTGCTTCTTGACCAGACATCTCTGACCACAATACACCCATCTTCCCTTCCCTGAAAGCCGCTTAGGACCTCCTAAGCTCTGTCCTGGCAGCTGCAGGGCATCTCAATACCCTTCCCACTGCAGATCTCCCGTCATTCCCTGTGAATGACCTGGAGTGGCATCCTGCTCTCTGTCTGCCCCAGCCATAGGTGACCAGATGGCCTTTCGAGAAAATTATTCCTCCTTCACTGGCAAGGCTCCTGGAAGCCATCCTGGCTCTGCTGCTTCTGGTTGCAATATTCCCAGAGGACAAGGTCAACCTGTAGGTTGTACCTGCAGCCTTCCTCTGCTTGTGGTTCCATATGGAGTTGTACCTGCCCCAGGGTAGGAGAGACTATACCCTTGATGGTCTGATGTGCTAAAGGTATGACCCACACCAGAAAATTCTGCAGCTTTGCTCTGTGATAAAAAACCAAACCCAAATGTAGACATACTATGCCAGAATAACTGTTCTTTTGCTAGCATGGCTAATTTGGTTCTGGAAATCTCTGGAAGATGGAAAACCAACATGGGAAGGACTTTTTGGTGATATAAACTCCATTCCCAAGACTTGAATTTTGAGCCCAACCTTTCTTATCCAATACAGACAAAGCAAGTTGTGTTTGAGAGGACTTCATTTTGGATGGCTCCCTCTTAATTTTTTCTAGTTTAAAACCAAACCCACTGAGGCCTGAAAAAGGGTTACAGTATTAAAAAAAAAGGCACAGGGATGAATAATTTGGTAACTCATTCGCAACATATTTCTAGATCTGGAAGATGGTTTTTATGTTTGCCAGCACAAGTGACGAGGATGCTTTCGTGCCATTTTTGTGAATGTTGTACATGCTGCATTCCTCCTCCTGTGGGGAACAAAACCAGAACAGGATGCAAACTGCTTCAGATTTCTCCCACTGCTGACCTTGCTGCCACTTGTGCCAAAATGAAGACAACAAATCCTTGGAAATCACCATGTGTGTGTTTCAATTTTTAATTGAAACTTTTTAGCTGAGCTGAAAGGTGGGGGTGGTGGGAGGGAGAGGGGAAAAACAAAGCAACACACTTCCCTCTGCTCCCAATGAAAAGAAACTAGAGCTATTAGATTCACTTCAATTGCCTCACCTGACCTGAAATGAACTCCCTCCCTCAGGCCTGTAAGAAAATTCAATTAAAAGGTCCATCTGTGAGGCAGCAGCTGAAGGGGAATTACTGTAGGGAGGTCCACATTTTCATAAAAAAAGAAGCCCCCCTCTCTCCCTCCCCTCCTTCCTCCTCTCCTTCCTCCTCTATCCCTGATTAGGCCCATTCCTAACCACTAAACCACAAGTCCCCCCAATTAACCAGATCTGACCAAATACCCTTTATATGTTCCATTCAGATGTAGAAACACTATAGATTTTGTGCATCCCTTAAACATTGTGGGGTGGGAGAGGGGGGAAGGAGCAGAGGACAGAGGTTGGAAATCGGAACGTCCTACCCCAATTAAGCTGGCTGATGCAATGGATTAAAGGCCACTAATATGCAAAAGACTGTGCTGGCAGTGAAAATAATCACCATAAGGCAACAACAGTGTGCAGCAGCTTAAAAAACACAGAGGTGACAGGGAGAAAAAGCTGGTTCCAAGGACCTGTCTGAAAAGTCTACCAGCTTGCTTGCATCACCCTCTCCTGGTTGTGCTTTTATGATCAGAAATTTGTCCTAGATGCTTGGCCAGGGTCTGATATGTTTGGGGTGTGGTGTCTTGCGTGCTACCCCTGTGGAGGTCTGACAGAGAGCCTGGGAGGGACTGGGACAGCGTGCGTGGGTGAGCCACATGTGGCACATGGCTGCTACGGAGGGTGAGCCCTGGCTCTGGTCCTGCAGGCTGATGGGGACCTTGTGTTGTCTCCCACCTCTGGGGCCGCTTCCATGCAAGGGGAGGCTGATGAAGAATCAGGAGCTGACATGCCTTTTATTTTCTTAATAACACCTTATCAGGTGCTTTATGTGGGGTTTGTAACAAATAACCAAGTCGTTCCTTGAGCTCCTGTGTGTTTCACTTTGTGCTAGCAAGAAAAACTGACTTAACCATGCCTGAGAATACATGCACTCCCTATGCACTGACTTCATTTGTGCTTGCACAGTGTGTAATCAATCACTTTAAAATATCTTGCTCCCAGTGCTTGCTTCCCTGGCGTGGTGTATATTGTGCTGAGTTACATCAGTTCAGGAGGATTCGTTCGAATATCGACACTTGGTGCTCCCATCAGGTAGGGCTCTTGGAGCAGAGCACAATTAAAATCTTCACACTACCCTGCTAATATAGACATATATATTGCCATTTGCTTAGAAACAGAAATGGAACAAATCCTTCTAATGTAGTTAGGGATAATAAGGGGGAAAACATATCAACAGTTCATGACATGAAATAGGTGTTAAGCATGCTATTAGGTTTTCTTTTTTTGTTAGGCTTAAGGTTAAGTATTGAGAGCCTGTGCATTTTCTTTACAGATATTTGGCGTGCAATGTATTTCAGACTGTAGAACAGTTTGGCAAATTTGGTGTCTTTATTGGCTTGTTTTCACTTTTTCATTAAATATGTAAAACGAACCTTGTTTTACTGCAATATCAACTGAAGCTCTATTAAAAAAATTATAGACAGTTCAGACAATAAAAGGCCTTGTAAATCAACCAGAGATTGGTTATCTGCTCAACAAGATCATTAACTGTGCACAAGGGGAGACAGCTGAGGCAGGGCCGCTGGAGAGAAGATGCTAAAAATTAATTTTACAAGGAAAGTTAGCCCTGCCAAGTTTGATTTGTTTTAGGGACACTCCCTTACTCTTTATTATTCATCTTTCAAGGCAGCCTTTGAAATCAGGCAGGCTTGTGATGAAGGGGTTGGGGTTTTTTTTTGCAGTGCGTATTTCAGTGAGTTACCCAAAATCTCACTCATACGAATTGTCACAGCTTGACAGACTTGGAACCTTTTAATGTTAAATCGAGTCCTGGTGGAGGTGCGCTGGGGAGTGTAAAATAGTGTCACTGTCTGCTCCTATGCTGAATACTTTGCACTGGAAATGTTGAATGTTGTCTTCCATAACGTGCTTATAATTAATATTGTGCATGGCACCCTCTATGCAGCTGCTCTGTATGTGTGCAGTGTATAGGGCTTTTTGCAAAGCTTTCCAGCTGCTTTCAAGCTGTTCCTTTGAATCTGCCACAATATTCACGCCCTCCTCCCCCACCAGGCTGAAGGACACTTGAAGATTTGTTTCTTGTTGACTCTTTAAAGCCTAGGTATCTCTCATGATTAATTGAGAGCCAAATGTGCAAAACTGAATAGAGGTTGGGTGAAGAGAGAGGGGGGAGCAGTCAGCTTTCAGCAGACCAGATCTGGAATAAAGGTCTCTCCAGAGAAAGGAGGGTCTTCGTACATTAGCATCCTTTGCCTAGAAGAAACCCTTGCCTATTCAGGAAACCTTGGCCAAAACATTTAATAGCTTTCTGTCTCTCTTTTCTCCTCAGATGAAGGAAATGGAAGGGATGACCAGAAAGGATGACAGAAAGATCTCCCAGAACTGGCATGAGAATAGTAAAGGGATTTAGGCTCTTGAGAGGGAGACAAAGTCACCAAACACTAAAAAAGAAGAGCACGTACAGGCAGCCTAAAAGGTTTAAAATGCATAGTTGAATGACCTGTGTCACCTTTCTTGTTATCTTCTCTTTGCTCTTGTTTTTTTTTTAAAGCCATGCACCTGTGTGTATAATCATCTCATAACTTAAGTATTCTTTTATAAATGATAAATTTGGAATGCATTCTTAACGGAAGAAATTAATGGAATATCCTTCAGCTATATGAGATGAGATCTTGAGAAACTGAGTGATAGAATGTAATGGCATGGGCAATCACTTAGGGGCTAATAAGAATTTATGTTTAAATGGGAATCCATCAATTGTAAATGACAGAGAAGGAGAAAGACAAGACTGGCCTATTAGTCAATCACAGAATGTCTGTGAACCTCTGCAGCGATGTGGCCAGGAAGGAAAAAAAAAGAACAGGCAAAAAGCGCAAAGGTGTGTCTGACAGATGATATTCAGCAAAGAGTAGGAAAAGGGGAGTATTATTCTACTGGCCTCCCATATAAGAAGGCTTTGTCTGGTTCTGGCCATCTCCACTGGTAAAAGCTGAACTCAGGGTATGGTAGAGACAAGCTTCTTGGGCAACTGGGAAAATAGGAAGTTTATATCCCAAGAGGAGGGTAGAAGAGGTGGACTTACTCAATCTAGGAAAAGATAATTTAATGCTACTTTTTGTCTCTGAAGATAAAGGGCGCAGCAGCAGGACTAAGAGTTAAAGGACAGTGCTGGCATGAGGATAAATGGATGTTAACTAGACAAAAACAGAATTTCACAAAGGCTTCCCAACCATTCTGGAAAGAGGCTCCAGAACAGTTGTCCTGCAGGAATCAGATGGGGCAAATGGCCTCTTTGACTTTCTTATGGCACTGAATTTCTTAACCAAAGGTGGTTAATTATGTGAGGCAGTCACTTTGAGATATCAGTGAACTGAAACACGTGGTGTTCAACGTTGCTTTCAGGATCAGTTTTTCTGTGTAGGGTGCCAAAAATTCCTGTTAAGTACTCTCAGATGTGCATGTGCACACATAGAGCAGCTTCCATGTTCTCATCATTGCCTCTTCTGTTCTGCTGAGCTCAAGGAGCTGCTGTTTCTCTGCTCTTGACGTCCTCCATCTTTAAGCAACAGAGACTCACCTTCCCTGCATGCTTCTAGGGTTATTCTCCTGCTGCCATTGCAGCCCAAGAGCAAGCTGCTTGGTCTAGCATGCTGGCTTATACAACATTTTCATTAACTTTCCTCCTCAACAAAGGCCTTTAGTGAAGACCCCATCTTGGGTCTTGGGCCAGAAGGAGCCCCAAATATTAACTTGCAGAGTCTCTTAGCCTTTCCTTATGTCAATCTTTCACACTGAATCCCTCTTGCGTCTTCTCAGAACACCATAAACCCTGCAAAGAAATTGGGCTTAGGTGGCTGGTGTGAGGGAGCACCCTGAGGAGCCAAAAGCTTGTGTCATTACCACCTATTTTGTTCCTCTGTTGTATTTAACCATATGCTTATTTGCTAAGCAGAGATCTATGTCTTGATTACATGGATGTGGAGTGCCAGCTATAACCTGAGCCCTATCTGCTGAGGGCCCCTCCAGGCTATCTTGCAGCATGAATTATAAATGCTTCTTCCAAAGGATAGAGTCACTTCCCTTTACAACAGTTGTGAGGGCAAAGCAGTTTAGGCAGTGAGGCCAGCTCATGTTTTCTGCCCATTGACCCTTTCAGGAAGTGCAACCATTTTGGAAAATGAGCATTTTCCATTCCTATGGTAGGGTAAAATAGCAAGGATACATAAAAACTAAAACAAAGACACAAATACCTTGCAATGTATAATCACATCAGGAGAGCTGGCAATGCTGTGGAGGAGATTACCTGAGAGAAAATGATTGCTACTTGAGTAGAGAAAGTTAATGTTATTTCGTTAGGAAAGTAAACTTTCTCCTTTCCATTTCTTAAGTTTCTCTGATGATCAGCTGATAATTTAAAGATAGTTTTTAAGTTTGTTTTTTTATTGGGAAAGTTATGCTTCAAGCCTACCAAGGTTCTTATGCATTTGCTTTTGAATACCTTTCCTGAGAATTCAAGGGATCTGAGTTCATGTGAGAAAGAGCTTAGACCCAGCCCTGAAGACATGGCTTGGTACCAGGTTTGGCATAGCTGAACCCAAAGGTGAAGTATTAGAAATCATTAGTTAATTGAAAAATCTAGACCTTCATTTGGCGTAATACAACTGGGCCAGGTGCTACCCTAAAAGGTAATTATTGCTGTTGTATGTGGTCATCTAAGTCACACAGGGTTTTAGCCCCTCCTCCTCCCCTTTTCACATCCGAGTTAGTTTTATGCTAAGAGGAGGAATGGGCAATTGGAGTGAATTGTACTGTACTGCAAATCCACAACTTCTGTTATCATTTATGAATATTTGCACAGCCACAAGCATGTGTTTGCTCCACTTTCCTCACCTGTAAAAGTGGGATCCCTGACTTCCCTTCTTCCTGCGCTCGGTATTTGTGAGGCTTACTTCGTTATTGTTTGCAAAGCTTTTTGATTTTACAAGGCTCTATGCAAATACCACATTGCTCACTTACATATATCCCGTAATGTGGGAGCACTTTAGGCAGATAAGGTTTAATTAGAGATGTGGAATAGTGCAATAACTGTAGGATTTTATATGTTCTAGTACATCACTGCCTGTGCTATGTATAAATGATGAGGCCAGAAATTACCCTTGGAATTATCTAACATGGCTGCCTGAATAATAAGCCATAGTGCTGTTGCAACTTTTTTTTCCTCCCCCTTTATTTACCTTTGGAGAAGGTCTCTGTATGGACACAGGAGATTTTAAGCTCTCTAGTAATTTATTTGCTTTACTCATTTATCTCTCACTAACCCGTGGAGTTCATGGAGGTTTAAAACCATTTTACTCCAACACAAAATTCAGAAGAATATTTTGTCTTGATTTCCAAAGTAAACTTCTGCTATTAAAATGAGAGAGTACCTATCATGTCAGCAAGATTTAGCCCTATATTTCTAACAGAAAGGTCTAGAAAGAAGAACCCAGGCTTTCCAATGTCTGCATGGATCTCTCACAATTATTCAAATTATGCTTAAAGCCAGACCTTTTTTATTGGAGTTTGTATATTTAATATGAACTTGTCTTTTTCAGTTGTGCTTCTTCTGTTTGGGTTGTATTTATTCAGCTCTGGAGTAGAGTCACATAAGTGTATGAAGAGCTGCTGTAGATCTTGTATCCTATAAATCATAGGGTCAAATTCTTGCCCCAGAGAAATCGATGACAAAACCTTCTATAGATTGGAAAGTACTTTCAATTTTACCCATTATGTTAGCATGAAAATGATGTTAAAGTAATGCTAAAATAAACTGTGGGAGCTTTCGCCTGGTAAGTTTGACTATTTGTTTGGATTTGTGGTCCATTATTCAACTCTAATGACCACTATTTATTTGTTCAGTCCAATAGTCTAAATTTTTGTTGGCATATCCTTATTTTCTTAATGCCCTGAGTCTGAAAAAAGGTACGTGTGTGGTCTTTATTGCCTACATGCAGTTGTGTGGTCTTTTCGCGCTTTTACCAATTTATCTGTTTACTGGATTAAGCCTATCATAAGAGTTGAGTTAAGTACCTTGCTTTTGGCTAGGTAAAATCTCACTGATCCACAGACTGTTTGTTTTTTGGTCTTATCTGAATCCACCCACCAGTTGTGATATTCACAGAAAATATCTGGGGTTTACCTCTTTTTTGTAAGCAATTCTCCTTAATAAGAATTAATATTAGGAATAATAGCATCATGACAACTGTGGTCCCATGTCTTCTGCCATGAAATGTCAGCCTTGATAGCACCAGAGTCGAGCTCTGTGGTCCTGAATTTAAATGTTAAATATTCAAGATCAGAGCAGCTCTAGTATTTTGAGCTTAATTACAGCTTCACTTTGAGCCCCTGGTAAAAAGCTGTGGGTGAGAGCACAATTTTAAGAGCCTGCTGCTGTTTTACCTCATAGCAGTGTATGAGGTAGTTTAAATAGTTTCAATAGAGAATTTTTTTGCCTCAATGTGACATATAAAAATGTACAGGATAGTTTTTATTCTTGCTTGAATATGATACTGTTGTTTAAACCTTCACTCCTCATATGAAGGTGTGTTTATGCTTCTTCAAATACAATCCAATGTGGAAAAATGAAATCTCTCTCTTGGTCCACTTTGACAGAGTCGTTGGGTTTTTATTCCATTGTTCTTTCAGTGGTGTTATTTTATTTTATTTTATTTTATTTTATTTTATTTTATTTTATTTTATTTTATTATTATATTTTATTATTTTATTTTATTTTATTTTTATTCCTCAAGGTAGCTTTCTTTGTATGGGACACTTATAGGAGAGGAATCATTAAATCAAATGGAGCAAAATCTCAGCAGATCACCCTTTCATCAACTCTGCTCCTTGGGTCAACTCTCCCAGCTTACAAACCGATTAGAAGTAAAAAACTCCACGCAAAAGATTCAGGCTTGTTTTGCTTTGTTTTGTGTATGTGGATAGTTCTCTGCAATAAATCTTCCTGCACGCCATCCCTTTCACTCTCTGATGTTAACAAGACTGAGATCTATGCGTATACATACACACATTGTCTGTCTTGAGCTGGCAATGTCTTGATAAGAGGTTCATTATTATCCACCACTGTCAGACACTGTTCTGAAATGATCTGCAAGGCGAAACATCATGTATATATTGGGGATTTTTTTTTTAATTAACTAGAAAAAGTGTCATGAAACTTTCTTCAAAGGTGCCAGGCAGCTGTTTCTTCTGAGGCATGTTGTTCTTTTCTTAGGCAGTGGGTCTTTGATAAGTGTCTCTCAGCACCCTCAGAAGTGTTTTCCAGGTTAGAAGGATGAGAGAGAGGAGATGGCAGTCGTGATGCCACCGGCTGATAAAGCCAGAATGCAGACTAAGCCTTCAGATCAATAGGAATGCAGACGGCTGTAACACCAGACTGCCTGGTGTCAGCTTTAATTTCGCTTCCTGTGCCGGCTGCACCCAATTTCCAGCCCCTGGGAGTCGGAGGAAACCTCCCCCTGCTTGCCAGGCACCCGTCACACGAGCAAACAGCTTGTAAGCACGGGAAGGGCAGGCAGGCAGGAAAGCATCAGGAATAACCACAGAACACATGCAGTTGTTTTCCTTCCTCTGGCCTTTACCCCAGGAGTGCTTTTGCCTTCATGTCCACTTCTGCTCCAGTGCCCTGCTCTGGCACAGGGCACTAAGCTGCTTGGGCATCAGCCATCTACAGACTTTAGCCCACTCTCTTCTCATGTTTTATTCAGAGTAAGATTTTATACCAGTGAATCTGCTGTAAGTTTTTTGGTGGGGCAAGCATTTTCGGCTTTACCTGGGTTTGCAGGGTCTGGCTGTGCTGGCAGCTTGGCAGAGTGTGCTGGCTGGTGGCATCGGGTGCCCTGGCCAGGGCAGCTGGTGGAACAGCAGAGTGAGGCAGGCTGCCCTCCACACACAGGTGTCTTGTTTTGGCCCTCCCTGCGGGATCAACAACTCCCCCTCACGCAGTCACAAGTCTCATGTTAAATTACTGTAACTTGAGTGTTGCATGGGAATATCTTGACTTCCTCTATGGTTGCAATGCTGAGTAGAGGCAGGGATGAAATTAAAATCTTTATTTTTCATGCAAGGCCTAAAGAGGTGCTTTGTTTATGCTCCTTAGGAAGTTTTTGGATTTTCAAACCAACAAGGTAATCTAAGATTGGGCTATAAAGGAGCTAAAAAATGAAATACAATTACAGAAAGGGTAACGAAAAT
The DNA here is from genome assembly GCA_034509425.1 of Eopsaltria australis. Classification (NCBI taxonomy): domain Eukaryota; kingdom Metazoa; phylum Chordata; class Aves; order Passeriformes; family Petroicidae; genus Eopsaltria; species Eopsaltria australis. Next base: position 1,469,116 of record JAVTVJ010011974.1, read on the forward strand.
GAAAAGAAGAAAGAAGTCTTTCTTTGAAGCCCCAAATTTTCAGTTTTCACAAGTTCACAAAGCACTTCATGTAACCATCTTTACTGAGCACCAAGGGATGCCTGCAGGGAAGACATGCAACACTAGAATTTATAATATAAAACTTAAATTGTGGGGAAATGCAAAAAGCAGGAGGACACCCCCCCCCCCCCCCAGCCCCCCCAAATCACCTTGGTTGAATGCTGGAGATAAATACAACTTGTATGTTTGCACCTCATTTCTTCCAAATTCTAAGTTGGTATAGGTGTAAGCATTTTTAAAATCAATTCTAATCTTGGAGCTGATGAGCCTTCTTGTAATCGACTTAACAAAAGTTCAGCATTCAGGAATCATTCTTGTGGACACTTTGGCATTCTGAACCTGAGTGCAAAAACTGCAGTGTTAGCAAATTTGCTTTTCCTATTGCTGTTGTATTGGACTCCTGAAAATCCTTTGACTTCATATTCATGTATATAAATGTATCTACAAATACAGGCACAAATAGTATATATAAATATTGAACAGCACCTTGAGGATTTAAGGTCTCTTCCCAGACTTACTGCGTATTTTTTTCTGTCTTCTCCAGCATATAAATTTTAATTTTAAAATCAATTTGCAGTGCAAATATATCTGCTGTTGCATTCTGGACTCATCTGAACTTTAAAAAAAGATGCTTAAAGGTTGAGTTGGCTAATACGACACAAGCATTCAATAGTGGTGAAATAAAACTACAGTGTGACAGCTAAGGTGCCTTATGAGGGTAGTTGGGGTTGGAGGCAGCTGATCATACAAGAAGCTGATCCCTGTTGTACACTGTGGTAGGCATCTCAAGAGATAAATTTCTCCTTATCCAAACTCTCTGAGTCCACAGGCAGACAAGAAACAGCAGAAAGAGAAACGTTAAATTGTCTCATTTACTCAAATGGCTTTTAAAATTTGAAGCATAGTTACAGGTCAATATCTTTAACCATTTCATTGCTCATCATTTTACTAACAGCTTTCAACAAACACGCTTATTAATTTTGGCCCATCTTCCCCAAAATTGCTTACTTTTCCAATTTTGAGCCACAGAACTTGGACAGAGTAGTTCTTGCCAGTAGTTTCTGATTTAGCAAATTGAAGTATTTGCAGTTGCTAATTAAAAATATTAAGGAGTAGTTGTCTCTGCCATGGCTACAAATTGTCAGTGTAGCACAGACACTTTGATTTTTGTGGGCACTCTATAAAACTCAGTCCAGCAGGAGCAAGGGTAATTTGATTTAATAAGCTAATAAATATGTTTGAAATATGCTTCATGCAGGTTATAAAAACAGAAGGGTTGAGCCACAACACAGGAAAAGGAAAAAATTATGCATGTTAAAAAAATACAGATTTGGGAAAGAAATCCCTACTGACATGACCAGAATTTGCTAGGAATTTTTCTAAGTTAGAACAACATTTTCCCTTTTAACTCGTGGCAAAGTGCTTTCTGCAGTAAGGTCCAGGGATAAGTTATTCTCTACGACAGCAGATAATAAGCTGTGTGGCTTCCTTTACTGAATGAGTAGAGAAGGGAGTAAAACAAATGGTATAGCTTTCCTTGTTGATTAATTTGACACTATTTTATGTTGCCTCGAAACTGATGATTTCCAGTGGGCTGGCAAAAAGATACAGAAATAAATTAAAATTCATTGTGGAGCGATGCCAAAGTCAGAAGTGGAAGTTAGAAATTTTGGCAGCTAAAGGCGTCTTGTCTGTCTTCTAGGACCAAAGACAAAATGAGAGACAATGCAATCCCAAATTCCCAAGTCATAGAAGCTGGGTGCTTCTGTTAAAATAACAGGCAGTGACATCATTAACAATGTTGACATTTAAATTGACATAATTAGGTTCTTGAAGTTAATAACCCATCTGTGCAAATACATGGGCGATGCTTACCCCTGACACTGCGGTTCCATCCATAGTGCAGGCTTATGCTCGGCTCGCACTTGGAGCCCTGCTTTGGATATATGGAGTCCTTTAATTCCATCTCATAAAACCTGAGGAGCCAAAGGGTGCTTCAGCTGCTTGGTTGGGATCCAAAGCAAATTCTTGGGTAAGAATATGGTACGTAAGGGTATTCTTGGGTAAGAATATGACATACGTAAGAGCCTGAGGACGCATCTCCTGAAAGAAGCTCTTGGATCTGGCTTTGGAAGAATTCAGTTCTCCTGATCTCTCTCCTCCCCTTACATATCTTTGTAGAGCCTTGTGTTTTCCCAAGCACAGGTCAAAACTGCAGCACTCAGGCATCAAGACAATAGCACTAGCAAAATCTGGAAGTTATTTGGTCAGAATCCTGCTGGGCATGTTTTGTTTGTATTTGTGTAAAGTCACTTGGTTAAAGTTATTGCTTTTGGGGACGGACACAATTAACAATTACAGCGTCATTTGGCACCAAGCTGTACCTTGAAATGCCTCTAACAGAGTGATTATTTGGAGCAAACGTGTCTGAAGTAAGAGCAGTGCTCTTGGCTGTCTCCATCTGACTGTGAGTCTGCCTGTCAGAAGGGACTGACATGCTGCATTACTGATAGAACAGGGAAGGGAGAGGAAATGAAGTCTCACGGCTCCTAATAATAACTTAAAAGTGTTCATTATAACAGTTTTGAATTGAACTGTTTCCTACTTATACATTTAATATATATTTAGAAATGTTTATTTTTTCATCTTGAAGTCACCATTTTTATTATAAAATAAACACTTAAAAAAAAAAAAAGACGAAGAATGTAGTAGAATTTGTTTAGGTTTGAGTGAAATGATTGCAGTCAAATGAATAGAACACCTTTTAATTAACAAAAGGTTCAACCTTAGCAATGTCTTCCCTGCACTTTCAGCATCCTGCCTGAGTTTAAAATTATGTTCTTTACTGAGCTCTGCCAGTACCCTTTTCTGCATCCTGTTGGGCAAAATAGGTATGAGATCGCAGAATGCATCACAACGAGTTTTAGAAATTCTCTCCCTAGATCAAATTATCATGAAAAACCACCCAAGCAGCTGGCATATTTAAATTTTTGATCTGATTTTTGGACCTCTGTTTTAAACTGGTAGAGGTAGTTTTGGTGAAGTTTTCATTCTGCTGCCAGCTGTTCACACTGACTCCATAATGCCACATCACCTTGATGTGATTTGAAATTTTGTATGAAAAAAATGAAAATATTTGCTAATAAGATTTATGAATGAAATTTTGAAATCTGCTTGATTTGAAGAATAGTTTATGATTAGCTGATTAGCAGAAAAGTTTTGCATGCATACCTGTGTTAGCACTCCCTTTCAGAGGAAACGTGTCTGTTGCAAGCTGGATCAGGTTAGGGAGACTGCACCTCAGGTAATAATGGTAATAATAAGAGATACTTTAAATATTGCCTGCATCTAGGAAATTGCAAGATTAATGACCACAAGTGCAGAAAATGAGCGTGAAATAATTTCACTTTCTGTGGGTTTAGCTTAGCTGGAAACAGAGCTGAAATGCAACTGCTCTGCATGCATCTGTTTCAAGCATTGCTTTACCTGATGAAGACATGCTATTATGTGAAATGCTCCTGTCTATTAGAAATTAGTTAGGTAATAGCTTTTTACAAGGATGAAGGCATTGCTTAATCTTGAAATCTTTTAACATATAGACTGTCAAAAGAGTCTGCTCTTATCTCATTCATTGAGGAGGTATTTTTTTATGGAATTAGTATTTTCATTTGCTCAGGGTGTGGGCACATTTTTTTTTTAAAAACTCAGTGTCTGTGTGATGACAGAATTCATTTCATTCATTATCACTGCCACATATTGAAGCATTTTATTTCAATTCAGTAGACTATTTTTGTTTCCATAAATTATCCAGACTGTTTCTCATATAAATGATGGGATGGATGCCTCTGGTGTTAAGGAAGATAAAAAGGGAAGGAAAGATATATTTGAGATTACCTTTAGTGTCATGCAAGTTATTACCTAGTAGTCTGAGAAGAGTTTGCAGAAGTGTCTGATAAATATGTTTAGAACAAGCCTGAACTGGAACTAGCAGGGCAGACAGTGAAGTTGCACATCCAGCTTTTGATTTTACCCATTTTCTCAAAATGCAGATGAATCACTTAGGACAGAAATCCATCTTTTCCTAATCACTTTCTTAGTTAATTTGTGTTGACCAACAAAAGGCTCTGTATTATCTTTTCTGAGTAACTTTTAGTGCCCTTGATCACAGCTTGTTGGTGTATCATTGGACTTGCTCCATGTTTTGGGTACAAGCTGATGAATCTTCTGCCTTTGCCCATACCATTGTGAACAGAGGGTGTCACCCACATTAGAGGAAGTGGCAAGTGGCAATAGAGAAAATAAAGTCTGCATTTTTGTTTTGGTGGCATACACGGGCGAGGGACTGGGAAGGTCTCTCTTTGAGAGGACCTCAGTGATGTGAGAAGGAAGGTTTGCATGACGCTTTTGATGTCATTCTTCAGTAGAGGGTAGTGCAGACAGGTTGCAAACCAGAATGCCCTGAACCTGCCCTTTGGTACCCGAGGCCATGTCCCATACCACCAGTTCAGAGGGCGTTATTGTGGAAACCAAAATTAGTGCTCCTCCTGAGAAATGAAAGGGAGCATTGACAGGGCCAGGAACTACCAACAATTTGGAGATAGGGCATAACTGGGTGTTTTTTTCAAGTTTTCCTCTTCTGAATCCTGGTACTAACCAGGTACTGGAACATTCAGCCAATTCAGAGTTAGTTTTACAATCAGAAAGCAAGATATAAAACTTCTGGGGCATCTCCAGTGTGGGTAGGATCACATGAACGGTTTAAAATCCAGAACACTCCTGGGTTTTAAGTAAAGACCAAGTAAGTCTTGATATCTATACTACAAACAGAACCTGGAACAGAAGTTCTTACTAGCAAGACAATGCCTTTCTAAACCTTGGCTGTAACTTGTTGGTCTTGTTCTTTCTGAAATCCAGTCCCAAGTGCAAGCATATTGCCTGTTATTTCTTTCCTGAAATGTACTGGCATTTGCTTCTTTGAAGGAAAGGGGAAGACCACTTTTCCTTTAATTAAAGAAAAAAGTTTGATCACTTGGCAGCCCCACAGTGGATGAATGTCAGTGTAATTTCACCTGAAAGTATTTGTGAAACCCAGCTCCTCCATCCTGCTGAGGTATAGCTGCTCTCTGGGGGAGTTCTTTACTGGGTTTTTCAGGCACAAGAACTGCATTGTGAATAGGAGGAGGAAATCTAACCAGTTCGGTAAAAGTAACATACTTTAGGGAGACAGGCACACCTGGTGGTACCTGGACCAAACTGCTTCAACCACCATCTAAATTAACGGGAAGAATTTGGTGTTTGTACATATGCATGAAAATCATTTATTCTTCATTTGTTAAAGGGACATTGCCAAGACTGGTAGGCCTAAAATTAGCTCTCCAGCTGTGTTTTGCTTTGCAGGCACGTGCATGTCTGTTCTGTTCCTGGAAGCAGCTGGGTGTTGAAATCCACAAGAAACCTGCTCTGTGTGAAATGCAAAAAGAATATGTGATTTTTCAAGATTCCCTCCCTTCTGTTTGTTTTTCCTTACTTCTCCCACCTCTTTATGATGACGGCCTTTTCTGGCTGGAGACCAGAAATCTCTTCAAAGTTTCTGAGTGTTACTTTTGCTTAGGAGGTGAATGTTGAGGCCAAATATTCACCCATCAGTCCAACATGCCAGCTACAGGATGTAAACTGCATAACCTTCTCAGAGCATGCTCGGCATTAATTTCCAGCTTGGAGTCATGCTTCTCCTAGGCAAATTCATGCCAGAATCTTCCAACTGAATGCCTAGTTTGATACTGAGAAGGGAACATGCAACTGGAAGAAGGAGGAACATGGATTTTATGGTTACATAGGAACTTACCAGAAAGCTATTTTTGTCTAGCCTTTCCTCAGAGACAAGACAAATAGATTTCTTAGACTCAGAAGAGCTGTTTTTAGTGGCATTTTTAGATGACTGCAAACTAATTCTTGGCTTCAGAATTTTCAGTCCATAATGCTTGAGCTGTTATGCTTTTAGTCAAATTTAGAAACAAGCAATTCTCTTTTCAGTGTGGAAATATGATTTCTATATACCCTAAACAGTATCCCAGCAGTGTCTGTGTCTCCTGAGTGAGACTTCCTTCATAGATGCACATTAGTGAGGCTGAGGGCAGATGGAGGGCAGTATCTGAGAGGGATGGATGAGATCTGTCGTCCCACTGTCACGTTGTGACGTATTTTCAATTCTTTGTATTTCAGAAGGCACTTGGAAATTATCTCGAACCTCAAAGTGTTCTATAAGACCCCAAGGCTCTCCTTGGGGCTAGCGTGAAGAGTTTTTCTTCTTTCTTCATTCCTCTCTAATGATAATATCTGTGAAGTATCTAAGGCATAGAAAGAAAAGAATTTTTCTTTTAATGGTAGAAGTTATTCAGACTTTGTTCATAACAGAGGTGGGCCAGGCATGGCTGTCACTGGACTCTGTAAAATTAAGTATGATCCAGACTTTGACTGCTAACAGAACTAGTGAAAAGTTTGACAGCTAAAGGTGGTTTTTCCCTTGATCTATTTGCCCCCTGTGTAGCCAAATAGGAGACAAACTGTACCCCTGAAAAAATTGTATGGCAACTAAAACACTGTGGAGCCAACTGCAAAGTTCAGTTACAACTTAATGGAAGAGAATAAACATTGCACACCTGTAGCCAAAGTACATGGGAGGGTTTTTTCCTATACTACTCCTGAGTTCACTAAAAGCTTATCATCTGTTTGCTTAGCTGCTGGTTCAATTTAGAATAATATTTAACTCTCACAGAATCTAAACATCGATGAAACTTTAACTTGAAAATCGACCATTCTTATTGCTTCCAGGCAGAAATGGAGGAAGACGGCCATCATACATTGCTCTCCAAGAGATTTAACAATAAATACCTTTTATGAAAGGCTTGATAAAGTATATGCTTTTAACATTGTCAATATGGAGAAAGCGAAGTCAAAGAAATGGTAAATAGCCTGCCCAGATCTACAGGGAGCATCAGGCTGTGCTTCTGCAATATTGTAGAGTACTACTAAATCAGAACCACAGGAGCTCTATGGCAAAAACTGATGAACTGGGGTTTGTGTTTGATCCTGGCTTAAATTCACTGAAAAGATCCTGAAGGAGGTAATTTTCATCTGGACTCTGTGTAATCTCTGCTGCCCTGTGTCTGCTTGTCCTTCCCTATAGACCTCCCACAGTCAGCTCAGTGACCATCTCACCTCTTCATTCTTGCCCCCCTTTTTATTCTATAGATTCAAAGAAAGATCTGTGTTCCCAGATGCCCCACATGTGTCATCTCCATTATATGTCAGCTCAAGTCCCTGTGAGAGTCTGTTTTTCACAGAAGTGCAAATTCCATGAGCATCCTATTTGGATTTTGCTTCATATATTTTGGAGTTTTAACAGATGTTGTTACAGAGCTAGAAGCTCCAAGTCAGAAAACATCTGAGAAGTGACTGGTGTCCCCTTGCCTTGTCTATCACAATCCATACTGGGCCTCATACAAAAAGGGTTTTATGTAGGAAGTTTGCATTGTGAGTGCCTGAGGTCATGTGATGGATCACAATATTTTTGTGCATACACCAGCAGTATTTGTGGCTGTTCATGGCCTGACCACAGACTCAGAAGGAAGCAGAGAGCAGTGATGATGACTCTGGGACTGCTCCTCTCTGCCAGAAGCTTCCCTGTACCCCAGGACAGCAGGCAGGTGCCTTCTGAAAGGTGATCCTGCAGGCAAATATCCCCTTTGCACGAACAAGTTTTGCCACTTCCAGCACAGATGAGTGGTCTGAGGCTGACAGAAGGGGCTTTTTGCGAGAGGTGTCCCCTGAAGGGCTGAAAGCAGAGGGCAAGGGCAAGCTGAGACTAGGCCAGCTACAAGCTCCTGGATAGAGTAAATGCTTTCTCTGTCTCCTTTCTAGGGTTTTTATCTTTTCTGTGGTGTGCTGTCAAGATCCAGTCACTTCCTCAAGAAGCAGATCTAGTGTCGCTGACTAGGAAGCATCCCACACGAGCCCTTCTTGGGGACTGAAATCTCCTTGCAGTGCTCAGTGTCATTAGCTCTGACCAAGACTCCTCCTCTACGGCCCTGTCCCAGGTGGTGAACCCATTTCAGTATGGATGCAGTATCAGGAAAATAAATGCAGTTGCAGTAGCAAAGCAACAGAGTAATTGTTGCTTATTCTAATTTTAATGCAGTAGCTTCAAGCTCCTAGGCCTTCCCTTGTCCTTTTAGTACTCATCAGTTGAACATTAATTAGCCCTTAATTAGTGAGCTGCAGCTGAGGATGATGAGTTGTCATCCCCAGATATTGACAGGGGTGGTGGGAATCTCTGCTGGCCTGCCATTGTTGCTCTTGTTCAGGACCTCAGTTTGTCCAAACTGAATTGTGCAGTAGTGGAACCAGGGCATATGGGTTTGGATGCCTTATCTTGCACTTGGAGGTACTTTTGCAGACCTGGTGTGCCACAGGTGTCACATGGAAGAATCAGAGCAGCAGGCAGCAGGACTGTCAACCTTGGCTGATCTACCCCCTGTGTCTTTGGGGACTAGGCCAGGACAGGTTGGCATTGTCTGTAACCAATTTTCTCCACTCCACCCTGAGCTAATGGCAAAGAAAAAGTTATTCCTCTGGGGAACACCCTCTTCCAGAAGCCTGTATGTCAAACCATCGCTATTCTGCACCAGGCAAGGGGAGAGGGACTACTTACATGGCAAAGAGAAGACTGAACATGTTTGAGAGAACACTGACATGTTTGTCTGCCTGAAAGGGAAAACAATAACCCATTTTGGGTATTCTTGCTGAAGGAGGGTCTCATTCCATTTTGAGGTGGACTACAGCAGAGAGAAGGTGGCTATGTGAGCTTGCTCCATCCAGGGTTGGAGATCATCTGCAGCCATCACATAATGAGACCAGGAAGTATTTACTGAGCTCAGGTGTCGCCTTCCTTGACATGACAACACTCAGACCAGGAGGAAGGACTGGAGCCAAGTGTGACTGGTAAGAGGCCAGCACTTCTTCACTGGAACCTGCTTCACCTCAACAATTATGGTAACAAATTCTACTGTTTACACATCTCCACACTTTCCAGAGTTTTGAAGGGACACGTGGTTGTCTTGTTGTATTTTAATTATATGGCTCTTTAAGTCACAGCTGTAGTTTACACTGTATTCAGCAGATAAACAGCCACTATAATTCCTAGGGCCTTCAAGGCTGTGCTTAAAGCTGCCATGACTCCTGGGCTGCCAGAAGGTCTCAGCTCTGACCAGAAGACAGACACAGCCAAAGAAAACAAGAGATCAGAGCAAGAGATGCAAGGAAGATGTTTTACTGCTTTTAAGCCAAGTCATGTACAATTTCACAGCATGGCAAGGAGGAATCAAGGCTTTTGCATAACATCATCATCCAAGGATGTCTCCTAATCTCTGATCTTCTCAGTCCTCACAGTCAAACAAATAAACTGAAGCTGTCACAAGCGATGGCTGCCATTCGACTTGGTCTGCTCCAAGCTCAGCCTGCTGCAGCCCAACACCATCTGCTTCCTCTGGCCTTGCAAATTGCCTGCAGGACACAGCATGGTCTTCATCAGAAAAGGTGGGCTGGATGTTCACATGAGGGTGAGGACCTGTGGTTTCCACGGTTCACGTACCCAAGCTGCTTGTGTGTTCCGTGGCAAAGCTGCAGCTGCTTGGGTGGTGAGTGAAGCAGATGGTTGGCATTGATGGTGAGTGGCTCTGAGAGAGAGCATCAGCAAGTGCTGCTCACCCAAGAACAGCAGTGGCAGGATAGTTCTGCTGTCTTGTACCAGGCCAACTCCAGAGGGTGCCGGCCAGCTCAGCCAAATTTTATCAGGCCTGCATGCCCCACACCATTCTGGCTCTGATGCCTGTGGTTATCCTCTGAAAGGCCCCAGAGATCCAAGGCTTCCTGTTGATTATGTACCACTCCTCTCTGGGGGAGGAGAAGGTGGGAAAATGTTTTCCATTCATTGTGGTGACACACCAGGGAAATCCCATGAAAACAAAAACTTCTCTGACCTCTTGAATCCCACTGGGGAAGGACTGCATGTACCAAACGCCTCTTGAGCCATCCCATGTGAAGCTGACTTCCTAATCCTAAACTAATTATTTGCAACTCGGGTGGAGGCGCATGGCTGCCAGCTCCCAAATGACTGGTTCAGCCCACTCGGGACTCTCTGATCCTCTTGAGGTGGATTGCGTGTTCCGCCCCATGAAAGGAGTGAGCTCACCACGGATCAGGCTGACTGTGTCTCTCCCTCCCCTGGCAGTCCTCCCAGATTACAGCATGACCCTCAGCTATGAGTCACCTCTTTTCTCACAAACCCAGACACTGTACAGAGCAGGCAGTTGCTCATCTGCGCCAATGCTGAGAATTTACTGCGGCAAAGTGAGTTTGGCCTGCAGTGACTCCTTCTCTGCATGTGACCTTTCTGACTTTTGCTGGTCCTCCTACGTAGAGTATCTTTTTGCAACTGCTTCCTCAAGCATGGACTAGCAGCAGTGCTTTGGAGGAGAGAGGGAGAATCCCGTAGGGCTCTTGCAGTGCCAAGGAACAAGTGACAGCCAGGTGCCGACTGTGCAGTGGGGCTTTCCATGGATTCATTTCTGGGGACAATGCTTGGCAGTTTGCTCCTGCCCTGCTGGCTGTAATCAATACTTTACATTGGGCACTGATGTTGTTAGTGTGAGTGCTCCTTCCATGCATCAGTGGGGATGAGTAGGATCAGTGCAACCAGTGACCACTGTGTCTGATCATCCTGGCAGACTCCAGTAGGGAGCATCAAGGCTTGGGGGGAAGGCAGGTAGGCTGTTGAGTGGGTTGCCAACTTTGTACCCTCCATCAGAGATGTGCGTGCACTCTGAGCCTGCTGATTCCCACTTGCAAGCCAGAGAATCTCATTTTGAGAGCAATGCCAGTACTGCCTTTGGTATCAGTTTTGCTGTGTCAATTCAAACACCTGCTTCAGGACTGGAGGCGTGAGCAGTGCCTGGGCTATCCCAGGTGCAGGCAGGGTGTCAGGGGCACCAGGCAGCCACAGGGCTGAGACCCGGCTCCAGCTTCCTCTGTCGGCTGGGATGCACAACCAGAGAAGTGAATCAGCACCACTGTGATGCACAGTCATGACAGAGCCAACTGCTCAGAGGGCTATGAGGATGCTGGGTTTGAGGAAAGGCAACTTCAAAGTGCCTCTCCTGCTCTCTGCTTGTTTCCACACCTGCGTGCTTCCAGCACTTTCAAAGGAGGAAGAACTAGCCCAACACTCTGTGTTTTGCTTTGGTTTGTTTGTTTCCTCTCTTCCAGAGCTGCGTTCCTCCTATGTCGTCTGGTTTAGCATTTTGCCAGCTTGGCTAAGTATCTTGTAAGGAAATCATTTATAATAAAGCTAGTATGCTGGGGTTTATCATTTATAAGTGTGGGTCAGGGTTTAGTTCACTGTGTTAAACTCTCCATGCTGCATGTGATTTTTCAAGCTTTGTCAGGAACAAAAAGTTCTGGGGATGTGCAAAGCATGACTGCATGGTTTCCATGGAGACTCTGCTAGTTAGGCTGTGGAAATCCTGAAAAGGCCAGAGGATGACTGACAATACAAGGTCTTAGCGGCTGATCTGAAGAGCCAGACTGAATTAATGAGATTTTTCACAGAGAGTTATTAGCAAGGCTAGCACGGTATGGCACTTAGGCCTCTTTCGTTTTCTCAGCTGCAGTCTTGGAAAACAGAAATGGAAATATCTAATTGCTGTTTTTTAAGCCCTTTTAAGATTATTTCAACCTATAACATTTTAAGTATGTAATGAAAAGCAGGTTTGTTTGCTTTTTTTATAATTTGGTTACTGTTATTACTGTGTTTTTTGGTGGCAGTTGTCCTTTATCTGTACAGAGATGGGAAATTCAATAATACTTATTACATTGAGCAGTTAATTCCCACATACTGTGAACACATTACTGTTCAAAGTAGGTTATCTCCAGTTCCATTTAGAGCCAAGCACGAGATACCGTGGCTTTATATCTCCTAGGGCCATATTAATTATTTATTACTGACTGCTAATACAAACTGTTAACTCTACCTAGTAATAGTTTGTTCATTTATCCATCACTTACTGCTTCTTCCCTGTGTTTCTGCCTACTCCCTTTCAACAGTCTGCTCAGGCTATGAATGCATGTATATTTTTGGACCCAATTAAAACAATATCAAAACTATCATCAGTCTGAGATGCTGAGTTTTCATCACAACCTGACTTTCCTAAAAGTTTTGCAGTGTCTGAACTGCAGGATTTCACTCGACCATTGACATGTGGACAGTCAATAATTAGAGGGAGATGTCTGTTCTTTGCCAGTGAGCTAAATGGATGTGTCTGCCTGTTTCTGGTAGGAGTAGCTTGTTTGCTGTTTAGTTTTCAACCAATGCAACAAAAAACTGTTTGAATACTCTCTTCCTTTCCCTGGAAAATGCTGTATCTGCTGAAATCAGCACAGCTGGTACAGCAAGCAGCATGTTGGGGACTGCTATTTCTTGTTGGTTTGCACAAGTGCACATGCCCATATGTTTCTGGGAGATGTAAAACCATAATGTTGCTGCTGAGTAATCCACAACAAAAGCACATGCAGGCTGCATTCCTTGGATTCCTGTACAGTAGACTAATCCACTTAATCTTGCTGTTCGCTTCTCTGGCTGGAATTTCACAGTCCCTTTTGATTTACTGGTTTGTAAATCTCTGATTAAATGCCTGGGGGAGGGGAGGGGGAGAGGATATAATCTCTGAAGCCCCCTCTTTCCTCTCAAATGGTTTTGTGGGAAGGAAATGTATAAGTTGAAGTGGGGGGTAGCTGGTCTTATTTGGCCATCATTTTGTCATCATCTTATGGATTTTAAAAATATTTGTTCAGTAGTTTTCTCTGTTCTCAGCTGTTAAGTGCATGGGCAATGTCTCTTTTTGCCCCATAGCAATACTTCCACTCCCCAAGCTTCACAATTTTCTTAGTATTCTTTTTTTCCTTTTCTAGTTGTGTTTTTTTAAACAAAGATGTTAACCGAGATGTGTGGAAGTCTTCTTTTCTATTAGTGCACCAATAGTTATTGACAAACACAGAACACAGGAGCTAGATGTTGGCTGTGAAGCAAATTTCCAGAAACCTGCTGTTTAGGAGGAGGCATGTGTATGAACACAAGATAAATCCCTAGCTAAGCAGGCAGATAAATGACAGAGTTTGGCCTCAGAAGGTGCTCAACTGATACAAATATCAATTTAGGACCTGCCCTTGAAAAATAAAAGTATTAAGTAAATAATAGAGGTGGCTCACCTGACTTAATGAGTCATAAAAGATGGGAAATTAAACATTGAGCTCCCAAAAGAAACCCTCCATTTAAAACAATAAGTTACCACAACCGCTGCGTCCTCAACCCCTGCGAGCGTCCTGCTTTTGTCAGTGTCGTGGCTGTGAGCAAGGCTGTCCCCAGGCAGGGTCCCGCATCCAGGACGCAGCTGCTCGGCTCCGCGCAGCTCTGACTCACAGCCAGTCCTCCCCCTGCGTGCTGCCGAGATGACTCCCTGCCGGAGCGTGAGGACACTTCCCAGCTCATCGGAAAATTCCTCCGCAGCCCCACACTGCCTTCGACAGCCTCGAAGGAGGATGAGCTTTAGGTCGCTGCCTTCTCCCTCCCCCCTGCAGTCACGCATCCCACTGAGCAGCTCATGGGTGTCCTCAAACACTGCTGCTGGTGGGAAGGATCTGTCACTGAAGCCAGGCGGAACTATCCATCAAGAAATTAATCAGAACAGGTCTGAAGAAGTGAGCAGGCAAATAAACAAACACATGGGCTACCTGACAACACAATGCTTGGAGTAGCTTTTCTCAGGGAGAAAGGATAAAATCTCCCACGCTCTCCAGGGCTGTCTAGAGACATTTGCAATTAGATCCAAATGAGGTTTAGGCAACAGATTTAAGTCTGAGTTGAATTGCCTGGACTTGGATCTGAAGATGCCAAGTCGCGTGAACTAACCTCTGCCCATAGGGATGAGAACTGCACAAGAACAGCCTCTCTCACAGCACTCCTGCCATCTGGGCTGGTGCCAGGTCCCGGGGCGTGGAGACACAGCCTGCTCCCAGGATGGACCATGCTGGTGGGATTTCAGCTGCATCTGAATGGGAAGTGGAAAACAGATTTTTCTAAACTTTGGCTGTAAACCAGAGCTAAAGCCACTGGGGCAGTCAGGCCCTTGGGTATCAAGCTGATTTTATTCGAAAGCTTGGAAGTTTTTGTTCTGATGTTTTGGCTTTAGCATGCCTGAAATGCTCAGAGGAAACACTGGGAATGTTGTGAATCTCACCACCCATACTGTTAACCTCCTACAGCCAACACAGCCTCAGTCGTCCTTTTGAAAGGGCTCCCGAGTAGGATTGCTGCAGCTGAAAGAGAACATCAGATAAGAAGCAATGGGCAGTCAGTGGAAAGAAGTAGGGTCTCACGAGGGTATTCCCACAGTGAATTGATAAGAAGGGTGATACATAAATGCCACCTGAACTTTGGGTTCAAGATGCAGAGCAGATAAGTGAACCACAATGACTCAAAGGCAATAAATCTTCTGTTCCAGACAAAATTAATCCAAGGCTGTCACAGGAGGCTAGAGAGGAAATTTGGAAACCCCTTTGGAGTGAATGTCTGCCAAACTTGGAAAGACATACATTATGCTGTGACCTGTCAGCCTGCATGAGCCATGCTGCTGGGGTGCAAGCCAGACCCTTTGGCTTTTTGTCCCTCACAGTGCGGACAGAAAGGATAATACAGAAACTCACAGAAAAGTTTTGTCTATCCAAGCATGCATCTACTTTCAAATAAGCTTAAGTAAAGTGGGCACAAGAGAAAATACACAGCAGCAAGGTAAGACCTGATGTGATGCCAGCTGGTTTAATGAAATCCTCTCTCAGGTGTGCCCATACTGAGAAATGAGCGCTTGCTTTCACAAGGCTGACCTGTGCTAGCAAACTACCATGCTGTTTCTGTGACCATGCTTCAGTCTCCCAGCTTGCTGACCATCTGGTGGTCTCTCCTGTTAGGATTAGACAGGTCTCTGAGTCCTGTTCATGTCAAGGCAGCTGAATGGTTTGATGCCACTCTTTCATGACATGTAGTGCTTAGTGGCATTACAGGCAGGTCCCTGCAGTGTGACCCACTGGGTCTTGAGGAGATTGTGAGTGGGTGTCTACAGGCTGCAACCAGCTCCCCTCCACCTCCCCTAACCTCTCTGTCTGCCCAGCTGCACCCACCCCTGTAGGCTGGGAGGTGGCTTAGGGCAGGAAGGTTATCTTTGTGACTATCAGGGCTAGAGGCTTTGTTTATTTTTGGATTACTCTAAAGTCTGGACAGAGAGATGAAAAGAGCCAGCGTAAAGAGGTCTGTGCATGCCAGACTGTCTTGCTTGTGCTCTGGCTCTGAAAACACAGGGAAAATGAAAGGATGGGCTCGATCTAGCCAGATTGATTAAAGATGGCTCTGCCCACGTTTTGAGTGGCAGATGTAGTATGGGGGTGGGATCTGAATCATTTTGGTGCAAAGGCAGCAAGGCTCTGCCAAATCCTTTGCTTGAGCCAAGCTGATGGATGTTAAGCTGAAGAGGACAGACCCACCAGCACAGCCTGTTGTTCCAGCAGCTCCTCTTCGAGAGCAGCAATTTACACCCGGGGTATGCTGAAAACACCTTGTGGGAAGTTCAGATCATCTTGGAGGGCCCTTTGGTGGGGGTGAGGTCCAGGCTATTTAATGAACAGGGAAAATTGTTTTTCACCATCCTGCTTTACACATTACAGGGAATATTTTAAAAGTGTGCAGTTCATTGTCATTCAAAGGCAAAATTTAAAAGCGACCCGGAAAGATGGTTACTGTCTGCCTGGCTCTGGTGTTTCAGAGCTCACTGGGGATGATGAGAGGGAGTCTGGTAGCTCTGAGCCCTTTTGGTCCTGCCCCTCAGCAGGAAAAGGTTCCATGCAGGGAGGTGAGAAAAGCCACCTCCCCTGCCATCCCCCCAGGTGTGGTGACAGCAGCTCTCTTGCTGATTGTCAGTGAGTTTACTGACTGTTAATGAAGTGGAGGGAGAAGTGGCTTTCAGTGATATCCATGCAAAAATGAATGTGTGAAAACCACTGGCTATTTTTGGAGAATTCTGCCCCGCCTCCTCCCCCTCCCTCCCCCCCAATTTAAGCATCATCCTGAGTGAGGTGGGGGTTTTTTATGACTATATATGGTTGTTGTTGGATTTTTGCAGCAGTGAAGTTAATAAAGATGGATATCAGCAACAAACTGTCAAGTCCTGAGCTGGAGAGATTTTTCACTCAGTGAAATAGACCAGGGAAAATAAATAATCCAAGAAGTGGTAGAACTTGTAAATATTGACATGTACAAGCAATGAAAGAAAAGTTAGGCAAAATAAAAAATGGGTTGGGAATTGCTATTTTTCAGGCTATTGCTTGGAAAAAAAAAATCTACATTTACCTAGAATCCCGTCTAAGGAAGAGTTAATATTTTTCAATTAGAAGGTTTTAAGTGTTTGAAGGGGCATGTTGCTGTTTTTCCAAGACAGCATCTCTATTTGAGGGTCAGTCTTTCTTCCCAGCCTTTGAGACCACAGTGAGCAATAGTCCTTCATCCATGTGGTATCTATAGGAATACCCACGACAGAGAAGACTGAGGAAAGAAATGGAGGGTGAGAAGCAGAAGAGATCAGAGGGAGACTGCTTTTTTCTCTGGTTCCCCACCAGAAAAGGCATCTTTTTAAGATCTCCACAAGAATATCTTTTAACCTCAGCTGGGGTCCAGGCCTACTGCCCAGTAACTTTGCCAGTGCATTGCTTGGCTGCAGCTCACCCAGAGGGAGGTGCAGAGCTGCACAGGTCCCACTAGCTGTTGTTCCCTCTCACATACAGGTGACAGTTTTGGCTCCCTGGGGTCTGCCACTGTGACACATGGTTGTCACACACCAGCTAACTAGCTGAAAACATCTTTAAAACACCATCTGCTTTGTTTTGTTTTCCTCTGCCTTCTTAAAAGCTCTGAGAAGCTACTAGGTTTAGCATCTGTAGTTAACCCATCCACTGGTTGACTGGTTGTTTAAATGGTTTGTTGCCTAAGTCCTCCTTTCTTCAAGCCAGTTTGTGATCTTTATGACTGGAGGAAAGTTTGCATTGCTGTCCTGCCTGTACACACACTGGAAAGGCACCAGACCTTTGAATGTTGCAACCATATGAAGAGCAAGCCAGTGATGTAACCTTAAAGAGGAGCTTTCTTTTGCAGTCAAGATGGGAAATCTTTTTGTTCCACCCTGGCATAACACAACAGAGTGCCAGTGAGCATAAATACCAGTGGTGCAGTAGCCAGTAGTGTTTCATACTCTTGTTATACCTTAGTGGTCAAGTTGCTGTAATTATGGTAGGTGGAAATGAGGTTATTGGGTGTTCTTACAAGGCAGACATAAAATTCTAAATAAAAAAAAGTATATTTCCAGATACTCAATGAAATTATTGGAAGGGAAAGAATAGTGGTCTTTAATTATTCCAAACGCAGACAGTTAAGGCAGATGTACATCATCAGTCTTCTAAGAATGTCCTGGGGACATAGCCAAGACAGTATTTTTTTTCCTCCTCTCATTGCTGATTTAATATTTGCACTAGTGCACACGCAAGAGGATGATACGAAACTTGTGCTTTTCAGTTCAAGTCCCTGTGAATGACTCCCCCTTGGAGATTGTTAGAAATGGAATGGGGTTATTGTAGCACATGGGAATCAGTACTTCAATGCATGTGCCAGGAAGGCAAAGGTGGGTTGACCCTGTCTGTGTTAAGTCAGGGAAACTATGGGGTTGAGCTGAGCAGCTAGTGGAAATAAAAAGAAAAACTAATTCCAAGCAGGCCCCAGTGAGCATGTTTTTATCCAAAAAGCAATCAGAGAGAGGAATATGACCTACCAGATGGAATTGCTGAGGCAGAGGTGAAAGTTAAAAACAACAATAATGAAACCCGATCAAGTATAATTTTGACAGAATGAAGACATTAGACAGAAAAGGCCCCAGCAGGCGAGTTTGGCTCATCCTGAGCCCAATATTTCATTTGCTTTCAGAAGACCCCTGGAGAAAGCCATGTCGCAGCACCATAAGATGCTGAGGCTGAACCAGGCTGAAAGCTGCAGTGCCTGCAGCCTGTGGTGGCGCTGAGGCTTGCTGGCAGCAGCATTCCTGGGCTGGTGGGCCAGGTAGTGGAAAGGGCTGCTGTGCCTCTTCTCCTTACCTCGGAAAAGAGGGACTGGAGGTGCTGGGATATGAGTCCCACTCCAGTTTTCCCTGTTACAGTATTCCCCAGCATTGCCCCTATTAGCTATTGGGAAATTCCGTGGAGAGGCACCAGACACGAACTTAATTCTCAACCCTTCTTTTGCTGTAAAAGGGATTCTGTGTGCTAAATGACATTTAGCCCCACTTTAAGACTCTCAATGCTGCCCAACAGATATGAGAGCCTTAATGTAAAAGAGAATCGGACCCTTTGTGCCTATAAATTTTGGTCTGTCTTTTAGAGCCATTAAAGGTTGACAAATTCACTAGGAAAACTAGAAAAACAAACTGGAGCTTCTGTGAGGAAAGTGTGCTGGAAATAGAGGAGCATATTTTAAAATTCTGCCAAATGTTTGGTCTGCTGTCACTGTTTTGCACTGTGTGGCTGGCGTTGGGTGCCCGGGATGGACTGCGGGAGCACGGAGGGGGAGTGAGGAAGTGTTGGCTGTGCTGGAGGAGGTGGCAGGAAGTGGAAGGGTGAAGCCACAGCAACGTGCAGAGCTCTGTCAACTCCGTAATAACGGGGTTGTCTGCTTGAGCTTGGCTAGATACCAAGTCAGGGTTTTATGGTGTGAGTTCATCTGCTGGCTTTTCCCTGTACGTGATGTAATGCTCTCTGTAAGTGCGATATTTATTACACCCAGCTCTGTAAGTGGGTACGTGTAGTCGGAGCCAGCCTCAGAAAGTTTGGAAACAGCTTCTCGATCTTTTTTTGCATCCTTTCGGCTGACCTATGACATAATCGGCCGGCGCCCTGGCTCCCTCCCTCGGCTCCCCCTTCCCTGCTCGCCGCCTCCCTCCTCCTCCCTCTGCCAACGGTTTGTCAAACTGTCGTGCCTTTATCTCCCCTCGCAGGCTTCTCGACAAGTCACAGGATGATTTATGCCCTGATAACTTCTGCTTTTAAAGGCTGGGCTAATAAAAGCAGCCTTTGCAAAAACAACTTTTGCGGGAGGTGTGGGGAAACCCACCCATCATCGCACTCAGCAGGCGAAAGCGCCATCTCAGCAGAGACGCCAGGAGAGCAGGGCCGAGGGCCGCCTCCCTGCCCATCCTCATGTGGCGCCCAAAGGGATGTGGTGCTGGGAGGATGGGTGGGAGGAAAGCCTGGGCTGGCGAGTCCCAGCAGGTGAAGGAGCACAGGGTGTGCATCGCCCATTTGCCTTGTCTCTCTGTCCTGATATGCCCTGCTCAGTGTCTTGCGGAGCTGGAACCTGATGTGCACCTTGGCAGCAGGTGGGGGGGCCAGGGCTGCGTGTTTGGGATGTTGGTGGTAAGGTCTGTTCTTTGCTAAAGGAGGAAAATATTTTCTCATCATGATACGGCTTTCAGCATTTTATCTACAAACTTCCTCGGTGCTGGGGCTGCAAGGAGGCCAGGGATGAGGCAGGCAGCAGGACCTGTAATCCCACTGCACTGGCCACAGCACTGGGCGTGCCAGAGCTGCAAACACACGTGGCTCCCTGCCCTTCATTAACTTCTGGCCTTGAGGTTTACCCCAGACCCTCCCAAGGAACTGCAGCTGCACCAGGGAGGCAGGCGGTAACCTGTCCCTATGCAGCGGGGCCAGCAGTGCAGCGGGGCTGCACCTGGGGACATCTGTGCTGGCATTACACACCTGCCCCGTTAAATGCTGCTGGAACTTCAGCCTAATGGCAATCCACCCTGGAAGTTCAGATGTGGGCACTGCTGTGGGCACAGACTGTGTTTTTGTGTTTTGAGTTAAACCCTTAAATCAATTCCTGCTTCAAAGCACTCCCACTGTAATTACAAGACCAGAAAGATGAGGTGGGCACTGACAAACATAGAAAGCATAGGAATATTTTTGCAAGATCTGACATATTTAAATTGTTCTTATGAGGTGAGTTAATGATTTTATTTTTATTTTGCAACTAGGAAAGAGAAGGTTTTCCTCTGACTACTTGATAATGTGGGTCTGAAACCATTATGCCTTCCTGAAACAAAAGTGAGTAAGCCATGCCACAACTAAGACCAGCACACCGAGTTTCCTGGGGTGAAAAAATCATGAACAAATAAAAATCAGGTGTTGAAATGAAAGCTGAATCCTTACTGTAACTGAAACTTTGCAAGTGATACAATGAACACAGAGCAGGGAACAATTTAGATTTGTGCAAAGATTTTTTGCAGTTATTTTTTGTGTGGTGTATTTGATTTCTCAGGACTTTTTTCTTTTTTTTTTTTCACTCCTGAAGACACGGTTGTACTTGCCTAAAATCCTAAACAAACTAATTAGACCTGAGAAAATGTTCACAGCAAAATATTAATTTAGTTGAAACTTGCTTGGCTTCAGGTTTCTTTACAAGCTCTAAGCTCAGCCCTGGTTCACTGTGAGGTTTGCAAAAGACCATGAACTTTTAGAGGGAACATGGACTGATTTATGAGTCTGCCTGAAAATCCATGTGAAATTTGCCTTTCGCATGACCACGATGCAAAAATATCTTCTTTCCCCCTCAACCCCTTCCTGCGGTACTGGATAAACACTGATGTGTTTTATCTCCTGTTTCTGCATTGAGTCTTTCCAGCACAAGCGACATCTTGCTTGTTTCTTTATAAATCACCAGTGGTGCTAACAACAAAATGTTCACAGCTCTGGAGTTAGTACTTGTTAGTTTGTTGCTGCTACCATGAGCCAGGCAGGATGAAAATGATGCCGATTTTGATTTATTTTAACTTGACAGTAATGCTGTTGTGCACATTTTGCTCTGGATTATAACAGCTGAAGACAGACTGGGGCTGCACAAAGGCCTTGCAACATCTTGTGACACATGCCAGGTTGCAAGAGGGCGTGTTGGTATTGCATCTGGTTGCATGCTTGGGGAAGTGCTGTGGGATGGAAATGGCCAGCCATGCAGGGTGCTCGCTGCAGTGCAGCTCCATGGTCGGCTACATTGACAGCTGTGGCACATCCAGTGAAGGGTCTAGGGGGGAAGGGCCACGGGTGCTGTGCTTTTCAGGTTACTTTCACAGTCAGTATTTCTCACAGGGTTGGGTCTCTCCATACTCTCACCGCAGGAATAAGCGATTCCACATACACATGAATGGTTGGATATTGCCCTCATATCTGGGTGTCTTGTTTCTCTGTTTCCAAACTGTGTGAAGGACTTTATCAGTCATCTGCAGGCACCAAGACCTACCCTGGGCTCAGGACAGTCCATCCTCTTTCAAGCAAAGGGCACCTCTTCCCTTCTCTGTGTGCACAAGCTGCTCCCTGCAGCAATCTTTGCAAACACAGCCACTTCTCAGGTCAGAGAAGCAGCTATGTAGGGACCAGTCGCCATGGATTTGACAGCATCCTGGCAGTGCCAGCCACAGGGGTGCATTCTTAGAGTGCCATAGATGGCCCATGGAAAGTTCCCATCTGGCCCACATTGCCAGAGAGGAAAGGGCAAGATGCTGCAAGTGAAGGGACTGCAGACTGCAATGACTTCAAGACCTCTTGAAGGGTGTTTGACATTGGAAATTCCTTGGAAAATTGTCTGGATACAAGAAAAGACCCAGTCTATCCCAAATACACAACTGAATTCCCCCTTATCTCAGGAATTGAATTCTCCTTATTGTAGGGAAAACACAGGATAAAGAAAAAGTTGTAGATTTTCTTTTTAAACCACCACATGCCTCATTTAGAGGCTAAATTGAAAATTACTTCTCCAATTTGGAAATGTTTTTCCATTTCACATTCCAAATTAATTTACAGTAAAACAAATTTGTCCATTTGTTATACTTTAGGGGAAACACTTGGAAATCTCCCAAGCATTTCGATTCAGCAGATCTGACTTATCTCTTTCCCTTTTTCCCGTCCTCACATTTTCGCTTGTTGATTTGGTTTTTTTCCATTCCTTTATGAGGTGGGATAAATATTAAATATGACAGCAATTCCAATGGGACCAACAAAACGATTGTCACTCAGCTCTGCTTACTGGCTACTCCTCCAGCTCAAATATCAGCCAGAAGGATCGCTGCAGAGTTGCCTGGCTCATTTCCCTCTGTGGTTTGTCTGTGCAGATGATGTGGGTTAACCTGGGAGTCGAGAAACTGGAGCTGATCCTAGGCCCCTCCTGCACTTCTAAAGAGCACAGATGTGTGGAGCTTACAGGCCAGCTCACAGGTCATTTCCATTATTGGGGATCTTTCGTTAGGCTGGTCTTACTCTTGATGTATCGTATTTCTTCTGCTTCAGAGTTACTTGTGTTACTCCACTGTTTATCACTTTGTGGTTTTATTTTATATTATCCCTGGCCCGTAATGACTTATCAGGCTGTGAACACATATAATGAAACCCGAGCTGCATTTTTTCTGGCAGAGCTGCAAACAGAACTCAGTTCATGGAATTTCCTGATCCTGTGTGCTTCATAAAGGTGTGAGGTGATAAGTCAAATCAACATCTCACTTGGTCTTGTTGTCACATGAAGTTAAAAATCCATGAAAAAAGTTCACAGCAGCTAAGGGTTGGTCTTGAAACCATGTCAAGAGGGTGGCAGAGCAATGGAGAAGTGAAGGGTTTCCAGGAACAGAATATTATAAATCCTTTTTTAATTGACAACTAATTGTTCAAATATATTGAAGAGGAATTTGTAATAAAGTATAAGGTCATGCGATGACTTGGTGATAGTTGATGGAATGAAAATGTAGCCTAGAGTTACCTTGGATGATCATAACACTAAAAAAGACACTTCCATGGAAATTTGTGTATGTAAATTATAATATAATGAACTGGATCAAGCTTAGCACATGTGCATTAGGAATTTTGTCACATTGAGTGAAGGAAACATACTTTAGGGACAACACTGAAACTACAAATGCTTTGAGGGTAAATCTGTCTTCAGAAATAAAGGCTTCTGAGATTGCAGGAAAAAAAGACCAATTTCAGGCCAGGGTAAGCTGTTGTTTTATTTGTGTCGACTCAAAATATAGGAGTGTTTTATGTCAGAGGAGCTTTTCCCAGTGGGAATGAATGAGAAACTCTAATGGATAATAAATGCTGGGGGTCAGGAGATTTTCAGACTTCTTTTATATTGTACACTGGCTTTGAATGACTCACAGTCCTTTACCCTTTTTGTTCCAGGGAGCATGCATCACCTTCCTACCTCTCCCATAAATGAAATGCAGTGGCAGAACATTCAAAGTAAGATCTAGAGGGTCTAAACTGGAGGTTCAAGTCTTAGCTTGGATTTCAGATGAAAATCTGGAGACGATCTGGCTGTTTGTAGGGGTCTGGTTATTTGAACCAGGAGTCAAAAGGCCTGGCAGGGATGTGGACTGAGCATGCCATAAATCCTGCTGGTCTGAAAGGTTAGGCTTAGGAGAACCCTTAATCTTTAACACACAGCTCCCCTCTGGCTTTCACAGATGTTACTTGCTGTGAGAACACAAGAAGGGATTTGGAGAACAGTGTTCCCAGTCTCTCTCACAAGAATTTGGATGTGGGAGCAAGGAGGGAAATCCTGACTTGGGCAATCCTTCAGGCCCTCTACAATGTCCAGCAGGGTCCCTGATGGAGACCTCTGTCAGGCTGTAGGCTGCAGTTTGGGAATGTCTGTCCCACAGCATGGATACACTGTCGTATCTTCCTCACTGACCTCAGCATTTGCTGTGGTGCCTGGTGAGATCCACAGCCATGATGACCTTCCCTTACACCAGATGAAATAAAATCTTCCTGGGTCAATCCTTACACACATCTCAGCCTCATAAGAGCTCCAAGAGACTAGGGGATGATGGAGAGTTTTTAGCCATGTCCAGCATCCTCGTGAAGCAGACAGTAAGTGACCATGAAGGAGCACAGGAAGATGTGTCAGTACTCTTGTGTGCCTCAGGTGTGATCCTTTCCCTTTCCCAAAGAGCTGTAATAGGTCACCTGGCTGGAACCAGGCCCTCATACATGGAGATGTCCAAAATATACAATCACTTAAAAAATATTAAAAAATATTAAAAAATATATAAAATATATATAAGCACAACTAGATCTTTTGCTTCCTCCTGCTCTTAAGTGAAGATAATAAATGCTTTCTCACTTTATAGAGCAGTATGACACTAAATATATTTTCAAAGGTGTCTCATGGAACAAGCGTGACTGCCACAGTGAGGAGAAAAAAAAAGGTTTCCTCATCAGTTTGTGTCTCCTTTCTGTTAAGTCCCTTAATAGCTACTGGAAAAGCACCATCACACACAGGCTACCAAATAACAGGGACCCCCTCCTTTCTAGGGA
Source organism: Eopsaltria australis (assembly GCA_034509425.1). Classification (NCBI taxonomy): domain Eukaryota; kingdom Metazoa; phylum Chordata; class Aves; order Passeriformes; family Petroicidae; genus Eopsaltria; species Eopsaltria australis. Next base: position 1,493,734 of record JAVTVJ010011974.1, read on the forward strand.
TTCAGGTGTATTTCCCCTCTGCAGCCTAAGCACTGACCCTGGCCCCAGCCTTGCCTCTCCCTAGGGCCAGCAGTGACTCAATGGGGTCTTCCCCTCCAAGGTATGGAAGCAGGTCAGCCCCAGCTCTACATTCCTTTTGGGTGGGAGCATGGGTTAAATAAGTAATCTCTTAGTTGGCCTCTGGTTCCTCCCACATTGTTTAAAGCTGGCTAGGTCATTCTGCTGCTCTGGGAGGACTCTGACAGCAGTGTACTGAGCACAGAAGCCTACGAGGTAACAGAAAATAGATCCCTGCCTTGGCATCAGTTGAATACCACAGGAGGTTTGTTAAATCTGTGCAGTTTTTCCTCTTATGGAGAAGTGCTCAGTCTCACTCTCCTTCCTGTAGGTGCAGAAGCCTCTCACCTCCATGGGGAGGTGCCAGGTGGGTGAGTGATGCTGGGTGGGCGCAGGCATGGGGGCAATCCATGCCTGACTAAGCTGAAGGAGTGTGAGCAACCCCGCTTCCTCTCACATGGCCTCATGTGCGTGAGGGAGGGAAGGGGGAGTAGTGCTGGGATGGCAGTACCTTATTGTTGTGTTCCTCATCAGATGGCCTGGTAAGCCGTCTTCCAGGACTGTGAATTCAAATCCAGAGAAGGTTGCTAAATCAAGGAACGAAAAAGTAATGAAATAACCCTTGCTGCTTCCCTGCTTAGTGTTGTAACCACAGATCTTTAAGCGTCCCAATGCTGCAGAGGCAGGAGAGGGTAAATAGCTTGTTTAAGAGAGCGGGTGATAAAGGCAGGGACAGATGTTCTTCTGCCATCACTGTAGACATTACCTGGAGATAGCAGAGGTGCAGAGACTGCTGGCCAAGATTAGCAGCTTCTGCCTGCAAATACAGCTGGGGAACATCTTTGTCCCGAAAGAGAGATGTTCCTGTGTGCACAGAGCTTTATGGGCTGCATGAAAGGGCTGAGGATGATGTGCCTGTGGTGGGTCAGAGACAGGACTGAGACCTTATGTGTGTGCACTGCAACCTCCTGAAAGTGCTCTTTGGGTTGGCATGGCCACACTGACACACCCCACCCGCCATACCACATATTCTCCAGGGCTCACTGCTCAGAGCTGACAAAAGTTTGGACTCCTGCTGCCATGGAGTACCAGCAGGTGCCCCAAATGAGGGCCAGCAACCCAAGTCAAGACATTGCTCTTTGAAAACTTGCTGCCACCACTGCTCATTTTCATAATCCTTTCCCCTACGATAGTATAAACAAGCTGTCATCTATTTTTCAATGAAAAATACTTTGCTTGGCTCGGTTTCACATTGCACTGTTACTATTTGCTGTTGCGGAAGCTGCTGCTGCTATAAATAACCTCACCACAAGCTCCTCTCATCCGTAAGCTCGAGCACTCACTTCAGAGGAGGCAGGAGAGATTAGGATCTTGTTTTGAAGGGTCAAGTGTCCCAGCAGAGGTGATGAGTAGGTGCCATCACTGAGGTGCTGGCACCCCATATGCCTGGGCCTGCAGTTGGCTTCCTGGCAGAGAGTGCAGGGTCCAGAAGCCCAAAACTGTCTTGCTTGTCACCCAGGAGTTGATGCTCCTGTCAAGAGAAGAGGTTGAGAACTGCCAGCAGCAATGCTTCACTTCCACATCCCACTGATGGAAGTAGGGCAGCACTGCTGTCCATTGCCCTCATGTTCCTGTCAGCATCTTGCACAAAGCTTGGGAAAAACATCCCAGGAAGGCCACAGTCCCACTGTCTCTGAGACCTGGCTGCCCTGTAGTGGGTGACATGACCCTCTCCACTCCCGATGGGACAGAGGACCATCCAGAGGGAATGACAAACCATTTATGTGTGCCCCAACTGCAGGAAGAGAGCCAAAGGTTCACACTGTCGGTAAACTGCTTGTTTCTGGGGCTTTTTGTGACTTGTTTTTTTCTTTCAGATTTCCTAGTCAGACTTATCTCAGATGAGAGGGTCAAATGAGACTTAAGGCTGGAGCAAGGAGAGAAGGGGAGGGCAGGCCCCATTTTGGGGTGAAACAGTGCAAGAGTGACATCCTCCCCACACATACTAGCAGCTCTCTAGGTGGTTGCAGAGCCCCCAGATTGCTGAGAAACCACGCACCAATCGCAGGAGTGTTCTTCACAGGTGTCTTGCTGAACCTCTGGTGCCAACCAAGCGTGAGACACACCAGACAGGTTTCATACACTCCCCTCTTCCTGCAAGCATTTGCTTTGTTGTCCAGGTCTGTTGTTTTCTCTGCTCCATTTGCTCTGCAGTCCTGCCTTGGCCTCCTCCGTGGTGACAGCTGCATCCTCCCTGGTGTGCCACCACTCATGGCAAATGTGTGCTGTGGGCAGGGGACATGGTGTGACTTGCCCCAAGGTGGAGTGATGCAGTTACAATCATCCAGATCGTTGCCCACGCCAGATAAGGGCTCTGAGCTGATGGTGCCCTAGATCAAGCTGGGAGTGAACTTCAGAAAGGAGAGCTCGTTTTGACTGTAGGCTGAATGAATACGGTGACTCATCTCAGTTCGTAAAAGCAGAGAAGTGTTTGTTTCCATACAATGCGAAGATGCTTTACCTCAATGTTCAAGGTCTCTGGCTGCGGTTTCACATATATAGCTGGCTGCTGCTGAGCAGGATGGGGCCCCCTCCCTCTCCTGTCCCCAGCCTTGCAAAGTCCTGCTTCTGCCCTGATGCATGTCTGACCACCACAGTGAGCTGATACAGGGAATTCAGCTTGGCAAAAATTGTCCCCTTCCTCTTTATTTTCCACAATCTCAGTTTTCTGTTAATTTAGCTTTGGTATCACACGAGGTGAAGGGAAATGAGGCCTGTCTTGGGTGGCAGACAGCCTTTGGTTGGCATAGACATAGCATATGCTCACTGATCCAAAACAGGGACCCCCCGTGTCACTGTCGCCTGCCCTTGCGCGGTGTGCACAGTGTGGGCAAAGCTGGCAGAAAGTGCTGCTCCCACATTGCCCAGGGCTTGGGCACAGCACCAGAGAGAAGCAGGCCTGCAGATTTATTCTTGAGCCCTTTTGTTTTTGTGATACTTTACTTTCCCAGCCAGACAGGATGAGAAACAAATACCACCAAAATATGATGAGAGAGGCTATTCTTGAAGTGTTTATAGCCCAGCCTCACTGGAGAATGTTTGGCTGCCTCCCAAGACAGCCAATTCTCACTGTGTTTCCAAGCCAGTTTCTGAACTTTCAGGCACTTACCCAAACAGAATCTGGACTTTTTGAAGTTTGCTTATCTCTGTTTGCAAGGGCCTCCTGCGATGGTGAGTCAGGGAAGGGCAGCCGAGGTCAGGGGTGTGAGGAGGCAGCAGAGCAGGGAAGCTCTGGTGAACTTTGCAAGTACCATACAAGAGAGCAGTAGTCCGGTGCAGTCTGAATGCCCAGCTCTGATCTGCTCAGGTCAGTGGTCAGCCTGACTGCATCTAGCAGATCTCATCACTGCATCCTCATGCAAATGCAAAGGTGTCGAGGTGAAAGCTTGTCAGTTCTGGCACACTTTGGCAAAATAGTGTTTGGTCAGCCTGCTTAAGAAAAGCAGCTACTGCTCCCACTTCTTTTATCTTCCCTCTTCTTTTCCAGACAGTCAACCGCTACTTACTAATTTGGAGGAGATTCTGCCTCATTAGTGCTGGAGAATAGCAAGAGTTTGCTAAATTCTCCTGGTTTTCTTTTTATTCCAGGTTGTTTCCTGTGATGGTATCTTGGGATTTTTCTGTTTGCTTACAGATATGGTGTGTGAGAGCTGTATCAGATTAGAAGGAATAAAATCCAAGCCAAATTATGGGTGACAAATGAGCTGCGTGTTTTAGTGAACGGTCACGAATTTGCAGTCTGCAGAAGTGCTTTAAAACAATAGTAACCAAAAGCTTGTTTTGCATATTTAAGGTGAAATACAAACCAATCGGGATAGGATTAAATGAAATATATGCTACTGTTGATAAAATTCTGATATATTAAAAACTTATTTAATTGTATGCAACTATCCAATATCCTCAGCTGCCACTCTCAATTACTGACATTATTAGTCTAACATTATTGTATTCAAACTGTAATAAAATATCTCCATTAGTTTGGGAGCAACCTCATCACTGAGAAAAAAAGATGTTTGAAAATGCACTGAGTGATCAAGCAAACACAGGGATTTTATTCCATTAATTGGCTATCAGGGCAAACGTCAACATTTTATGAGTAGCAAGCGATGTCAATGCTATGTTTGTTTAAACTTATTGCTGTTTGAACTGACTGAGCAACAATAAAAAACCCTTTGTTTTTAGATAAACATTTTTTCTTTATCGTACAGGGAGCTTGTTTTGTTTAGCATGTGCCATGAACAAATTTCACTGTGCTGCTCCTAGTAAAGCATGTCTGTTTAAATCAAGTAAATTAAATGTAATCCTGAGATTAAGGAAAAACCGGTATTTTCATTTGGAACAGCTTGTTTTTCCTAGCTGATTTTGTTACAGTTTTCCAATGTTATGTAAACAAATCGTTTAATCAGGAACAATAGTGGGGGGAAACCTTAACTTTCCTTTTTCCTCTGCTGGTGGAAATAAATAACATATGTAATAAAGATACTGTAATTATGAAACAATACTATGCAAGGGATAACACAGTGATTATTTTCATTTTCAGAAATGGGGCATGAGCCACAAAATTCAGAAGCAAGGTTGCAGTTTCATAAAGACCTTAAGTGTGGTAACCGGCCCCGCTGAAGTCAGAACACTAATAAACGGGCCTGCAGGTTTCCCCCACGCAAAAACTCCAGCTAAGTCCTTGACACGGTTGAGAAATCACAACTGATGTTGCACTCTGCTCCCCACTTTTTGGATTTCAGTCTCTCACACAAGCAGCATTGGTTAGCCATATCCAGGCACGAGTGCAAGTACGTGCACGTGCACACGTAGTCCAGAATGAAACAGTCTCCTGCGAGCACTTCTACCTCAGGGAAAAGATGATGTGAGTAGATATGTGACTGATGTTAGTCATGTTGCTTCATACGCTGGTGGGAGGCATCAAGATGCTGCTTAGATAAATGCCATGCAGAAACCCATGGATCTGAGCAATCCCTCAAGTTTTGCTCTCAGCGTTTCACATGAACCTGCCAAGAAAGTACAGTCAGTGTGGTCACTTGTGACAGTGGGAATAGAGATGGATCATGCTGAAACTCTTTAAAAATCTGAAACCTGTAACCCAGTTCCTGCCTAAATTTAGCACGGTGCATTGTGTGACAAGACACTGACTCAGAGGAGTTACTCATATATGTGAGTCTTTGTGAAGTCAGTACCTTTCTGGTGACCTTCCAAACTGTTGCCTCAAAAGCCACCTATTGTTAATTTGTGCATGCAGCTTTTCTGAGAAGGTTTTGCTGAAAGAAATTTGAATGGAAAGCGCTGTTAACATTCTCATGCCCAGCCCTAATACAGCATTTCTGAGTATACTTCATTGCCACTTAAACACTGCGGTTAACTTGTAGCTTTATCTACATGTTCTTGAAAAAGTCAATGCCTAAATTAAGTAACCTTTTCTAGCAGTGTCTTGAATGGGAGGGAAAAATGTGCTTTTTAAACCTTCTGCATAAGTGACAAGCAGGGCCTGTAATTTTACATATGCTCCAAAACAAAGCAAACATTTTATTTAAACTTTAAGAGTATCTGTGTTGATTCTCATGTCCTGTGGTTTTGCATTAAGATTTCAGAAGTGAGCTTTGGGGTTTCTTGTCTCATAAACAAATGAAGTGCTAATTCTGTTATGTGGATAGGTGTTTTCCTAAACAAATTAAATTGTAAACAAAGATGGAGGCTGATGAAAAATTACTTCCCTTCTGACTCCCATGGTACAGCCTGTTCTCCAGCCATCCGTGGAGTCTTACGGGAAATCAGAAAATCTGGCTTGCAAAGCAATAAAAAAGCAGCACACCCATTTTTTTCCTGGCTTATCAAACCTCTGTAAGAAGTAAGAATTCAGATTTATTTTTTAATGAAATGAGCAAGATGTTTTATTTTCTAGACTGCTATGTTTTGAGTTTTTCCTTTAACTGAGGTGTCCTTAAACAAAGGCACCATGTGTCCAGGGTAGCCCAGGGTGCCAGACCTCCCCCTCGGAGAGCTCCGCAGAATCTGAATAGCAGTTATTTTTACTGGTGTGCATTAACTCTGCCTTTGAAAGACATACGCCATGTCAGCACTCTACTATTGCCTCCCATCCATTTGTTTAGAGATTAATCTTCCCCTTTGACAAAGGTAATTTTTAAACTTCAGAGCTGGGCAGCCCCTCTGTGCTGTGATGCGATGCAGAGGATGTGAGCTGACATCAAGCAGCAGTGGCTCCAAGGGGTAGCTGCTGGTGCCCAGGGGACAGGGGAGGGAAGTGGCATGGCCCAGGCACAGCAGAGCTTCTGCAGCCCCCCTGCATGAGGGAAGCCAGGAGGGAGCCAGCCCGGAGGGCCTGAGTGGAGCTGAGCCGCCGGCTGACCGGAGAGGAGAAGGAAATATGCTGGCAAAAATGCCTGAGTCCTGCTTGAAGCTGCATTTTCACCACAGAGAAATGATGGGCCCATTTCCCTCAGGACCCTTGTTAATTGGTTTTGTTTAAAAAGAATAAAAAGCAAAGTGCTGACAGGGTATTGTTGGCTGGTGTAATCAGGTTTTAAATATGTTTTAAATCAGCTAACAGAGCAACATATATTTATTCCCTTCCACTTTGTGTGCCCAGGGAAGGAGGGAAAGAGAAACAACAGAGCCAAACTTACTAATAGATTTTAATCCTTCCTGGAGTTACTATCAGCTAGGCTCCTGCTACTGTTTACCCAGCTGAGGAGTCTTTAAATGAGTGTCTCCATTTGCAAGGATCTCATCCCATTGTGAATATGGCAATAACTAGACAATGAGGCAGTTACAGAAGAAAGATGAGCTGGCTGCAGCCAACAAATCTTGCACTCTCCGTTTACAGGGCTATAATTATCCAAAGTTTTAAAACACAATGCTATCTGCTGAAAGGGACCATCTGGGTGAAGACCAAGACATCCCAATTAAGTGATTGATAAGCAGCTCATGTGCTGGAGGAGCACACACCACCCATACAGTGCAGTTCTAAAAATGCCACTTGCGTTAACAACCGTCTTTAAGGAGTTTGAATGAAGCATGCACTGTGGGAGGGAGGAGATCGAGTGTGTTTGTGTGATTCAAAGTCAGGCAGAATAAATAAAATCAGCCTCCAGAGCATGGTGGAAAGTGCTTTTGGAGCACTGAGGTGCAGTGGCAGAGCAGTGCCCATCTGTGCTTTGCAGCCTCCTGTGTGAGTGCAGTGTTTCTGCCCCAGGGGTGTTGCGAGGAAGTGTTGGCATTAGAGAGGGGAGGGAGAACAAACCTCTGCTCATGGGAGGCCTCTGCTTGCTAGGCATGAGGGCAGGTTGTCCATCAGCCTGCATTAGATGATGAGGCTGGCATAGAAGAGAAATCTGTGCTGGTTTACTCCATCCACCACACACTTTGGCTTCGGCCTTGTCCTGCAGTTCATTTTTTCATCTGTAATGAGAGGATGTCCACCTGTCCTCCTGTATTTGACCTACCCACCTTTTTTAAGTTTTAAGCTAAGCTCAGCTCTTGCAGAAGACATACACAATGCCTGACTCATTAGGACCAGTGTCTTGTGTGGCACTTAGTCACATCATAGCAACAGAAAATGCAATTTTGCCCCCTAACACCTTCCCAGTATGTATCAATACTCTTTTGCATCTCTTCAAAGCAGTAACTGGCACCTGGGCATGGAAATGGTCAGAAGTGTGACTCAGAGGGCCTGCAGTAAAATAACGCAACCAGCTACAGCTGATTTGCTCTTCAACAATTGCCCACTGTTGCCATCCCCAGGTTATAAAGCCAGATGGGAGTTTGTGTGATAATCTAAGATGACCATAAGCCCTGCCTTAATTAGTTCTTTTAACTTGCAAAATGGTTCATCTTGTGTGTAAGATATATACCTAAACATGGATATAATATTTTGCCTCTGAAACTTGAGTCTTAGTTTTAGTGCTGCTGTGTCTACACCTTTGATACTTTGTTCTGGCCTGTGGCCTCTCTTACTGAATTTCTCTTTGATATTGACTGTTCTCACCCCCTCCACCTATTCTAAGATAAACTGATTGAGGCACATGTATCTTTTGAGTAGATTTATTTTCCGATGCTTTTCTGTGAACCCATCTTGATTTACCAGAAAAGTTACCCACATATGAGCTGGCTGACAGCAGCTGAACACCATCCAGTGTGTGCCCAGGTGGCCAAGAAGGCCAATGGCATCCTGGCCTGTATCAGCAATAGTGTGGCCAGCAGGACCAGGGCAGGGACTGTCCCCCTGTACTCAGCACTGGTGAGGCTGCATCTCAGATCCTGTGTTCAGTTCTGGCCACCTGTAAAAGTGAACATTCTGTGATGAATCAAGGACTCTGCTTTGCTCTAGGGTTGCAAACATCTTTTTAGAAAGTGATGAGATTAAGCGACCTTGAACAAAGAGGTCTCCAGAACCTACATTACTGAAACAACTGGTGAGCAAGCTCATGTGCTATAACCCTCTACTGCTCAGATGTTGTTCAGGGCTATAGGACTATTCCCAATATGTATAGAGGTTGTATGGGCCAGGCTGTGCAGGGTTGGTTCCCTCTGTCCCACATATCCTTCAGTGCTATCCTGGGGGGCCTTGCATCTTAAAACTTTATTCTGAGACGCTTTGATGCCATGTATGCAGCACACACCCATGCTGTGAAAATACTGCTCTGGGAGGCAGTAACATTCCCAGCATTACCAGCATTTTTGAAGTAATCCCATTCCTCATTCACACAACACAGAGTACGTCCCAGTGTCAGAGGGCCTCCACAAGGTGTCTAGAAGCCCCATATGGCCAGGTCATACCACACAGGTCCCTGGCCTGTTTATATGTACCAGCACCCAGCAGAGGTGACAGCTGCTATAGCAGCAAATGAAGTTTAGAGAAGACAAGTTCTTTGGCAGCCATTTCCCAAATTATTTAGGAGCTTATATGCCAATGATACACTGGATGCTATTTTACCCTAGGAACCGTCAGAAACCTGACTGTAGATCACGACTACACAATACATGCTTCGTGTGAAACAAGGCCTGAAGTCAGTATCAGGTGCTAAAAGTTGTTTCTGAAGGATGACTGAATTTAACAGCCTTTTACCATGCATTGCATTAGCTTAGTCTGCAGGTCACAGAGGCATTGATGAAGTGCCCTGAGACCAATAAAAAAAAGATCGCACCTGTTTGTGAAGCCAGGTGTAAAAATGCAACCATATCCAGAGCTGAGGCTTCAATGTTTGAATCAGCTTTAGGAAAACCCCAGTGTCAGAATCACAAAAAACAATGTGAGATCTTCACTTGAGGAAATACACAGGACTGCTGCACCATCTCCTAGAAGCTGCTTTCTTCAACTGCAAGCTCTATTTTCATATGAAAGATGCAGCTGTTCCTGTCCTCCCACCAGTCTTTCCTGCCAACTTGGCTGAGCTGGAGGGATGTCAAGACCACGAGTTCCTCAAATGATGGAGTAGGCAGGACCTGCTTTGCACCCCCTTCGTGTTCATCTTCAGGTCTGTATATCTTCATGGGAGATATGCTGTAGACAGATAGAGGCACTTCTGTTACAGAAAGTGAGGCTTAATTTTCTTCATCCCTAAAACTCCTATGCCTCTCAAAAAGACAGGAGAAAAGTAACTGTAAAGTCAAATAAAATGCCAGCTATACCTCACTGAAATATTAGCGTCTTTGTTTCCCTCTTGATCTAAAATAAACTTAATTTTCTTAACTCAATACCGAAAGTAGAATGGTTGATTCAATTGGCTTATGCTGTTGTGGAGGAATATAATATTTTTCATGTTGATTCAATTGTTGGACCTTTCTATCTTCCAGTGGTGAAAACATTTGAATACTGAGAATTTTCCTTATAGCAAGACGTGGATTAAATTTGAACCTGTCTAAAATATTTCCCAAATTCAAGGTCCAGGAGATTAATAGTGGGAGTTGGTTAAATCATCCTAGGGAAACTGGAATTTAAGGTATTTTGAATATGAGTTTCATGTAGCAGTTATAGCATTTGCATCCATTCCATTTGCATCATTAAAGGCTTGGTGATGAGAAAGGCAGAAGTATTTGAGTGTCAGACTTCAGATTTGTCTACATTTGTCTGTCTTCAGCTCAGAAAATGTCTAAAGCATTTTCTAAAGGCTCAGCTGTGGTCTGCCCATTCTTTATGCGTTCAAGACAATTGCAAGGCAATTTCTTCTGTGAAATAGTTTCTGTTCAGATAGAGCATAGCTATATTAGAACTTGGGTTTTTTCTAGGCTGTTTTCCCAGACTTGCCTCAGATCCTCTCTTTTCTCCACTAGTCTGTGATCCAGCCTGTTTTATCTAATCTGATCCATCTTAGCCTCTGTGCCAGGCTCATCCCATGATTCTTGGATGTCCCAACAGCCTGCCTTTGTTGCCTGTCTTGTCCCATGAGTCCCACATCTTCAGTCAGGCAAAACCTGGGACACCTATCAGATAAAACCAACAAATTTGGCTGTGCCTGATAATCTCCAGGTAATCAGACCATCTTCATCTTGGTGGAGAAAAAATCCTTTCAAGCTGTGTCTAGGAAAAAGGACAGGTCTTTGTGTCCTCCATCTCCTTTGGGCAAGTTCTCAGATGACTTGGCTACCTCTGGAGATGGAGGCAGTAAGCCAGCTATGAGAACTGCTGCTGGGGCACACTCTTCTCCACTCTGTCACAAATTTGTCATCAGCTAAGCTCGCAGCTGGACCTCCTGAAACCTCCCCCCCCGGCAGCAACTTCTGGTGTTGGCCAAGCATGTGTTTGTGTTTCCCTCTCATAGTGTGCCAGATCCTGACTTAGTCTGGGCTCTTTTCACTTGTGCCAGGGGCAAGGGCTGGGCCAGCTGCTCCCAGGCTTCAGCTGGATCTGGGATGGCCTGTGAAGAGCAGGCAGCTGCTGGCTTTCTTGGTGGATGGCACTGGAGCTCATGAGGAGCATAGGTGCCTGAGTGCATGTAGCTGTGACTATGCAATGCTTTAATGCAATGAGGGTATGATTTCTCAAGTGACCAGTCCCAGAAATATTAAGGTTCTTTGAATTTCTTCTTAGAAGTGAAACCTGGGTAGAAGTGGTCCATCTGTCAGGTGGCTGTTCTGACAAACACTTACTAAGCATGTCGGTCAAAAAAGGAGCACACGCAATGAACTCGCCAATCTGGCAGTCTGGAAATCATGTGAATCGTTGTGTGTGTGCTACTTAGAGCTTGAGCATGTTTCCACCTGGGAAATACCTTGTGCTTTTGAGGCTAAAGGTTCATGTTATTTGCAATAAATTAAAAAGCTACACAAACATTTCTGTGAGTCAAGGGCAAAAGTTGAAATGACAGTCTTGTGTTTCTGAGGTAATTTTGTCATGTAGTAAGCCAAGACACTCTAATCTTTTAAGAAGAATGTCTGGCAAACATCCCCAGTTGATCTCTTTCCTTTCCTACACCCTGCAGCAGGCATATGTGACTGGGAAATTGAGTCACCCAGCAGTTCCTGCATGGAAAGGGTAATATCCCTCCCAGATATTTTAAAGGCCAGTGATTGCTATCAGGAGTATACTTCAGACAGCTTAAAATATTCTTATTTCACTGAGGAGAAGCAGTGATTTGTGTACAGGCTATCCAGTTTGTGGCAAGGCTGTCAGAGCTAGGGTCTAGGAGGGGCACAGAGCATCTTGCTGTTTGTCACTGTTCAGATCCAACCATCCACTAAAAATGCAATTGCCAGAAGAAATGTTGGCACAAGATGTAGAAAACAATCCTCTTGTTATTATTTTAACAATTATTATTTCAGAGAGGGGACCATATAACTATGGGGCCTCAAGAATAAAAAGTAACAGATGCACACTGGAGCAGAAGCATTAATGTTTGATTTATAGCACAGAAGCATTTTCCTCTGCTGCCAGGTGTCTCTTAAGTCTGAGTGCTTCTTGCTTTGTTAGATGTATTCTCCTGTAAACACTTTGTTGCTGCTATTACATTTTCCCATGCTGAAAGTCTATCGCAAAGCTTTTTTTTCTGAGGCATTGGCAGATGGCAATTAGCACCCTTCATATTCTTTCCCCATAACTTCAGCAGTTTTTTGCCTGCATCCACTTAACAGCTCCAGGCATGCCAAATCGCACGCTTCTGGAGGACTTGTTGCTAGTAGCAGATCTTTGATTCTAAATGCCTAAGTAGCGTCTGAACTATATTTAGAGCAAGTACACGCCTGCCTATTCATGATCTTTTGTGTATAGCCTGGACAGCTCAGTGCCAGCGTGCAGCATAATCAGCTTCTCCTTTAGCGTTCAAATTCCACAGCTCTTCAGAGAGGAAGGGAGAGGGAAAAGAGTGGTGGGCAAGGAAACAAGGATAGTAATTAACTATGACTTAGGAAAAAAAATCCCTGAATAGCAAATTAGCCTTGCTGTTTTACTAATGTTACTGCTCTCTTCCTAAAGTCCCAGGCATGTAATTATTGCAGACTCATAACTCCTACAGACTTTCTAGAGAGTTATACAGTACTGAGTGAGGCTGTGAACATCAAGAAGTTGTCCTCGTTTTCCTGGACTGCTAAGAAAAGAAAGAACTGACTACATTTTCTGCTTAACAGCATTTCCATGAACTTAAAAGGCAGGTACCTCTTAAAAAATTCTAGGTCATTGTTCCACAGCTTTGCAGTGCAAGGATATCTGGAGTAACAAGGACAAGCCTACAGCAGATGCAAGATAGTAATTTAGCTTTGCCACTTACTGACTTGTATAAATGCTCAGAGTTTACGTATTCCAAGCATCTGATTTTTCTAAGTCATGTTTGTAAGTACTTGGTTCTGCAACATTAGAGGAAGATGTTTGTACTGTGAGACACAGACAAATTCAACCAATTTGCTCATGTAGCGGTAAATAAAGAGATGATCAAACCCACCTGTTCATTCACTTAGAGGAAAAGAGGTAAACTTGAGTTTATGATTGACTGTACCACTAGCTTTTGTCTCTTTTGTGAGAATGTCTCCATTAAATTTCTAACATGGGACCTCTTCACAGGGAGACAGCCTCTAAGTATTTTCCTTATAAGCCTCCTAAATAACAACTGCATCTTCCCCCTTGAACTTATGTAAAATCAACAAAATACAAGATAAGCCTGTAATTTTCTACTGAAAGAAAAATAGTTAATAAAACCAAGAAGGGATCCTGCTCCTGTTTGTCATAGTTAAATTTTTTGGCTATCCACATTTAACTGGTCAAAGTGAAGTCTGACTGTGTTCAGATTTTCAGTGTGGGTGGCTGGAGAAATGGGTGAAGAGCTTGTTCAGCCACTCAAATCCAGCTGTAGAGCACAGGCCCATCTCATGAAAACACAAAAAATAAAACCAATTGAAATGTGTGTACAATTCCCTGTAAGTTGCACTATTAAATGAGAGAATATAATATGTTTCATGTTTTTACATTTTCTAAATGTAAAATGAAAATGGTGTTGATTTGCCTTGAGAATCAGCATGGTCATTTCTTTACTGCTGCACCATAGGTTCTCTTTGAGTGAAGTGCACCACTCTTTGCATGTTTCTGGTTCTCATTTTCCATTAAAAAATGTTCTGTACTTCCACTGTTTTTGTGATAGTGCTGCTGCTAGAGATGCAAACTGTGTCTGACTTCTTCCCGCACGATGGATTGTAGGTATCAGCCTGTGCCAGGAACACAGGGCGCTGTGCCTTCAGCTGTAACAGACAGCTGAAGTTTTTAATTCCCTCTGAACAGATGTGTGGGATTTTCCAGCTGAAGGTGGGGGGAAACAACCTGAGCTTGCACTTTATACTAGAACCATCTTACCACTTATCCAATAGTTGTCACATTTGCTTCATTGCAAATTGATGCTCTGGGAATTAAAGAGGGAGGATTTCTGTCTAGACCTTATTGTTGACAGTCTCTGTGGAACACATCCAACATTCTAGGGAAGGAGGTCACTTTCTTGAGTGCAGATGGACTAAGGTTGTAACATCTCCTGCTGGCCATGTGCCATTTCCCTTCTGTCCTACTTTTTTTGAGAGGAGTTCAATTTCTGTCTTCTCTATATTCCTCTGATAATATAATCTTGTTTGGAAGAGATAAGTGCAGTCATTTCACTATTAAAATTGACTGTGTACAATTTTTTCTCTGAGAGTCAGAAAATTGGACATGATTTCAGCAATGTGCTTTGGGAATGGTAGGCTATTGATTAATCCTCTGTCATACAGATTGTATTTGAAAACAAGACAGGTCTATAATTCTTTTCTTGATTGACATTTCTGAACCAAATAAATGAGTTTTATTTGTGTTTTTGGATGAACTGCTAAGTAGAAAATGTTCTGGTGTTTTCCCCAGTACTAGAAATTCACAGCTGTTAGGGCAGCAATGAAAGTGGTTTTGTTTAAGTGATGTATGGCCCAAGATAAAGAAGTGAATTTGGAGCTTCAAAATGAAGCATATGGCTTGGTCTCATCAAGTATAATCAAGAACAAATGAAGTCCTCTTGGGTTTCTTTATCATTTGAGGACTGCCTTATTCATATATGGTGGGGTATTTTTCCTAGTAATTTTAGGTGATGGAGGTTTGAGTTTTATTGCACAGATACTTGAACAAGCTCTAAACATTCAGAAATAGTTTTGTAAATGTATTCAATTCACCACATTATCTTGAGTTTTGCCATATCAGGGAATATATTAGCTGTTTTTTTTGTGGCAAGCAGTTAGCATTATAGCAAAGCTCAAAGTTAGATTTTACAGAAAAGAAAAGTGATTTTAATATAAAACAAGAGATTTTACTTGCTCACACTCCCCTACTTGCATATTCACAAGCCTTTTGAACTCTTCAGGAGCTTACAGTGAATAGAAACTTTTGTCTCTGTATTCTTTCCCACCTCTGAGAGTCATTATGGTTTTCTCATAACTTTTCATCTCTGTGTCTGGGTGCTTAAAGCTCCAACCTTGTTCTTCATCTTCTTCATCACAATCTCTTGACTGCTGTCCCTCTTTTTCAGCAGCCCATTGTTTTCTCTACCTGAGTCTCTTCAGAAATTGCACATGGCTGTGCTGTGATTTTGATGACTTGCAGAGCTGGGTACCAGCAGAACCTTCTGTCACTCCTTCTGGTGCTTTCCCACCTCACCATTCCCCTTCATTCTCCACAGGCCAACCTTAACCCTTTTTTTCCAACTCTCTTTGCTTCTGTGCCTGTTTTTCATTTGTTCAGTTGAAAATTTGCACATAATTTTCTTTGGTACTGCAACACTTTTATGAAATAATGATGAATTGCTCAACTATTTCTAGCATTTCCTTAACACTATGCTAATAACCTAGGCCTCCAAATAAACTGTATCATAGGAGAGAGTATCCGGGTCTTGATAAAAGCAGTTAAAAAGCCCAGAAAGTGGCCAGCCCCTTAGAGTAGCGGCTTCAGTGTTCATCCTTCTACAACCTGGAAGTCATTTGAATTGAGGGCATATTTGGGTGTCCAGACCTGAGGACCTATTTTCTGAGTGGACTTTGTCCATGTCAGAATAATAATACTCCTTGGCATCCCTGAGAGTTGGTCAACAGGTAAGTGATGTTTTAGGTAGTGAAGCTGAAAATGCAGAGCTTTGGTAGCACACTTTTTATCCCCTGGTCATTCTCAGGGCTAACACAAACACAAAATGAGCACCCTTAAAATAGAACTGAGTTCAGAATGGGAAGCCTCCAGTGTCTGAAATCAAAGGCAAGTAACAAAATGTGCCCGGAGCCCACTCATCTCAGGTGGCACTGGATACCCATCTGGGAGGAACAAGCAGACAAAGGGCCAGCTGTGTCATCTGCCTAGTGTGGGGTTATACGTAGGGCATTTTGGAGCAGGAGGATGGGAGGTTCATCCATTATTAAAACATAGATAATAGTGTTGCATAGAAACTTTATGCCCCACTGGTCTTGCATTAGACAACATGAACTGAAAGATGAGGTCTCTGCTAATCCAGTGCCTGGTACTCCTGAGACAGGCTCCCATGTGAGGGGGAAGCAGACAGCACTTGTCTGTCTTGTTCTGCCCGACCCCAACCACCCGAGAGTTCCTGCTCCTTCCCTAGTGATGGCCTCCTGTGACAGCTTCACTTTGCTGGAAGAATAAAGGTGTCAGAAAGGAGGAGGAGACCAGCATCTACACAAGCCAGGCCATGGTCATAGGATGCAAAGTCAGGCAAAATGAAACAATTTCTACTCATGCCAGATCAAGTGCTTAATGTAAAACACACATCTTCAGCTCTCTCCTTCAGCAGTCACCCTAACTGTGGCCCTATTCTCAAAAGGCAAGTGTCCCACAGGCAAGCTTTGTCCTTTCAGGGGACTGGAAAAAGATAGATGTCTTTATATTCATTTCCTGAGGAAGAAACTAGGATGCCATGGGTTATTCTCAGTAAATAAGAGCAAGCTGAAAAATCCCATAGTTATTCCCTCTTTCTGGTGGCCCCATAACTTGATATGATACGGGCCTTTTTCCTATTAAACCGTAGACTTTGAGAAACTCTACCCTATGCATAGCTGCAAACAAGTAGAGGAAAGAATGCTGAAGCTAATGGGGCTAGCAGTCCATGTCTGATGCAAATATTTGATGTGACAATAACTGCTAACACCCCCTGCCTCCAAACAGAATGTCCAGGCACCCTGCCTTGAAGTTTCTGAAACTAAACCAAAGGTCAATTTGGGACTTTGTAATTGTGGAGTGTTTGTGAATCAGGCATGGTTTTTTTAACATTCAGCACAATGAAAAACCAACATGTTTTCTCAAAGTGAACCATTCCATTCTGTCCCATGCAGGGCTAGATTTGTTTTGGTAATCTGTGATTTTGGCTAAGGTCCCAAACCACTGGCAATGCAAGTCCTGAGCAGATGACTCTTTATGGTAGTTTTGGATACCAGAAGCTTAAATAATGAAGTCCGTATTTTTTTCTTCAGTAGGAAAAATAAAACCATCTGAATGCTATTTAAAACAAAAATAGATTGAGAATTTCATCTACTGCAAAATTTGAAATGTGTTTCACTTACTTTGAATATTTTCAGATATGCTGGTTTCAATTATTCAAGAAGATTTGAGCCTGATGTTCAGATTGCAATATTTTTCACATAATTTTAGTTTCACAATTTTACTTAGGGCAGGAGAAGAGAATTGGAAGAAAACATCTACTTGTTTTTATTTCTTATTCACAATTCTCTTGTAAATGGCACAAGTCAAGCTTTGAGGTGGGATTCTCTGAAGTGTTGCAATAAGAGACATTAATTGTACCCAGTGCATATACCATTAGAAACAACTACCATTTGAAGCATTTCAGGATGTAGGAACAGATCCCTCCCATGTGATTAGACATAGAAAGCCTCCCTTGTTCTCTCAGAGTAGTGTAAAATGGACTCCCAGTGTTGTCAGAGCATCCCTGAACACACACTTTTCCTTCTCAGGAAAGTGTAAAGCCAGAGTGCAGGCATCCAGGGATGTTTCTTTGTTTTCAGGAGAAGCAGAAATAAGCCCTATTGCCCCAGTGGGTCTTTCTTCCCCTCGTTCTGTATGTCCCTCGAGTTCTGAAGGATATAGTATTTTGAATAATTTGCCTAATTTCACGCTTCCTTTCCCACCACTCCCCCACAAAAGTGGCTTGTACTTAGCACAGAGATTGTGTGAATAACACTTTCTTCCAGAATGAATTTCTAGGTATTTCTCAGAGTTATGGTTCATCTAAACTTCTTCCACTGATGAATTAAATATTGTGGCCACAGCCACAATGTGCTCTTCCTTTCACCCTTTGCCCAGTGGGAGACCTGAATGCATGGAGGTGGGCTTTGTTCTTGGGATAGAGAGGAAAGGGGGATTAGGAAAGTTTTATCTCTATGTCTTTTGTTTCCTGTAGGTCATACTAATTTGTAATGAGTCACTTTTGAGAAGTCAAAGGAATAAGTCTAATGCTGGTCCTTAATCTCAGCTGAAATTTATTTCCCCAGTATTGGATGGCCTCTCCTAAAGGTCTGTTGCCTGAACAGTCTGCAGCTTCCCCCAGGAGGTAGACAGGACAACATACAGAGGTGCAGTTCCCTTGCATCTGTTCCAGGCAAGTCAGACTCTCACACTGGGACAGTGCCCTGAAAGGGATGACAGATGTGATTAGAAATTGCATGGCACGTGACTTTAAAGACCAGATGGCAGGTTTGGTTGCTGCCCTAGCCAGCGTTGGCAAGAAAATGTGTGATAACATGGTGCACAAAATGTGTTTTCAGGTGGGTCAGGAGGTCCTTGATCATCAGCATGGCCGTAGTTTGTGGATTAGGTGGCAAAGGTGTGTTATTCACTCTATTAGCAGATTAGAGGGCAAAAGTGTGTTATTCACTCTGTTAGAGGTTGCCTGAAGACAATGGAGTCACCACAGACTCCAAAAATCTCCTGAATTGCCAACTGGCTCAGCCAGCCATGCACAGATAGTGGTGGAGGAACCGGCCTAGCCACCTGCACCCAGTGGGGTGGAAGCTTTCTGGGCCTTGCACTCTTGACAGAAATGCTGTGGCTGTTCCCTATAGTGTGTAATGGGTTGTCTGCCCTTCGTGAGCCCTTGCACCCACCCAAGGGGTAAGCTGCAGGTGGCAACAAAGGGGAGCATGCTTTACTTCACACCTCTGGGGGATGTTATAATGTTCATTTTCAGCCTCTGCAATTTATTTTACACCCTGTACATTATTTGCAAAGGAGAAAGAAAATGTTGGAAAGTATTTAAAACAAGAGAAAGGCTAATCTTGAAATGTGGAGAAGTCAAAAAGCTAGTAGATAAACATCTTGGGAGGCTTGGTCAAGGTTGCCTGTGGCTTGGGCTTGGTGCAGAACCAGAGGCATCAGAAATGGTGGCAACTTTGTTCAGTCCTTGTTCCTTATTCCCCTTCCAATGGAAGAACTCCTTATTTTCTCCAGCTCCATCCCTTACCAGTGCATTTGGGTGATGGCAAGCAGATAAATCTGCAGCAGAGTATTTTCTGTGAGCATCTCTGCCTTGCAGAGGAAAGCCCACAATACCTATGTAGTCTGTGCTGTGGGTACTCACCTCCAGCCAGCATCTGTTGCCCACAGGTTCAGTCAGCTCTCTCTGCAGACACCTCGGAAGGGGTGCCATTCAACACTGCCATGCAAGGGGCCCATCTTCAGAGCTTCTTGTCAGCAATTCCCTTCACCTGGCTTGAAGTTTAGCTCAAACTGTTCTTTCACATGTTTTTTTTTTCATTCATGCAGTTACTAGGAAAAAGCAAAACAAATGTTTATTTCCCGCCCCCCCCCAGATTGAAAGGTGAGTAACCAACACCAGAAATTGCCAAGCAGATGTATACATCAATGATGATACTAGTGTAGAGAGAAGCTGCCATTGTTGCTGGTTAGTCCATATTTTTAGTATTTTTCCATGCGATTAATTAAGGATAGGGTTTTTTCCGTGTGCATGAATTTTCCTTTCATAAACAGGTGATATTTTTCCACAGAATGAAGGCCAATTCTGATCTCACTTACACCTGTGTAAACCTGGACTAACTCCACTGGAGCCTCTTCATCTAATCTAATCTGCCTGTTTTCAAGTGTGCTAGGCATTAGGGTATCTGAACACCCGTGCTTATCCCCAGACATAAACTGATGTCACTGGGTTCAGTCTTACTCACCATGCCCTGTCCTTCATATATAATTTATCAGCCAGAATGATGTTAGGTGATTTGCACTCTGAAGTAATCATCAGTCAGGCAGCAAGATGATGGATAGGTGGAGGGAGAGCAGATGGTATGAAAGATTAATCAAAAAGCGAGAGTCCGTGCCACTGCTGGTCCACAGCTAAAGATCCTCTTGGGTGTGAAAAATGCTGGAATAATGGTGAGGTATTTGTCTCCTGAATTTGTGCTATTACTAGGAAATCCGTCCATACTGCACAGCTCTGGAAAGGCTAGGTGCTTTTTTGGGAGCCTGTTGGGGCAGATCTCACCCCCAAGTGTAGCTGCATCAGGGCGGCTTGGCCTCCATTGCTTCAGTAATGCTGCCTCCTACTTTTCCCCCTCACGTACCATTTGCTCTGGCACAAACACCGTGCCATTCCTCCCTGGCCATCATTTCCCATTAATTAGTACTTCTGCTTCCCATGCACAGACCCCTCTCTCTCTTGTCAGGTCACCCCTCCTGCCTGTCTGCTTTCTCCTTAGCTGGGTGTCTCTTTTTCCATCACATCAAACCTCTCACCTCTGGATAAGGGAGATCATCAGTGCTACTGAGGCAGCAACCCTCTGTTCCCTCTAGCAGTGGCTTTTCCCATACCTTTGTGGAAGCCAGATCTCCTTCTGTGAAAGATGCTTCACCTTTCCCATTTGCATTCCTTTTCTCTGGTCATTGTTTTCTACTCTAGCTTCTTCCTGAGTCGTGATTCCCCACAGACAATGCAGGTGCTCCTGGAAGAGTGGTCATGTATTCTGCAAGAGCAGTTGAGTGTGAGCAGAGGTGAGTTTCCTGCCAGAACCAGGGCAGGCCAAATGCCAGGCTGCAGCCAGAGCCAGGTAAGGGAGAGAAAGGATGAGGGTTAGAACAAAGAGTTAGGAAGCAAATCCCACCATCACCCTCACTGTCCCCACTGCCACCACAAAAAGCAGGGCAGAAACAGAGACTGATGCTGTGCAACTGGAGCTGGCCATGAGATTTAGGCAGGGCCTGAGGAGAACCACTGAAACTGGTAACAATAAAACTGAGAGTGATGTGGTACACTAGACCTCAGCCAGGAGGGCTGAGCATGGAAAAATAGAGGGGAGAGAAAAGTGTGGATCTCATATCAATGGCCCTGCCCTTTAACTCATCTGTAAACACTGCAGCAGCTGCTTTTTCTGCAGCTTCTGGACATCAGTGTCTTTTTAATTGCTTTCATGCAGCCTCAGCACTGTGGCATGCTTGACTGATGCCTTCAAAGGATGTCTTCACAGCACAAAGGGCAATAAACTTAAAGACCATTACCTGTATTGGGCCACTCATTCCAACTCTGTTGGAGCTCATAGGCATTCGTGTGGGCCAGGAATGACTATACCTCAAATTTATTTTAAATTAGAGCTTCTGGTTTTGCAGGAACTTTTTTATTGCCCCGGGCAAGAAGAGGGATGGAACAGTGTTCCACCCTTCCAACATAAACCTGTGCTGGGCAAAGCCCGCTGTGTACCAGCTGTGCAATCCTCCTGCAGCGCTTCCTGTTCAGCTATTTAATTTGATTGCCACTGGCCAGCTTTAAAACCTGGGGTTTTAATCTGCTGTAAACTGGTGCAGCTCTACTGAAATGCGGTTTTCAGCCTGTCATCTGTCAGTCCCTAGGTTTCTGTGGACTGCTCCAAAAAATCTGCAAAAGGTAACTAAGGAAAGCAAACCCTAATGTCAATAGGCTTTGAATTGCCAATCCATGGGACTTCCTCCGCTAGGCTATTTTGGGGTGCCAAAAAATGAAAATGACTGAAGATCGTGAAAAGAGTACTGTTTGGCAGTAGCTGAGGGTCTGTTTCAGACTGTTCACTGAGTGAAAAATTAGTTTTGAGGGGGTGATCAGGGTAGAGTAAGCAAACGCTGCAGCTAAGGCTCAAAGTTCTATGTGGCTTTTGAAAGCAGACTAAAATACTGTCACATATACCATGCATCTGTTTGTAAGCTAGCCTGGTTGAATAGCAGGAGACAACAAAATTCAACTGGAATCATCAGAGTATGATATTGAGGAAAACTTTTGTTCCCAATATTGCTTCAGAAGGCCTTTACTCATCTCTCCTAAATTAAAAAATGAGCACTTGATATAGTGTTTTAATATACTTTTACGTAACATAACCTCAGCTAGGAAAAAATATACATATAGCCTCTTAATAACTTCAAAGCAGTGAAAAATCTTTCATTCTTTTCCAGTAGTGTCACATTAATTTCTCTTTTCCTGAGTTCCAAGGGTTTTGTATATTATATAAGCAGGGACAAATATGTTCTTTGCAGTATTTTATTTATTCTTCTCTTAGAAGTGGATAGAAGATACATATGCTGTTTTATAATGGATTTTGAGACTTAATGTTGTCCTGCAGAGCAAGAAAACATTCAGAAAGAAAATTCAGGATTTCTGAAGGCAACAGTTTCCTTCAAGATGTCTAAGCAGCTTCCTTGGAGACTGTCAGAAATCTTCTTGTATTTCTTCTTAACTGTAATTTTAAAATACTACTTGATTCTGTAAAGCATTTTGATTTTACAGATCTGCAAGTTCCAGTGGAATAGGGCTCCATACAAACTTTTTCAAAAGCTCTATTTCATCACAGCGCTACAACTGTAGCTCAGACTGCTGGAAGAGATTTGGAGCTAGAGCCAGATACCTAACAAAGGCTTCAGCTGTTTGGAGCTGAAATCCAAATTCTATTTGTGATCAAACTCAGTTTATTCTTCTGATATTCTCTAGCTCTCAGAGAAGAAAAAAAAATTCTTTCAGTAGAAGTTTAGCAATCAAGCCATCCTTGCTAGGCTTGAGCAAGTTCCAGTGACTGTACTGAACTACCTGCAGACAAGCAGCATTCAGCCTTCTGTGTGGAAGTGATGCTACTTCCCTGAATCTGTATTTTCTCCCTTCCTTAGTTGGCACTGGGTTACAACTCCCCGCTTTGTAACTCGACCCAAACTTTTCTGTTCACAGACTTCAGGGAGTGAAGCCAGTCATTAATGAATAAATATACTTTTAAAAAAAGCAACTGTAACCTTACACAGGTAGCAGAACCTGATGTGCTCCACCAGACAAGGAAAAAGCAAGTGAGGCTGCTGTGAAGGGAAAACCATTTTGTCTCTGTGATTCCATGTACGTTCTGTCTTTAACCTTTCCCCTCTGAATATTTGCCATGTGTGAATGACGTGTTTCATATGGATCTAAACCATGCCGTATTTTTATATAGATTACCTATGAGTAGTGAGTGCAGCCTGCAATGAAAAGCAGAGGTTTCTGTTACTTCATATCAACATATGATCTCAGCAGTATCTAAAACATATGCTACTTACCATAGCATTTGCATGTGCATTCATATGTTTTTGTTCCACTCGGGTTATCTTAGAGCCTTAGGGCCTACCCCATTTGCACATGTTTGAATTAGATGAATGCAAAACCACCACACAAAAATATAATTGTGGAGGAGAAGAAGGGGGACACTTCAGAAATGTGGATTATTTTCCTCCTCTCCTGTCAGTTCTGTGTCTGCATCTGCATTTATATGCATATGTTGCTGTCATAGGTTTACCTGGATTTGCTTTCAGGACAAACAGTCCTGAAGCTGCATCTTGCAACACATTTTAAGGCAACTCAAAATAGGGAAGATAAGACTCTTCTCCCATTTGAAATACAGGTGGGGATTCCTATTTTCCTGTCCCCTTTATTCAAGTTTTTCCACTGTCATACGTTCACCTACAAACCATTTTCCCCATTACTAACTGGACCAGTGGTGTGTGCATGAATATTGACTCTGGAGGTTACAGTGAGGCAAACTCATGGTATTTTCTCTTTATGGAGCAGATGCATTGGCAGTTCATAAGTTATTCATGCTCATTGCCCTCAGGGATCCATTTATATAAGCTAGAGAGATGTATTGGGTGCCTGACTATCTCTTGTGCCTCCCTATCAGATGGCCCTCATAACCATAATCGTATCCCAATTTATACTGTGTCATCATCGCAACATGCTTTTGAGGAAGAGAATTGCAACTGTTCCCAGTTTTCTCAGGGCAAAAAGGCCCCTGGGGGACTTGTGGCTGCCCCATGTCTCAAGAAGTTCATCCTGGCTCTCTGAAAACCCAAACTAACTCGGTTGTCTGTTGGACCTCTGTTACCCTCTCTGCCAGGGTGTATGAAATCTCCTGTCAAACACTTAAGCAGCAGAAATTGGCAGATCCCAGCTTGGTTGCTGCCACACCAGCTCAAAGCATTGACCCTGTCATTAGACACCAGCTCTTTTCTTAGTGGAAGACACTGTCTTCAACATGTTCCACTCAGCTTTTGCCAGTACTCTGCAGGGAAGGGATGGATCACAGGTTTTGACATTTCCATCACTGGACAGAGCTATGGATATAAATTCTTTTGGTTCATTTGGTTTGGTTTGGTTTGCATTTTGTAACAGATTGGAAACATTATGCAAAACAAATGCATGCTTGGGTGCCTTCTTAATGCCTGTTTAGAGTTACGTGCATCATTCCTTGTGCTTTGTTTACTGTTGGATTTGCCTGCTTTTGTAAATCAGCTGTGGATGTCCAGCTTCCGATTTATATAGAGCCAGAGATTCACTAGCTATCTCTGAGCCTGGTTTTCCTGTGGAAAAACTCAAGGGAAAGTTGTGGATGCACTGTAGAATTAATCAGGAGGAGGAAGTGTTCTTGGAAGAGGCAGAACTTCCTTTCATGCAGGATAAGACACGGCCAGATGCCAAGGGTGGGGGATAGGGACATGATTAAAGATCTAGATAAAGAAGGAAGTGCTTTTCCCTGCAAAGATGATGCATTTTCCTAAAATTTGATTTCCTACATTGCTTGGAGTTGTTCCACTTTTTTTTTTTTTTTTTTGCTTTATCTTCTGCTTCAGTTGCAAATTTTCCCTCTTACTCAGCAGACCAATGAGTAGAAATGAAATTTCCTTCCTCTTTGAAGCTTGCAGACGCTCAATTCAGGAAAGGGCAAATGGAGGAAGAGAACAGGCCATGTCCATTTTTGGCTGCAATTTACCCCCCAGGCATGGATGACGGAAGGGAACACCATGGTCCTTTCCAGCTTTATTCTCAGTATTAGACCACTGACGTCATCAGAATTTGTTCCACTCAAATTTAGCCTCATCACTGTTATTTGCTGCAGATCTATAATTAGCAGAGGTACATATGTGCGTGTATGCACTCACAGAGGGGGATTTATGGAGACAGTAGTGTGTTTCATTACTGCAATCACTACCAGGTGTTTAAGTGTAATAGGGTTGCAGACAGCTTGATATTTATACAACAGCAGGACATGAGTTCTCACCCTCCATGTAAATCCTTTTGACTTTGTAACTGTATGACCATACATCTAATGACGCTGGCTTTCCCACCCGACCCCCATAGCCTTGCTCTCGCTGCCTGCACAATATATTTCCTTTCATTTCCATGCAGAGCGTGTCACCGTTTCATAACTCAGTAAATCAGCTCACTCTTTTGATTCCTCCCACCAGTGCAGCTGTACATCAGAGCAGAGCCCTGTGTCCCCCTGCGTGGGATGCCAGCTGTGGCAAAGGAACAAGGAAGCCACCAGACTTCTGCACTTCTATTTTCTTAGCTTCTATGTTAAATCATATATATGAGGGAGTTTTCTCACCATGCAGACATCCGCTGGAGCTAGCATTGTTTTCATTGATTGCTGCTGCTGGAGCTCTGGAGGCAGCAGTACTGATCCATATGGAAACAAGGTTTCCATAAATCTGTCAGACTTGAATTCTCTTGCAGAGCCTCATCCGGTTGCTTGCTCCTATTTTCTTTTCCGTGTTTTCAATTCTTGATTGAGTCAAGTTCAAACAAGCAACTTATTTGGCAGTGCCCTTGAAATAAAGGTCTGGTTTAATTGTGCCTTGGGAAGCCTGGGAACATAAGGTTTCCTCATGCATTCAGAAAAAGTATATTTGCAGGTACATGTGCATCTGCTGTCCCATGTCCTCTGGCACACTCGGGGTAGAGCTCTCCCACATGCCTCTTTTTAGCATGTGGGGGCTGAGTGCTTTTCAAAGCCAGGGATTAGACTCTTTCTTCTGTTAAGGAGTGGCTATTAGCATTTGATGCCTTCTGTCCTGCCTGCTGCTTTTATGCTCCATTGGCGCTGTTTCAGAAATGACATTATCGTGGGATTGAGCAGCTCGAGGGATTGCAAACCAGCAGCAGAGTCTTTCCCCTCCAGGTCAGGAGTTCATTGCTGACCTGGGCTAATACTGGCTGAACATCATTAGCATCTGAAATGAGTTAGGGATTTCCTTTCCAGTCCCCACCAAACATATCTCATGGCTCCCTAACACAAAATTTTGCTTTACCGAACACTCTCTCAGGATGCTGCAAAGACACCCACAGCTAGAAAGTGTCCTTTCAGTGATGGCGTCAGGGCAGAGTGGCCAGGAGGCGTGAGCATAATGTGCATAATATGCAGATGTGTTCTCCACCATTGTCCCTCTGTCACCAGTATCAAAGTTAACTTGCACAGTCTTGGGCTACAAGGGACATGATGAAGAGTGGGAGACGATGCTAGACTGAGAGGGTTGTTCATAAACAGAACCATTTGCAAGTAAACTAAAATGTCTGCTCTCAATAAAGGCTTCAGACTTTCACCGCCCATTCCTGTGTTTCTGAGGAAGGTTATCACTGTGAATCAGAAGGAAATTATGCTAATTTGTTGTCACCTTTGGGGATCAGAAGATGGTGTGGCGATAAAATCAAAAAGGACTTTTTTTTTCTTCATCTGGAGTAAACCGCGTGAAAGAAAATTTGCTTTCCATATGATACAAGATGCTACATAGATACCACATGCCTGACCTGCTCTAAAACCATCTGTCATCAGCTCTAGGCAGCACCCATTTATCTCAGTGGAAGATCTCCTCTGGTTGGTTTAGTAGTCTCTCTGTTTATATTCATAAGCCTAACAGTGCTGCAGCTGGCTTAAACAGCTTATTAGTATTGTATACTGCACTTTGTTGTTTAATCAGAACACTGATAAGCAATCAAAAAACTAGTAGCTTTTCAAAGGCTTCCATATAAGAGTGGCATTGGCGCGGAAGTACAAAATCAAGTCTTGCAAAGATGCAGCTGAAGGCTCTGTCCTTTGCTCCTCCCCTTATCCTTGTATTTTTCTGCTCAAAAATGCAGAGCAGCCTTTGAGTTCTTCAGCTGTGGTGGGGTTATTATATGACCTTTTTTGTATCTAAGGAGGCTTGCTCATATAATTTCTACAAAGAATTAATATTTCAGGTTCTCTTCTCCTCTGGCAAGCATCAGGGTGTTTAAACCAGTCCATTTTTACAGCTTTTCTGCCCTTCCCTCTTCTCTCCAATATTGACCATTGAACCTAGAGCCAGGCTTGCTCCGTAGTCTGTGTTCATGAAGGTTACTGTGTCTGTGCTTGGGGACTTCCCAAATACAATCTGTCCTGAAACCTGTCAGTATGAATCAGCTGGTGGGAGAGCTTGAGGAACCACTGGACAGCCATGAGAGCAACCACATTATTAATTCCTGGCACACCAGAAGGAAAGGCGTGGAAGAAACCCAAAGGCTTTCTTTGGGCTCTGTCACACATGGCCATACATGGTATTGCTACCCGGACAACACCGTGGCAATTTGGCTTCCCCTTGCCTTTTTCTGTAATGCTGTCTCCATGTGCAATATTTGCCTCCCTCCTTAGTTGCCATGCTACTGTTCATTCCCTTTTAATCCTCACTAAAGAGTCACATTCTCCTGCGATTTCCTCAGGAAATGGAACAAACTTGAGTAAGTTCTTGAGTCCTCTGCCCACCCCCTTCCCCTTCTGTATTCTGCACATCTGCCTGTTAGATTATAAGTGATTTGTAGAAAGGCTTAGCTTTACTAAAGCTGGAGCATTGTACATTGTCAACTTCATTGTTGTCAGTAAATGCAGACTTTACCTGGGCTTCTTGCTTTCTTCTTTTCCTTTTAAAAATGAAAAATCCCTTGAAGCTCTAAAATAAAACTACAAATCCACAAAGGTTTAACTGCAGTGCCTTAAACAGGTGCTTTATCCACTGCTCTCTTTGAAATGTGGATTCTAGCTTTTGTGGCAATCTCACAGCGATGCTTTGTCCACTGGAGAAAGCCTAATTGCTCCCCATGATGGCAAATAAATCTGTGGAGATTTTCAAGTTAAAATTTGGATTTCAGACTAGCTACATTGTTCAATGCACAGCACTGTCTCCATATCACAGATTAAAATGCACTACCAATTTCCTGGAAAAGCAATGTATTTTCTGTTTTTATTAGTATTTATTTATTTGTTTTATCTAACTGGGGTACTTGTCAAAAGAACATTTGTTGGTCCAAAATGGAAATCTGTGAGAAATTAGTTAGAGCACCACTGTGAGAAGCTGGTGTGACCAGAGGGGAGAGGCCAGTTTATTCAACTGGGCATTAATCTTGATATTGGAATATTAATATGTCTTTGGGCACTTCAGCAAGACTTAGGTCTAGTTCCTGAGAAGTCTGGAAATCGGCCTCATTTCTCCTTGCGTAAATTCTCTGTATGGACAGTTTGCTTTGTCCAGCAAAAATAGAGAGGGTTCCACAGTGAAAAACCAGGCTTTGCACTGAGGCAATACTTTGTTTTAGAGAATTCCCAGATGTTGTTGGTTTAGGGTCACTTTGAAATTCTCCATGATGGCAAAGCAGCTTGTGAGAGAATATTTAGACAGCACAGGTTCATCTTGAAGCTGAATAGGTATGAGGAAGCACCTAACCATGAGGCTGACTCACACCACTCGAGGCAGCGAGTTAAAGCTGAGACCTGGCAGTCTGGAGACCTGGGCTCTCCCTCACTCTTCAGTGGGACTGAGGTGACAATGGCCTCAGGTTACATCAAGGGAAGTTTGAATTGGATAGTAGGAAAAAATCCTTCACTGAAAGGGTTGTCAAGCATTGAAACAGGCTGCCCAGGGAAGTGGTTGAGTCACTATCCCTGGAGGGATTTAAAAGATATGTAGATGTCGAACTTGGAGACATGGTTCTCTCTGTGCATCAGCAACTTTACATCATTTCCAAAGAAGGTGAGAGGGTGATGGTCACTGTGGGTTTCGGTCTTACCCTGGATCTGTGCAAAGCTCACTCAGAATTCAGTGTGCTGTGAATTTTTGCATGAATAAATTTGGCTTTGTTGCCAAGTTGATGGACATCACCCACACGTCCTGTCATTGTTTTGGAGCAAGTGCACAGGCTGGCATGCTGAAGGAATGCTGTACGTCCAGTTTGTTGAGGTGCACGGAGTGTTAAAGGGCTGACACACAGAGAGCTTGCTCTGCCAATGGATCAGGGTTTTTATAGGCAGAAGGGATATGCCATTGTTGGAGTGGTAAATCTGTAATGACAGACGTTTGTTCTATATTTGTGAATGACCTGATTTGGCATGCATGCGGTTCATTCTCCTGACAATAATGGAAACATGGTGTGAGACAGACAGAGAAATAAAGCTGTGGTTAAAGTGAAGCTATACATTTATAAACGTTTTGATTTAAACTATTTTCCCCACTTAATTTGTCACCTTGTTTAAGGGGAAAAAAAAAGCAGCCTCTGTTTGAATACTCTTTGTAAAGCTTTCAGCTCTCCTCCTCCTTGTTTTTCCTCCTCCCTCACCTCCCTCCTAAGCTGAAGAGATGAGTGTAAGACATCTGTCAAAGCTGTGGTAGTGTATTTCTGCTGCTCCGTGAGGACCCCAGGAATCTGTCAGAGCATCCCTAGCTGCTGCAGTCCTGTCGCTGGCTGATGGCTGGCCCAGAAGGTGAGAGTCAGGACCACTTTGTCCCAATGCTAATTTGTCCCTGAACTCCAGGGAGGGGAAAGGGAGGTTTCACTTTGAGGGGAAGACACTAGAAAGTTTAGGAAACATTAGCAGAGGCTGTTGTGCCCTCAAAGAGCCCTTGCTTTCTGCTTCACATTTCTTCCTCCATCCTTCAGGAAAAATTCCTAAACTGCTTTGGCTCAGTACCAACTATTCCTTTGGCCTCCCAGCCAGAAAAGCTTGCTGAGGATGGAGAAATAGCCATACACAATGGTTTTGAGAACTAATAATGCATGCATGCGGTCTAGCCTTGAATAATATGAAATATGGTGCATAGCTTTCAATCCTGTTTTGTCAGAGGCCTTGACTGCTTAAAAGCCTTCCAGTCCCTCCACTGCTTCTCTTCCCCCTCAAAAATAAAATAAATCCCACGCATTTTCTCTCAACTTCCAGCATGTGTGACCGTAATTGTGTCTCAGATGCTGGCAGAGTGCCCAATCTGTCAGCCTCACATGGGAATGAGGAAGGATGCCTGCTGGATCATTTCAGCTGGGAGGGGACGTGGGGGCCAGAGGCTGGGACACTTGCTCCCATGGTCCCACAGAGGAGTGGGAGGGAGGGCTGCCACTTGCCTGGGATGCATGCAGCAGGTCAGGATCTGCCCCAGTGGCTGCTTCCTTCTGGGGGAACTGCTTGGGGCCAGTGGGTATAACTGAGAGCAATTAGTTAAATCAAGGGGCCAACCACAAGTGAACTAATTACATCGGTGCATTGTACTCCAGCAGCTTGTAATTCTTCTGCCCTGAGTTAGTGCAGATGGGTCCTCCCTTGGCAAATGAAGATACTCCATGTGTTAGTCACGCTTCTGGATCAAGGAAAGTGTGGTACTGGGTTTGCACTGAGCTAGACGGACCTGCTCAGTACCTGACTCTTTTTGCATGTCTCTAGCGTGGATATTTACTTTAGTTAAAATACACAAAGGTGTGGATCACACAGCTCTCCAGAGAGGATAACTCTCGGAAGTTGTGTGATGCCTAGAGGAACAGTTATCTCTCCTGATTATGACTCCTAGGAACTGATGTGGTAGAAAAATCAATTTAATTCTGGAAGAACTTACCATTAAAAGACAACTTGTGGAACTTAATTGCTTGAAATAATTTGAGGTAAGCACAATTCTGGAAAATCTATCAGAGATAACAGCCATATACCAGTGGGAGTAGCATCATCCTCTAGTTCTTAGGAAACTCAGTTTCAACGGAAAAGGCTTTCAGAAGGCTTATGCTGTGATCAGCAGTGAAATAATTAGTTGTTGTTATCATTAAGCATTTGTTCCCCACAACATGAGCCACCAAGTCAGGTTTCCTGAACTCTTACTTCCTCATGCTTAAGCCAAGTCTTGTATCCACTGGCATGGCAGAGACATATTTCCCTCTGGATTGTCTTCCAAAAGCAGGTAAAGGAGCAAGGGTTCAGCATGAGGGACGTGGATGCAGTGTGATGCCACGGCTAGAAGGGAGCGAGTGAGCCAGGAGCTGGTGTGCACACCGAGTGTGATGAGTGTGCCAAGAGAAAAACAGCAGGAGAGGTTCTGGAGCTGTGCTGGAGACTCCATGCCTTTGTTCTCACACTCAAAACTTCTGGGCAAACAAGACTCAGTTGCTTTTTCCTGCCTTCTGCAAAGCAGATGAGGGTTCAGCTCCACAGCAGAATAATGTTATCAATGGACATTTCTGCCATCATCACTGGCATTATGGTTTATTGTGGATGTGGTAGATCCTGAGTGTACACAAGGACATTGTTATGCCAGGCACTTAAAAAACACCAGTAGCCTGAAGATCTTGCATCCTAAGGGAACATCTTTTTCCCCAAGGACAGCCAGGCAGGGGAGGAGCTTTCTCACAGAGGCTATGCAGTCTCCATCTTTGGAGGTTCTCAGGGCCAGACTGGACAAAGCCCTGAGCAAACCTGTCTGATCCCATCGATGGCCATAATTGACCAAGTGTTTAGACCAGGGGGCTCATAGATTACATCACCCTGAATTATGATCCTGTGATCTTTATCTGGGGTTGTTTGTGTTTCTGTAGAGCACACAAACACTGCCCTATCTGCAGGCAGGTACTTGCCTACAAACTAACTTGATGGCGTTCTTTCCTATGCTGGGCCTTCTGAAGGAAGTCTGATGCATATGGATGTAGGTAGTCTTAGTTTCTTCTCACCTGCATCTTAATGATCAGGGCAGTTCAACGTTATTTGGGAATATTTCTTAGAAGTTTTACTTGTTAGTTGTTTGGTACATTTTCCTTAAGCTCATTAAGCAATTACTCACTGTTCTGTCACTCCTCTGACAGAGGCTGAATACAGCACAGCTTTTTTTTCCCGTCTGGTGCTAAGTACATATTTGCACAGCCTTTTTCTTTTTGTTTTATCTGGTGATGCTATTTTCTTTCCTCACAAATGGATACTTCCTTTGCTTCTCACCCTTCTTTCTCCTCACCCTCTCTACCCCCCCACATGCCTTTGGTGCCAGGATGGCAGCTCTAAGACTGCTGGTAGTCCCTTGGCTGCTGCAAATCAAGGACTTTAATCACAGTGTGATGCCATCATGTGAGCAAATATGATATTGATGGTGTTGGCTGTTTTTTTAAAAATTAAAATGTTAAAAATTTATCTTTTTGGGGGGTTGTTACATATTAATGTGTGGTAATTTGAATATGTGCTAATACTTTTTGCATTTGGAATGCTTAATTGATAAAGATTATGTGGATAAAGATCTATAATTAACTGATAAACATTGAAACATTAACAGATAAAGATTTATATTGTTCCTGAGAAAAATGATAAGAGTTTTTCCTCTCTGCTGCACCCTTTTAAGGAGCGATAAAGGAAGAAGAATAAGAATATGGCATTTAGTGCAGCTTAAATGTAACTTGCTTTCTCATGTTATTGCTGAATTGAGGTAATTAAACTTTGCACAAACTTCTAAAAATTATTTTTGAAAGAGACACAAGTTAATTTCAGCTTAATTGTTATACTTTATTTTTGGGACCTAGAATTCCCATAATCAAGGATCAAAGCAGACAGACAGTTTTCCTTCAGCTGGAAATCAGCAGACACCACAGCTTGCATAACAAAAGATCAGAGATTAAAGACTGTGCAGTCTGTCTTCATGAGACTAAAAATTTGCTCACATATGAGGGAGTCCATCAGAGCTTGTCTAAGAGTTGTGTGTGACAGGAAATACACTAATTTTATAGGCAGAGTAGTTAAACAGATTTTCCTACCAAATCAAAAGTAGAAGGATAATTAGATCCAAATCCACCCACCTGTGGGACTTCAGAGAAAACACCCCCCTTGACTCTGCATCTGGGAATAGCCTGTCAGACCTGCAGACATCACTCCTGCTGACCCCACCCTGCACTCACCAGACTGTGCTGCAACTCTCCTAAGAAGGTTGCAGCCCTTGACTCCAAAGGGCCAAGGGCTTGGCTCACTGCTATCTGTTTACTCTCAGTGGCACACTGAACCTTCCTTATTATTATGCCAGTGCCAAATCCATCCCACATTTTAAAATACATCTTGTATGCCACTGTTTTCAACCATTGTTTCCTTTTTCTCAGCTTTTTAAAAAGGCTATTCAATACGTATGTCTTGAATTAGTACTCCTGCAGAACAATGCACGGGTGTAATGATCAGTACAGTCCTAATGATGTTGCTCCTTTAGCCTCTGTGCTGTAGGTATTTGCAATGCAGAATGTATTTATGATCACTTCTCCCAGTGGAAAGAGTGAGAACTTATTAGTAACGTACGGACTACTTACCAGGTTTTTCTTTTCACTGTGATAATCTACTCCTCAGCCAAGGCTTTTGCAGTCATCCAGATGAGTATGCTATCTCTCACTAGTTATGTTTCAACATTAAATTCATGCCTTTGTACCTCTAAATGTCTAAGTCTTGAATCAACTACACTGCTTGCAGAATATCAGTGTAATCCCCAGGGTCTCAGATACTTTTTAAAAGGGAGGACATCTCACCTCCCCACCAGAACCTGTGTTTTGTAAGGAAAACAGGACTGTCTCATTAGCACAGAACCAGTGTGGTTTCAACATACCAGCATGTGCTGCTGCCAACCCTTTATCCTCCCAGAAGGATTGTTAAGCACTGGCATGGCCTGCCCAGGGAGTGGAGTGGTAGAATCACCATCTCTGGAAGTGTCCAAGAAATGACTGGATGTGGAATATACTACTATGGTTATGTTGGCATGGTGGTGTTCAGTCAAAGGTTGGACTCCATGACCTTGGAGGTCTTTTTCAAAACCTTGTTGATTCTGTGATTCTATGATTCTATGACTGTCCAGTCTTTCATGTCTTAACAGTAATCACCATATTCACCAATTCCCTTTCCCATCACAGCTGTGCCTAGGAAGGCTGGCTGTGTTCAGGCAAATGCCAGTGGCAGGTCCCAGCTCTTCCTGAAGGCATCTCTGGTGACTTCTAACAGTGTGGTGGAATATGTCTGTGCCACTGGTCTCTCTGACTTCAGGCTCACCTGCAAAGAGAAGGGCCCTTCTGACATGACCAGAATAAACAGAGGTGATAATTCTGTGATTACATCCAAAGCAGTCAAAACTGGAGCCCCAGCATATCTGAACATACAACATGGGCACCCTTCCCCTGGGGTTTTGGCTCTCTACTGTTGAAGAAGCACAACTCATACTCCCTTCATTTTATTTCTTAAAGCCAAAAAAAAATCCCTGTCTACTTGCCTTAAAACATTATTGTGGCATGACTAATTTAACCTAGATTTTTGGGTTTTTTTTAAATTCTTGGTAACTAACTGTATGATTAACTTAAGAAATCAGGTCCAAAACAGGCAGCTACATTACCTTTGATCTCCCTAACCTGTGCTCGAAACAACAACCTATTTGGGCACACTCAAGTTTAACTTTCCCTGGCACCATTGGCTAGAGTCACTTTGGTTGGAGAAATATCTTCAGGAAACATTGATTTAAACAAAAAGAAAAAAGATCAGTCATACTGCTCTGCTAATTACATTTGCCATATTAATGGCACAGACCGCTCATTTTCAGGCTCTGTTGGAAAGATTACCCAGTGAGGTGTTATCCTTCCAGTACAGTGTCAGATGTCACCCTGTGGGATATTAAAGCCAAGTCAAGATTGCGCTGAAAAATATTTTTTCCCTTCTGTACAGTAACACATACAGCACTAGATTGCATTAAAAGAAATCCCTTTGCAGAAGAAATGTTAATGTGGGCTGCCAAATGGGAAAGATTTTCCATAGTTCACTGTTAATGTAAGACCTCAGTTCTTGTGGAACATGCTGTCCTCTAATGAACAGCTCCTTAATGAGAGCAGAGAATCAGGGTTTCACATCTAGACAAATGACAGCAAAGTTTGGAAGGTGTTGTTTCTGTTTTTCTGTCTTATTCTTTTTAATACAGGCTCTAATTGGCCTTAAATAAATGTGAGTACAACACAATAGATTTATGATGTTTTTTGTGAAGCAAAACCAGATCTCAGGCATTCAGGGAAACAGACTCTCCTTTTATGAAGTAATTATGATTTAGTGTTTACTCTCTCCCCATAGAGTCTGTGGGTTGCCTTTAAAGTGGCTCTGGGATGAATGTCAGAAGTGGAATTTACCTTTTCAACATGTAAAATGTAGAAGACATATATTATTTTTGTGAGTAATATTTCTTCTCTGCTGTTACATTGGTTGGTTGGTTGGTTTTTTTCCTGAAAAAACACCAATAAATTATCCCCAGTGGACAGGTTGCTGCATCATCAGAAAATCGTTGTTTGGAAAAGTGTGGGGAAGTTTCTAAAATTCAGGTATCTCTTCCAGTAGCAGCAATACTCCTCCAAGTTTCACTTCAGTCTTTCAGTTGGAAATCAAGTTTTAGTTGATTTAAAAGAATGTAAATTAAATACGGAAGGTGACACCACCACACAGGCTTGCCTTTAGATTTGTTTCATGTTGTTGGGAGAAGACTTGGGAGCATGCTCCCTTTGGGGTTTAATTTCACAAGGGTGTGACCCGGCTCCAGGATTTCAGTGGGAGCTCATTCTGCCACACAGCACTGGCTCAGCAATGTTGCTCTGGAAGCACAACTGGACAGTTTGCTACCAGCTCTCAACCTGACCTTTTCCAGAGGTCCTAGGAAATGAGGCATATCTCTCCCTCTTGCACTCTCTGCTCTTTGTTCATTGAATCATCCTGCACATTCAGCAACCCACCTGAATGGCATGCAGGAGCTGTGTGCTCAGCAAACCCAGCACGTCACTCCAGTCTGAACAGCTCTCACAGACATCCTTCCAAAAAACAGTCTCCTCATTGCTAATTTCATACCTGCACAATTTCTTTTTTAAGCTCTTTTCCCTTCCCTGATACCAAACTCAGAAACATTGGGTAGAATTTAGGAATGGTTTAGGGGGGGGAGCCACCAAGCAATGAAAAAGATAGAAATTGCAAATAATTGCAATAGCATGGCAGTGTACATGTACTTCAGCTGCAGTGTAAGGTGGACTGTGGGCTACCTGTGAATTTGACAGAGCTGCAGGAGTTCAAGTCATATGTTCATGCAGTCTAGGAGATTTCTTCTACTTTGCAGCCTTCCAAGCACACAACCAGGGCTGCATCAAAAGAAATGTCGCCAGCAGGTTGAGGGAGGTGATTCTCCCCCTCTCTGCTCTCATGAGAGCCCACCTGGAATGCTGCATCCATCTCTGGGGTCCCCAACACAGGAAGGACACTGACCTGCTGGAGTGTCTCCAGAGGAGGGCCAGAAGAATGATCAGAGGGCTGGAGCACCCATTCTGTGCAGACAGGCTGAGACAGTTGAGGTTGTTCAGCCTGGAGAAGAAAAGGCTTCAAGGAGACCTTAGAGCAGCCTTCCATTACATTAGGGGGGACTTTTTACAAGGGCATGTAGTGACAAGACAAGGGATAATGGCTTCAAACTGTAAGAGGGTGGGTTTAGATTAGATATCAGGAAGGAATTCATCACTGTGAGAGTGGTGAGAGGCTGGCATGGGCTGCCCAGAGAGGTTGTGGATACCCCATCCCTAGAAGTGCTCAAGGTCAGTGAAAGGTGTTCCTGCTCATGGCATGGGGGTTGGAACAAGATGACATTTAAGGTCCCTTCCAACCCAAACCATTCTACATTTTTATGATCTCCAAAAACCCAGGGACATTGAAAAAGTGTGTTTAAACCCTGAGGGAATGTATCAATAAAAAGTTCAGAAAAGCTATTATCCTCAGAAACAAAGGGAGAGATGCAAAGAACACAGACAAATGGTGAACCTGCATCACCTCTTGGTTGTGCATAGCAGAGGATGAATCTAACGTAGATCAATAAACTGAAACACTGACTCATTAAAACCCAGCGTAAAATTCAAGTGGTTTATCCAGGAAGATAGCTGATAGAAGACATTGATTAAAAAAATATGCTCAGTGCATATGGAGCATGAAAATTGGAGCTCTCTCCCACTATACTCTAGTAGTATTTGTCAGAAGCAATTTTAAATTCACACAGCATTGCTACAAACAACAGTGGGTGGTCAATAGAGCTGAAGGAGCACTCTTGGAAACCCACACCACAAAGAACGTTGATCCTTTCAGGGAGGAGCGCCAGGACTCAAGGGTGCAAAGCACAGCCCAGCTTACATATTTTAGGGTGATGCTGCTGGCTCCCACCCACAAAAACTGAGGGGATTGCAGGCCTATGTGACCTACGTGGGCCACATGTTCACTAGCTCTCAAATTAAAGGGCAAGGGTGGTTTCCAGCATTTTCAGTATTACAAGCCTTGGTGATTCTCAGGAACACACTTATCTATTTATCTCACCCAGGTGATTTGCATCCACACGCTCAAGTTGCGTTTTTGCCACCACCCCAGTTGTGCAAGCACCAGCCTGAGGAGTGATTACTAATTCTAATATGTTTTATTTACGACAAATACTGATGCAATTACTTGGTGTGATGGACAAGGCAAACAGGACACCAGTCAAGCAAGTTTTTGGAAGAGTTTCAACATCTGATGTGTCTTGGAAAACATTCCTGCTGCGTGGGACTCAATAACCAGCAGGACAATTAATGGTGTTTGGAAAGTCACACAGAAGGAGCACACTCGCAGATCTGGAGGGTCTGAGGAAGGTGGTGATGCAGCTCAAAGAGTAAGTCTGGGATGAAAACTGCATTTGATGAAAGAAAAGAGATGGCTATATAAGAGAATTACCTGAGTCTGAATCCACTGAAGAGGAGCAGAAGAAGAGAGAAGGCATTACAAATGTGGAATGGCAGTGAAAAGTTAAATCTAAATTGTTATAGAAGACCTATAGCTAATTCTCTTTAGAAATACATATGAACATAAACTGAAACTTGAATATAAAGATTACCAATGTTATTGCAGTTCATCAAGAAATGTATAAACACAAAAAGCAAAGTAATTAACTTCATGGTTGGGTTTTTTTTTAAGAACCCACAGACCCACTGGAGTTGCCCTTCCTGTTTTAAGTGGAATTCAACCTGTTGCACCTGAAACTATTTTGCTTCCCTGTTCCTACACCATCTGTGCCTGATAATGACCCAGATGAACTTTTATTGCCATCCTACATCAGCACCCAGTAGTTTTAATGATATCTTTCCCATCTGTCTGCAATATGTTTATACATTACATTTCTTTCAGGTACATTATTACTACCCTATATTTATTCTTATGTCATCTCAGCGGCTTATAATTAACCATTGTGTTCATATTGTCTTTTATTTCAATATATTTCTATGGTGATAAATGTGTATGGGATGCATTAGGGAGTTTGGTGAAAGGAGTTGAAATATATTTCCCTTACTTGCTGTGGAAATAACAGTTTGCAAATGGTGGCTTTGCTGCTGTGAATTTCCCTTAAGAAGGCGTGTATCAGTCCTGGGTGGGGAGTGCTGTATCCTAACCCCAGCACAACCCACTCTAACCCAGCACTCTCACTCACCTCTTCCTGGTAAACTATAATTATTTTAAATTTCTGGAAATGTTGACACTGTGGAAGAAAGAAAGATCTCATGTGCTTTTCCCGTCTCCTTCCCCATTTGGGTGTGAGGGGAGAAAACTGAAAGCTACAGTATTTACTTGTTTTAAGAAAAATGATCTTTTATTTATTTCCTGAACAGTGTGTACTGTATTCTGTAGATTTAGTAGGGCTGTATAAAATAGCACGCTAATGTAGTTCAGGGGTATTTTTGGTCACTAAAATAAGGGAAGGGAAAGTAAAATCCTGAAAACAGAAAGTATTATAGAGTTCATATATAAAAAAATGCAAGGGTATTTTATAGAAAGCTAATAATGTAGCCACTGTAAACCCTCAGGTTTCTATAGAAAAATTCTGGAAAATCATGATGATGTTCACAGGTGCCTCTGTGCACTTCTGTGTGTTGTTAATATTGTAGTTAGTGTAGCATCATATTAAAAATCAGCATTAAATTTCATCTGTGTCATACAGGAATTGGAATGACAATATAACAGGATTTTGAAAAAAGTAGCTCAATTTGATGTGGTAACCATAAAAAATAATAGCTGAACATGCAACAGGAAAGTCTAATTTCAAACCATATTCTAAATATCTCTTCGGTGACTTTACTGTGTTAATGTATTTCACGTAGTAATTTTTTCATTTTTTTTCCTGAAATTTCCCTTAATTTCTGTATTAAGCCCAAGGCATAGGTATAGAGGGAAAAGAGGGGTGAATATTTTCTCAAAACCACTTTTTGCTGCTGGCTTTGACATCTATAGCCAGGGTAGGACAGATAAGAACAGGTCAGTGAAACTGGATTATGGCAGGAGGATACGGAAAAACATTCTCCTGAATGCTTAGGACCCAACACACCTACTATTTGGCAAAAACGTTAATCTTTAGTGAAAAAAAAATTAAAACATAAATAAATAAAAAAGAGGATCTTAGGTGCTGTTTCAATAAAGGCAGCTCATCTAGCTGGAAAGATGGATATCTTCATCTTTGGCTTATGGCCAAAGAGGTGACAGTCCCAGCTGCAGGACCCAATGAGGGCCATGTGAAAAAGACTAACACAGGGAGTCAGGAGAGCTTTGGAAGCCAGGTAGAGCATTTTGAGATGTATAAAAGAGGGTGGTGAACCTGAAAGGAATAGAAATAATGAGTATGTGGTCTGCTGTGTGAAGGACCCTTTTGGTAGTTATAGTAAAATTAAAATTTTGGAATATGCTTTCAGAAGAATCTCAGAATATAATTGTAGCACCTGAACAAGAAAATAAACAGCTGGCAAACAGGATAAGTCAAGATCAGAGTTTTAAATTATATGATTTTTACACAAAAAAATTAAAACAATTCAGAGGCCAAATTAAAGCAATCATATTGGTTTTGTACTTACATGGCCAACTAAGCTTGAAAAATTGAACCTTCCAGACAAAGCATATCAGACTGCCACTTTAACAATGGTCTGAAAAAGGCAGGCTCTTTTTTAGAAAACCTAACTGAGAACAAATATCAGAATGGCTTTATGCATT
Organism: Eopsaltria australis; assembly: GCA_034509425.1. Lineage (NCBI taxonomy): Eukaryota > Metazoa > Chordata > Aves > Passeriformes > Petroicidae > Eopsaltria > Eopsaltria australis. The sequence continues at coordinate 1,533,904 of JAVTVJ010011974.1, forward strand.
GAGGCAATGTGTTTCATGAGGGAGAGATAAGCATGGAGAGAAGGGACAAAGTGTCCCTATGTAACTGGAGCCAAACAATGTCACTCCTAAGAAAACAAGTGTTATTGAATTTTCAATAGCACTTTAGGAAGGCAAGACAAGACCTTGAGAATAATTACTTTTGATAATTTTATTCCCCAAGCAAGCAAGGAATTAAAACACAAAAAATAACATTGAACAGAATTTTAACTTTTTTTTTCTCTACTTGCTAAATCAAACTGTGAAAACCATGGGACAATGGAACAAGAAAGCTTTGGTGAAACCCCAGACGCAGCATTTGACACTTGTAAGGAAAAATGTCAGAAGACTTCCCTTGCACCTGGGGGAAATTTGAAACCATGTTTGTCATTTTTCAGAAAGGTGCTCCAGCTGTCTGACCAGGCAGCCAGGAGGGCCAGCCATGTCCTGGGGTGCATCAGGCACAGCATCGCAGCTGGGCAAGGGAGGGGATTGTCCCGCTCTGCTCTGAGCTGGGGCGGCCTCACCTCGAGTGCTGGGGGCAGTTTTGGGTGCCACAATATGAAAAAGACAATAAACTGGTAGAGAGTGTCCAAAGGAGGGCCATGAGGATGGTGAAAGGCCTTGAGGGGAAGTTGTAAGAGGAGGAGCTGAGGTCTCTGAGTCTGTTCAGCATGGAGGAGACTGAGGGGAGACCTCATTGCAATTTTCTCATGAGGGGAAGCAGAGGGGCAGACACTGTTCTCTTCTCTCTGGTGACCAGTGACAGATTCTGGAAAATGGCATGAAGCTGAGTCAGGGGAGGTTTAGGTCAGATATCAGGAAAATAGGCACAAGTAGGCAAATAAAGTTCCCCCTGCTCTGATAACAGGAGTCCAACAGAGATAGACTTTAGCATTATGAAATACATACACTCCCTTCAGGAACGATGTCAGATATTTGGAATATTCTGCCAGGCAGAGAATAACTGAGATGAACTTGCCAATTTATCTGTGCTACTTTTGAAGAGAATTTGTTCTGGAAGTTCCCAAAACCTTTTCACTCTCTGACTCCAGCACTGTGTGAAATAAAATCAGGGGTTTTTATTCATTACTGATTTTCCATCAGGGATAATTAACTTCATAACCTCGCCAAGCCTGCATGCATGTGTGTGTGTATGTCTTTCCTCCTCATAAGCCAACATCCCTGATACATAGATAATTTATGAAAACAGAGTAGACGCTTTTTAATAATTAAGTAATAGATAATAGGAGGGGACTTTTTCCAACAATGTACAGTGGCTTTGAAGTAGAATACAACACTGTAAGGTTAGTGGCTGTGGATAAATTACATTTCAAAAAAGAAAACCTGAAGAAAGACGCTACACTTATACTGTATTATTAAGTAAATTAAAACACTGAAAAGGTTCTTTTCATTTTGCAATGCGTGCACTTCATTGCAGTAACATGTGAGCAGTAGTTCTGTGGCAAAAAGCCAATTGACTGCCCCAGAGTAAATCACATAGCATCAACACGACCCATTCTCTCTAAATTACAGGGCAAACAATAACACAGGTAAAATTAGCCCCGGCCGTAATTATATAGCAGAATTGTGCCGAGGACGCAGAATGATAAACGGCAAACGCAGAGTGTGTTGTGTCATATCGTGTAATCTCTCCTGCTGCAGAGTTGAAAAACAAAGGGAGAGTTGTGCCTTGTTTGTCTAACATGCTCTATATCACAAATTAGAAATCCTTCCTAATTAAGATATTGTTAAATTTCCTTTGTTAACAATTTTTTAACAATGTTAATTAGTGATCATTGATGACATTTTAACAATGTTAATTAGTGATCATTGTTCATCTAACAAACAATTAGGGTGATTTGCACTGCAGTTCTCAGACGCAGAAGTGCATCCCAGAGCCTTCCTGCCTTTTTACCCCCAGGCTGCTTGAGCTGAGGGAGGGCATCTGGGAATGCTAATGCAATACATAGCCACTCATTTAGCAGAAGCACTGCAAGGAAAATCATGTCTGGCTTATGAACGTTTAATAGTTCGAAACAGCTGTAGCTTCACAAGGGTGTTCTCATCATACAAGTGCTCCATGAGGTCACTCGGGCCATTTTTACACTAATGTAATATAATACAATACTAGAGGTACACGGACATTCATTTCCCACTATTCCATTAATTCTCATCTAGCTGTGCAGTTGGCAGTGGCTCTCAGAGGCCTGAGGTTGTGGTGTCATCTAACTCCAGCCATTTTCTTGTCTATGTGTTGGTGGCAGCAGCAGCAGCAGCGCCTGCTGTGACTCATGTCCCTGATGCCTTCGTGAAAACTGGGACCAAAAGCATCAGAACAGGACCACGTCACATTTACAACGCCAGCTTTGGGAGTTGCAATATCACTTTGATGTGTACGAAACGTCCCTGAGAAAGAAGGATGTTAGTGTCAAGGGTTATGAAGGAGTTTGAGAAATCAGCTTGTCAGTTAGACCACAGGAGCACAGAAATTGGACTGCATTTCCTGGCAGAGACAAGTGGAGGGCTACAGGCTCTGACAGATGTCAGGCTTGATGCACGCTTCCTCTCCATAGTGGTCAAAGGATTATCTCTGGCTGGAGCCAAAAGATATCTCTTCTACCCGAGAACTTCAGGGGAAGTTGGGTTAAATGCTGGTTCAATTAAAAAAATAAAACAACCAACCAAAAAACAGACTTGCACTGAGGACAACAGACAGTCTGGAGGTTGAGCAGTGGGATAATATTGCTTGAGACATCTCCTGCTGTTGTCCTGCTGCCAGTGATAGCAGCATTGGAGCAGTCAGAGGCAGGGCTGCCACACAAGCTTTGGGCAGTAACACTGTCAGGGCACCAGCAGCCATCTATGCTATCACTGTGCCTCTGATCCAGATAAGGCTAGACAGCCTGGGTGATAAGACATTAACGTACAGAGTATGTCAGTGCTCCTACAGTGAGCACTGATGGTGGGCCAACAGAGTAGCTGTGCACTGTGGAAGGTCCTCAGCATGGATTTTGCTGCTGGGAGTGTTACCATGCTTACCACAGCACTTAGAAAGAGGCATAAATGCACTTTTCTGTGAGCCTTGCCTCAGCAAACATGCTTGAACCCTGCTGCATTGCAATTTAATTTCTTATTTTATATATTTTTTATGGCCATGAATACCTGCTGTCCACCCGTAGCTCAGTTATGCAATTTATCTATCTTTTCTTCATGCTCAGAGTTTATTCCCTCTGTGATATGTACACTGAATTGTTTGCATGTTGCTATACATAAACGTTTCTGCAGAAAATGGTAGATGGAAACGAGTGCCAGAACCCATGCAACAAGTTCTAAATGATAATTGCAGATTTAGAAAATTATTGTTAATGCAGGGCTGACATAACAGACGTGTTCTTGCATTGTCCAGGTTAGTGGATGGCATTGATATGATTAGATTATAAGAGTGAGCCATTAATCCCTCCTTTTCCTGATTCTTATTGACAAAATTGGAGTGTAAACTAACACTAACCTACACAGTTCCAGCTACATTCTCATGAATATACATGCATCAGTCCATCAAATTTACATTTATAAAATGCCCTTCAGTCAAGGACCTCAGAATGCAAGAGGCAATCAATATAAAAATGAAATTGTTAAGCTTGATTTAGTAAGAAAAATTCAGCTTAGGAATTCCAAGATTTTTCTGCTGGCACTTTCTACAGCTGGGGCTGGGTAGGATATGCCTGAGTTATGTCTTTCACCTCACCACTTGGTCTTGTGGTTTGTGTGCAAATCTAAGCGCTGATAGAAGAAAAGGATTAGTAGCACTTGCTAGGATCAAGCTCTGTACCTGTTTTTGCAGCAAAGTAGGGCTCTTTTTCCTCACCGTTTCCTGGGAATGGCTGTATGTATGGTTTCCAGCTACTCTAAGACAGGTAGCAGTTTAGAAAGGCCACTAAATGGCTGCAGGGAAAGGATGTGAAGCTGCTTGCCTCACTTTATGCACAAAAATCAGACACCAATCCTTGGAGAAAGAGCCAAATGTGCTATTTGTTATGACAGTGAAATGCTCCCAGTTTTCCAAGCCAAGAACCCACAACTGCGAACCTAAAATCACATTTTAAAGAGGAAATGCATTTCGATGCTGCAGGGCTCATCCTTTGGGCAGAAGGATCTAACTTTAAACATCCACGTTTGGTGAGGTGAGAGAAGGAACTGAGAAAAACTTGCTTGTATTTCTAGGTACCTTTTTTCCATAGGAAATTTTATTACTGTTTGTATTATGGATTGTGATTGTCAGACCCAGATATGAAAGTCAAAATATATTTTGACTTCCATGGGAGCAGGTGGGAATTGTAAACTGATTTTCACCTTTAAAAGATTACCAGTCTCATTGCTAAGTTAGATTAATTTGTTCTGTTGTTGTGACTTTGCTGTGTTCTAGATTCCAAGTAACTGCGATTTCTTTTTCCAAAACAGAAGTAGGTATCCCTAAGGGAAAGTGTAAATGTTTTGTGAAGATGACACTGACAATATGCTAGCTGTGGGGGAGTGGGCTATAATTAGAGACCCATTTGCACCCAGTAATTTTTTTGTTATCGTTTGTAAGTGACAGTAAAGTGTGCTGCATTTCCACCATCCTGTGGATTTACACATTTACTAATTCTATGAATCTTCACACTCCTCAAGTCCGTTATTTCTGGCATCATTATGTGACTGGTTTCTAAGCAGAATATTCCCAAGAGCCACAGCAGAAACATAGGACACCTCAGCTGTAGAAAAAGGCTAAAAATTCTCTTTGTGCTCAGACTAGCTGACTTTGTTTGCTGGCCAGAAGTCATCAGTAAGCATTACCTACACAGCACCTCCATGACCACTGTCTTGTGTTGTAATATTAAAACAGGCTTTGCTGACATTAGGTAAAGGTAGCAGCAAAAGGTAGCAAGCAAAGGAAGAAAAAGGTTCCTCAGAAGTTTATCTGCTTCTTTTGTATTTCCTCATGTACACTTGCTCCTGAAAAGCTGTTGGACTCTCTTCCTAAGGTTTAGAGATTGATGAGTCTGAAGGGGTTGAAGACCAGGACAAGGGAACATCCTTTATTTTGCCCCAGTGAATCTATTGCCCCTATTTATCTGATTTTACAAAAAATCAGGCAAATACCAGAAAGGCAAATACCATCTATGCAGACATGCATTTTTCGAGGTTACACTCAGGGCCGCTCAAGCAGACTGAGAGTGAAATCATCAAAGATCTGCTGGATCTGGGTATTTTAGTGACTTGAGCTGCATGGATGCTACAGTGGAGATGTAACACCAGCCAGTTAGCACTGGTTAAATACCAGCAGTTGCACAGAGGCTCCTGGCTGGCAGGATAAATTTAAGCTTCCCCTGACACCTGCAGTTCCACTGGGAACGGCTGTTATGCACTTTCATGCAAAATATTCAACTTAACTGGAATTAGTTGCTTTCACTAAAAACTAACAAGTCATTGAAAAAATTAATTAAAACCAAACCAAACAAACTACAAAACACACGCACAAAAAAACAAATCCCAAAAAACCCAACCCAAGCCAAAATATGTTGGTGCAAGTGACTTGCACATTGCAGTATTTTATGATAAATCTTACATTCTTGGTCATTCTCCAGCTGGAGCATAAAGGAGGAAAGCACAGGAAAAATGCAGCATTTAGATCCACATCACAGGGTGAAATGCTGATAAATGGTCAAGAAAATTCCAGTAGATGTGTGTATTTGTTTTCTTAAGCAGAGATAGATAAATAGTGTAATGTAAGAAATCTATATCTGCTATTTTCTGTTTGGACAGAGAGCTACATCTCCTTCTAAATTCAATTCTTTAATCAGTAGAAACTGTACCTCATAGCACAAACAAAATATGCTATTCTATGTTTTTATATTTAATGCCAGATACATAAAATCTCTGGAATATAAGAAGCTGACTTGAAACATACAGTTGTGTTGTTTGCTCTCCCCTGTTCTTTCTTCTCTCTTGGCTTTGAAGGCTGCTGCTTGGGAAAACATATGGAACATTCCTTCTGAATGAAATACTGCTATTTTATATTGTATGAATTTATGAGTGGATAATTATGTTCTAATTCCTCCTAAGCGGCCCTCTCCTGTTCTTCTCTCTTCTGCTCTGCTCCATCTTCCTGAGCTTCACTACACTTTTCCACCCAGCTCCCACTCTTATTTTTTCACCAGATTTTATCTCTTCAGATCCCACTGCTACTTTGTTCACCCTTCCTGACTTCGTAGAGTCCCACCTTATAGCCCTTCCTCCATGCATGACGCCTCCTCTTCACCACATCTTGCCCTGGCCTGTTTCCACCTCCCTCCCTCTCTCTCTCTGTTGCCCTGTGGTCTTCCTTGCTCTGCTTTTTTTTTTTTTTTTTTTTCTTCTTCTCTTAAGTTTCCTTTCTTCTGCTGTCATGCATGACATATAGCTGGAGACCACCTGCCTTATCAGGAAGGCAGGTATTTTAGGAAGGCCCTAGTTAGCTTTATGGTCCATGGGCTGCCTGGCACCAGCCCATAATAGGCTTTACCTATATAGAAAATTAAAATGTAGCACGGAAATATTCAGTCCATCATGTTACTATGCAAAGTGTCATCTGGTGGCTCATCTTATCAAGAAAATTGCCCAGCACCATCACAGTTTTCTTCGGTCTTTACAGTCTGGTCATTGCCTCATTTTCAGTCAGGAAGGATTTTCTTAAACAATAAAACTATCCATAATGAGTCTGCTCCCTAAATTATACTCAGGCATGCAATCTCTCACTCTAATTTTGAAACCTGATTGTCTAAATGAAGGCACCCAGTTCTAAGTTTTAATTTTCAGGCAGGCATTTAAGCACCCAAATACCCATTTTATTCCCCTAAGTGCTGATCTGAGCACTCCAATACAGCAGGTGAATGGGCACCCTCACCTAACCTGAAAAGTTCGTCGGCGTTGTTCTGTCTCATTGAATGCAGAAGTGTGATGCTGCTCATTGCCCTGTGCCACCAGCACCCTCCTCTGTGACACTGCTGCTCCTCCAGCACGGCCCATCGCTTGGCTGGGTGCTGCAGATGTGTCCCCGTGCAGCATCCCAGTGTCCCTCACGGGGACAGGCTCCACTGGCATCTACCACACCGCGGAGCTCGGGCTTGTTTGGCAGGAATAGCACAAACTGGAAGGTGTCTGAAAGACGGCACGAGTGCTTTTGGCTTCGCAGCAAAGTTTCCACCTTTGGGAGCAGCCGCTGAGCCCCACAGCCCATGAGACTTGATGCTCACAGCAGCACCCAGGAGCGGCACTTCGCAGCTGGACTTGGGGTTTGTTGCCTGTAGGAATGCTTCAAGCACCTTCCCAGCCAGTGTGATAACCTCTCCAGCACCGCCCCAGCTGCTTTGCAAATAAAATCTGAAAACCCCGATCATCCCACTGCTCCCGGGCGACGGCCAGCCGCACTCCGAACAGGATTGCGAGAACGGCCACGCCTGGTGCAGGTGGGCAGCAGGAGGGCTCGGCTGAGCGCTGCGGAGCTGGGCCGGCCCCGCAGGCAGGGGATGGCCCGAGCTGGCCCGGAACAGCCCCAGACTGAAGCTCTGAAGCGCAGGGGTCGCACACAGCGGCGCGGAGAGCTCCCGCCCCGGCACAATGCGGTGGGAGATACGCAGGCGGCCGTGCCGAGGCAGCAATCATATTCTTTGTTCCCCAGTTTAATGGAAGCCTCCTCCAAAGCTCCCAGCGGCTGATTTAAATCACAATAAGGCGCTGACTCCGGCTCACAAAAAAAAAAAAAAAAAAAAAGGAAACAGACATTTATGGTTTAAATCTGGTCTGACACCTGACCTTAACTGTGACTGCTGTGCCAGCAAACAGCAACAACAACAACAAAAAAAGGCTCAATTTAAAGCCTGTTCTTGTTAACGCGGAGTGTTAGATATAACTGTGAAATTCCGGCTTTTGTGGGGTTAATTGCATAACTCTTTGCTGTGCTTTAACAAGATGTTTTGTAGCTGAATAGCTGTGATTTCCTTTGTTTCTTTCTGTGGGCCGAAGGTAGTTTAAGAGGGGAAATTAGCCATTTAATTATTATGAGTGCAGGAGAAGTAAAAAGACCATATGGTTTGCTGTTGAAATTAGTCACAAGAAACTTTTCTCTTTTTTTTAAATAATATGTGATATTTTTAACAAGCAGATGTGAAGCCACGGCGTCTCCCACAAGAGCTTTGCCAGGCTTATCTATTGTACCAAGTGCTGCAGGGGGGTATTTTTAGCACAGGGGGTCGTTGCACGGAGGAAGAGGGTGAGGAGGAGTGGTGGCAAGGCAAGCTGGAGGCACAGCAGGGTCAGCAGGGGCTAGACCCTGATCCCAGCGCGGCTGCTGCTCTTCTGTGGGACTCGGGGTCCCAGACCAGCACTGGAAAGGAAGCTGAGCACAGGCCTCTGCTGCAGGGTATCTGCTCTATTCCTTGCTGTCTTGAGCACCTGAGCATCTCTTCACTGGCTCTTCGTGCCCCAGCAGGTGTCTTTCAAAAAGGCCTATGTTCCTCTACTGGCTTGCTTCCTGTCCTGATTCCCCCTCCAGTTCCTCACGGGCAGCCCCGAAGCCTTTTTTCTGTCTTTCCACAACTCACTCACCGTTCTAGGCTAGTCACTA
>JAVTVJ010011975.1:0-32243 GCA_034509425.1 Eopsaltria australis
GGAGTACTGGATGTGGATCCACCCTACACCCCCTCAAGCTGATTCCTCCATCCAGAAAGGCTCCGAAACTCCAATCCAAATGGAACAAAAACACAATCCAAGCCTCCTCCCAGCGGTCCCGCCAAGCCCTGAGCTCCCGTTTGTGTCTCCCGCAGGTGGATCCGTGGGGAACACTTCAGGTACAAGTTCAGCCAGCCCGGCGGGAAGCACGCCAGCCAGGGCAAGTGGTGGATCCGGAGGAGGATCGGCCCCTACTTCCCGCCCGTGAACCTGCAGGGCCTGAGGAAGTTCTTTGAGGACAGGAATTGGCCTCATCCCGCGCAGAAATGAGGGAAAAGGACAGCCAGGACCAGCTGGGAAGAGGGAGAAGGGGCAGCTCCCTTCCAAACACCTCCTGCCTCTCTGGTTTTTTATCCATATCCTTGTTTTCCAGAAGATTCCCAGCTAATTTGCTTCGTGAGCTGCTTTTGCTCACCTCACTGATCGATTTATTATCCAGGGCTGCTCCAGTCAGGAATTCCTCTGGAATTGGGGAAAAAGCAGGCAAATAACCACGATTGGTTTGGGGGGAGGTTTTGGTGGTGCCGAAAGCAGCTGAACGTGGGTTTGAAATAAAAACGGGAAGAAAAACCCTGGGATCTCTGGAACTGTGGATGCAGGCACAGGAATCCCCTTTTCCATGTTTTTTTCCCACCTTTTTGACCAAAAAAGTTCCAAACGGGCACCACTGAGAGCGCATTCCTGGAAAGGGATTAAAGCAAAGAGTTCTGGAATAACCAGCGGGAGCTTCACTGGGTTTTTATTTTCCCTGGAAGTCCTAAAAAGGGGAAAAAAGAGGAAAAAAAAGGAGGAGCTCCAGTGCTCCTGCACCTGGGACGTGGCAGCTCCCGTGGGAATGGGATGGCAGGTGAGGAATGAGGTGAATCTTGGGATTTATTTGTGTTTTCGGGAGGATCTGGTGCCGTGTCCGAGGGTTTGATCCCAATCCCAGGGCTGGGAGAGGGGAATTCTCCCTCCCCTCCTCGCGTAGGTTCAGGGGTGAATTTTAAGGGGTTCCTTTTTTCCCATTTTTCCCAAGATTCCAGCCTGTTGGAAGCACGAGGTCCCCTCACAAGCCCAGCTGGGTTTGCGTTTCTGCCCCTTGGCCGTGGCGAGGTCGGATCCAGCTCATCCCAGCTGCTCTTCTCCCAAAAAAAATTGGAATTCTCCCAGGTTTTTTTAAATCCCACATCCAAATGTCTGTTCCTGGTGGGAGAATGGGAATGGCCAGAAGGGTTTAGCTCATCCCTTGGATGTGGGGAAGGAGGAAATGATCCGTGCTTGTGGCATTTGGGAAGAAGCGGCAGCGTTCGGAGCGGGATGAAGGGGATGATCCCATGGCGAGGGAATGGTGGTGTGGGAGGCTGGATTGGGATATCCAGATATTCCCAGAGCGGCTGGAAAGAACCTTAAAGCTCATCCAGCTCCACCCCTGCCACCTTCCACCATCCCAGGCTGCTCCAAGCCTCATCCAGCCTGGCCTGGGACATTTCCAGGGATCCAGGGGCAGCCACAGCTTCTCTGGGAATCTGTGCCTGACCTTGAATTCCCACTGCAATGGGATTTGAGGCTGGAATTTTCTCTTCCTTCCCTTAAACAACCGGGGATGACAACATCTCCAGTCCCAGCCCGAACAGCCAGAGGGAACTTGTGGGAGCTCTGGAATTGTCCCTGTGGGAGCTCTGGAATTGTCCCTGTGGGAGCTCTGGAATTGTCCCCATGGGAGCTCTGGAATTGTCCCTGTGGGAGCTCTGGAATTGTCCCTGTGGGAGCTCTGGAATTGTCCCCGTGTGAGCTCTGGAATTGTCCCTATGGGAGCTCTGGAATTGTCCCTGTGGGAGCTCTGGAATTGTCCCTGAGTGAGCTCTGGAATTGTCCCCATGGGAGCTCTGGAATTGTCCCTATGGGAGCTCTGGAATTGTCCCCGTGTGAGCTCTGGAATTGTCCCTGTGGGAGCTCTGGAATTGTCCCTATGGGAGCTCTGGAATTGTCCCTATGGGAGCTCTGGAATTGTCCCTGTGGGAGCTCTGGAATTGTCCCCGAGTGAGCTCTGGAACTGTCCCCAAATGAGCTCTGGAATTGTCCCTGTGGGAGCTCTGGAATTGTCCCCATGGGAGCTCTGGAATTGTCCCTGAATAAGCTCTGGAATTGTCCCCGAATGAGCTCTGGAATTGTCCCTGTGGGAACTCTGGAATTGTCCCTGTGGGAGCTCTGGAATTGTCCCTGTGGGAACTCTGGAATTGTTAACGTATTAATTGTTAACGTATTAATTGTTAACGTATTAATTGTTAACGTATTAATTACAATTATCAGTAGGTGTGCCATTAGTAATTCTGCCAGGTTCCGTTCTCCAACATTCCCCTGGCTAAAAACGTGGATTTGGTCGGTGTTTTGGGAATGTGCTGAGGAGCTGCCGGAGATGAGTTTGTGTCCATGGGGGAACCACCAGGAATTATCCCCACCAACCCAGAGATTTCCTCACTCCTTTCATAAATCTCCCCTAGATCTTTAATTCATCAAAGTGATTGATTTTAAAGTAGCCCAAACTCCAGGCTGGGAATCCCCACAGGAAATACCTGCAGCCGTATCCATTCCCTGCTCCCAGCTGCTTGGGAAAAGCTGGCTTTGCTTTAGCCCATATGAAAGGAAAAAGCTTTTTTTTAAAAATTTTTATTTTATTTTTTTTTTCCCCTTCCTGGCAGATTAAGTTTGGCCAAACAATTCCGTGTGAACTGCTGGGCAGGAGGCACGAACCTGTAGGCGAAATTATCCAGCTGCTCCACGTTTAGAGCAGCATGGGATGAATTCCAGCGCCGTGTATTAGTTTCCATTTAATCTGATTATTCCAGGCTGGAGTTCCTGGAGGGTCTTCAGGTTATTGTCAGTCAAAAGAAGCTTTAAAAGCTTCCATTTGCACTCGGCTTTTCCCATTCCCAGTCTATTTTCATTACGGATCGATTTTGATTTTAATGAAAAAATGATTCTCCCAACTCCCTGCTTTTTTTTCTTTTTCTTTGCCCCCCAGTTGGGGTTAAAATCGAAGCCACGGTGGGGTCTTGCCACTCAAAATCCCATTTTCCAGCTTTTCCTGAGGGGGTTGGCTTGGTGCAAGGAGCCTGGGCAGACAACGAGGGGCGGATAATTGGGAAAGGCACCAGGGATGCTCCAGGGATTCTCCATCCCACTCCTCCCCAGGGCTGTGGAGGGAAAAAACCAACAGAGAGGCATCCAAAATGACCCCAAATCCATGTTCTGGATTTGCACGGGGTTTTATGGGGATGTGCCAGTCTGAGCCCCCCAAGTGCCACCCGTGATCCCAGAGCTGGCGCGTGGAGGGACACGGACAACGCCAGCCTGGCCTGGGGGAACAACATCCCTGTCCTGGATCCTCGTCACTGCCCCAAATCCTCACTGGGTTCACGTTTTCCAGGTGAGGAGGAGGGAGCTGAGCTCTGGAATTGTCCCTGTGTGAGCTCTGGAATTGTCCCCATGGGAGCTCTGGAATTGTCCCTGTGGGAGCTCTGGAATTGTCCCTATGGGAGCTCTGGAATTGTCCCCATGTGAGCTCTGGAATTGTCCCTGTGGGAACTCTGGAATTGTCCCCATATGAGCTCTGGAATTGTCCCTGTGGGAGCTCTGGAATAGTCCCCGTGGGAGCTCTGGAATTGTCCCTATGGGAGCTCTGGAATTGTCCCCATGGGAGCTCTGGAATTGTCCCCAAGTGAGCTCTGGAATTGTCCCTATGGGAGCTCTTGGAATTGTCCCCGTGGGGAGCTCTGGAATTGTTCCCCATGTGAGCTCGGAATTGCTCCCCGTGGGAGCTTGGAATTTGTCCCCAATGCTGAGTCTGGAGAATTGTCCCTATGGGAGCTCTGAATTTGTCCCCATTGGAGGAGCCTCTGGGAATGTCCCTGTGTGAGCTCTGGAATTGTCCCCGTGGAGCGCTCTGGGAATTCCCTGTGGGAGCTCTGGAATTGCTCCCCGTGGGAGCTCTGAATTGTCCTGTGGACTCTGAATGTCCCGTGCGGAGCTCGGAATTGTCCTGTTGAGCCTCTTGGAATTGTCCCTATGGGTAGCCTGGGAATTGTCCCTGTGTGAGCTCTGGAGATTGTCCTCATGGGAGTCTCTAGCGAATTGTTCCCTATGGGGAGCTCTGGGCATTGTCCCTGAGTAGCCTCTGAATTGTCCCCGGTGCGGAAGCTCTGGAATTGTCCTGTGGGAGCTCTGGAATTGTCCCTATGGGAGCTCTGGAATTGTCCCTATGGGAGCTCTGGGATTGTCCCTGAGTGAGCTCTGGAATTGTCCCTGTGTGAGCTCTGGAATTGTCCCCGTGGGAGCTCTGGAATTGTCCCTGTGGGAGCTCTGGAATTGTCCCCGTGGGAGCTCTGGAATTGTCCTGTGGGAGCTCTGGAATTGTCCCCGTGGGAGCTCTGGAATTGTCCTGTGTGAGCTCTGGAATTGTCCCTATGGGAGCTCTGGAATTGTCCCTGTGTGAGCTCTGGAATTGTCCCTATGGGAGCTCTGGAATTGTCCCTATGGGAGCTCTGGGATTGTCCCTGAGTGAGCTCTGGAATTGTCCCCGTGGGAGCTCTGGAATTGTCCTGTGGGAGCTCTGGAATTGTCCCTATGGGAGCTCTGGAATTGTCCCTATGGGAGCTCTGGGATTGTCCCTGAGTGAGCTCTGGAATTGTCCCCGTGGGAGCTCTGGAATTGTCCTGTGTGAGCTCTGGAATTGTCCTGTGTGAGCTCTGGAATTGTCCCTATGGGAGCTCTGGAATTGTCCCTATGGGAGCTCTGGGATTGTCCCTGAGTGAGCTCTGGAATTGTCCCCGTGGGAGCTCTGTCCCTCCCGGTGGCATCGGGGTGTCCATCCTGCTCTGCCTCCTCATCAGGGGTAGATGGGATTTTGGGATGGAATTCCTCCCTGGGAGGTTGGGGAGGGGCTGGGATGGAATTCCCAGAGAAGCTGTGGCTGCCCCTGGATCCCTGGCAGTGTCCAAGGCCAGGCTGGATGTGGTTTGGAGCAGCCTGGGACAGCGGGAGGTGTTGGGGTTGGTCTGGGTGAGCTTTAAGATCCCTTCCCACCCAAACCATTCCAGTCAGGTGGTGCTCAGAACAAACCGCTGTCCCATTTTTCCATGGATTTTACCCCAATTTTCCACAGATTTTACCCTGTTTTTCCACCGATTTTGCCCTATTTTTCCATAGTTATCGCCTCATTTTTTCAGATTGTGCCCCATTTTTCCACAAATTTTGTCCCATTTTCCCACGGATTTTGCCCCATTTTTCCATAGATTTTGTCCCATTTTCCACAAATTTTACCCCATTTTTCCACAGATTTTGCCCCATTTCCCACTGATTTTGTCCCATTTTTCTACGGATTTTTCCCCATTTTCCCACAGATTTTGTCCCATTTTTCCCACAGATTTTGCCCCATTTTCCAGAGATTTTACCCCATTTTCCCACAGATTTTGACCCATTTTCCCATGGATTTTACCCCATTTTCCTACAGATTTTTCCCCCATTTTCCCACAGATATTGTCCCCCATTTTTCCACAGATTTTACCCCATTTTTCCACAGATTCTACCCCATTTTCGCACAGATTTTGCCCCATTTCCCGCAAATTTTATCCCATTTCCCCACAGATTCTACCCCATTTTTCCATAGATTTTGCCCTATTTTCCCATAGATTTTTCCCTCATTTCCCACAGATTTTGCCCCATTTCCCCATGGATTTTACCCCATTTCCCCATGGATTTTACCCCATTTCCCCACGGATTTTGCCCATTCCCCTGGCCCAGGCTCTCTCCCCAGTAGCAGCTCCAGGGTTGGATTGCACAAGGCTGAGCTTTTCCGGGTGCTGGGACAGCCCCACCGCAACCCCAGCACCTGCAAGTGGTTACTTAGAACAATAAATAAATGCTAGATTATCAAATAAAGCTTTAATTTGGGATGAGGTCACCCCTGCCCCGCGTCCTGCCTCTCCCAGGGTTTGCACCCCTAAATCCCTCTTGTATCAGGCAATAAAAAAACTTGTCGGGATTAAAGAATCAATTAGGAATTAGCCGAAGGGGCAAAGCGTAACCCAAACACGCTGATAAAATCCAGCGGGTGATTATGGGCACGGGGTTTGATTTCATTGGGATTTGCAGAGGGAAAATCGCTCCTTACAGAGCCTGGAACAACCAGGAGTGGGGATTTTTCCAGCTTTTTAGAGGAGGAAATTCTGGTGGTCAGTGACACGGTTTAGGGCTGGAGAGGCAGGTTTGGGGTCGTGAATTTGGGAAGGGTGGTTCCAGTTTTGGGGTCGTGAATTTGGGAAGGGTTGTTCCAGTTTTGGGTCATGAATTTGGGAAGGGTTGTTCCAGTTTTGGGATCCTGAATTTGGGAAGGGTCGTTCCAGTTTTGGGGTCGTGAATTTGGGAAGGGTCGTTGCAGTTCTGGGATCCTGAAATTGGGAAGGGTTGTTCCAGTTTTGGGGTTCTGAATTTGGGAAGGGTCGTTCAACTTTTGGGGTCCTGAATTTGGGAAGGATCGTTCCAGTTTTGGAGTTGTGAATTTGGGAAGGGTGGTTCCAGTTTTGGGGTCATGAATTTGGGAAGGGTGGTTCCAGTTTTGGGGTTCTGAATTTGGGAAGGGTCGTTCCAGTTTTGGGGTTCTGAATTTGGGAAGGGTCATTCCCTGGCTGGAGAAAAGGATCTTGGAATCTTTTCAAGGCCAGGCTGGAGCCGCCTGGGATGGTGGAAGGTGTGCCTGTGGGCAGGGAGGGGAACGAGATGAGTTTTGAGGTCATTCCCAACCCAAAACATTCTGGAATTCTGAATTTTAAGATCCAACCCAAACCATTCTGGGATTCTGAGTTTTAAGGTCCCTCCCAATTCCAAAAAGGATTCTGGGATTCTGGGATGGTGGAGGGTGTGCCTGTGGCAGGGAGTGGAATGAGATGAGTTTTGAGGTCATTCCCAACCCAAACCATTCTGGAATTCTGAATTTTAAGGTCCCAAACTAAACTAAACCATTCTGGGATTCTGAGTTTTAAGGTCCCAAACCATTCTGGGATTCTGAGTTTTAAGGTCGCTCCCAATTCCAAGAAGAATTCTGGGATTCTGGGATATTGGGATGCAGCAGGATGGGCAGGGATGTGCCTCAGCCCCGGCCCTGCCTCTGCTCTTCCACACGCACAGGAAAACAGAGCAAGGAATGAAAAAGGCCGGGTTTAGCTGTGAAAGCTCCTGGAAAAGCCGATTTTTCCCGGCTGACGATGGCAGGGAGGGGATGGAGCACTCCAGCGATGGGGAGCTGGATTTCAAGGGAAAAGATCCCGGTCCTGCCTCGGGGGCTCCGTGCCGCTAATCCCGGCTTATTCCCTGTCTGTCCCCGCCGCCCACGCTCCCGGAGCTTTTGTTCATTAACGAGATCCAGGGAAAGGAGATCCCCCCGCGGCAGCATCCCGGGAATGTCGGTGGCAGCCTCATCCCAACCTCCTCCAGCTCCGCTCCATCCTCCCCCGGCAGCTCCAGGCTCGGCTTTTGTGGGATCATTCCAGCCCCGGGGCAGCCCCGCTGCTCCTCGGCGTGGAGAAAGGAGTTGGGCTTTTCAGGAAGCGGAATCACATCGGGATTGGAGTTGGATCCGCAGGATGCGCTCCCGGGGCAAGGCAGGAGCGGGATTTGCCACCGTGTGTGACCCCAGGGGCTGCCCCGGGGCTGGAACGGTTAATTAATCATTAATCCTCATCTCCCGGGCCGAATTCCAGAGGCAGCTGCTCCCCTGGAGTGGGAAGGTGGGATCAGCACCCCAGGTTTGCTCCCAGTGAACTGAGGAGAGAGGCAAACCCCTCGGATATGAAATAACCAGAATTAGTAGTGATTTATCATTGATAATTGGTTATTAATAATCAGTAATTCCTAGCAACATTAGTAATAATATTCCTACTAATAATAGGAATGGAGTCCCGAGGTCCTAAGGCAGATCTTGTTTGGGAACAAAAGCCCAGTCCCTGAAGTTTGGTGGAATTTTCTCCTCTCTTTGGCCCTGGAGCAGAACACGGAGGCCAAGAGCCAGCACCAGACAGGCCAGAATTTGACTCAGGACAAATTTCTGGGGCTTCTCCCTGTCTCCAGGGGATTCATTATTTTGGGAATGACCCTGGCTTTGATCCCGTCCCCAATCCAGGCCAAGACTGGAGCATCACAGCTGAGCTTTCGCTGTGTCCCTGTGCCCATCCCTGAGCCACCCCCGCATCCCTGAGTGTCCCTGAGCCCATCCCTGAGTGTTCCTGAGCCCATCCCTGAGTGTCCCTGAGCCCATCCCTGAGCCACCCCAGCATCCCTGAGTGTTCCTGTGCCCATCCCCGAGCCACCCCAGCATCCCTGCATGTCCCTGAGCCACCCCAGCATCCCTGAGTGTTCCTGTGCCCATCCCTGAGCCACTCCAGCATTCCTGAGTGTCCCTGTGCCCATCCCCGAGCCACCCCAGCATCCCTGAGTTTCCCTGTGCCCATCCCTGAGCCACTCCAGCATTCCTGAGTGTCCCTGTGCCCATCACCCCAGCATCCCTGAGTGTCCCTGAGCCACCGCAGCATCCCTGCGTGTCCCTGTGCCCATCCCCGAGCCGCCCCAGCATGCCTCCCGTTTTTCCCTGCATTCAGAGGGATTTCTGTGCCTTTGTGGCCATCCAGCTGCGGCGGGCGCGGGGCCGCAGCTGTGGCAGAGCCGCCACCTGCCCGCCGGGAGCAGCTGCGGGCGCCTGGTACCCGCGGGCTCATTCATCACCAGCAGCCCGGGCAGGGCAGCTTGGCAGGGACAAACGGGGACGGGAGCCACGGGAGGCAAATCTGAAAACCCCCCCGGGGCTGTAGCCGCAGCTTCCCAGGGTTTGGGCTGGCTGCAGGAGGAGGAGGAGGAGGAGGAGGAAGGGCAGGATGTGCCTGTGGGGTCTCGTGGGGATGGGGTGGTGGAAGCAGGGAATGATCCAGAGGCCACGGGGTGGGAGCTGGGAGAGGAAGGATTGGGCGTTTAAATCAGCAGAGGGTTTTGTGGGGAGGTGGCGGAGGGGCCTTTTGGGATGTCCTTATGGAGAGAGGCCTTTCCTGACCCCCTTTCCCAGGTCCCAGAGCCCTGCAGGAGCTGGATCATCCCTGTGGATCCTGAGTGCCTTTCTCAGATCCCAGATCTTTGCAGGAGCTGGATCATCCCTGTGATTCCTGACCCCTGCAGGAGCTGGATCATCCCTGTGGATTCTGCCTTTCCCAGGTCCCCGACCCCTGCAGGATGATCCCTGTGATTCCTGACCCCTGCAGGAGCTGGATGATCCCTGTGGTTCCTTTCCCAGGTCCCAGACCCCTGCAGAAGCTGAATCATCCCTGTGGATCCTGACTGCCTTTCCCAGGTCCCAGACCCCTCCAGGATCATCCCTGTGATTCCTGATCCCTGCAGGATGATCCCTGTGGTTCCTGACCCCTGCAGGAGCTGGATCATCCCTTTGGATCCAGCTGAGGCTATTCCATGATTCTCTAATCCTGTGACCTGAGTCAAACTCCAGGGACACCGAACCGTGTGGGTGGAGCCCTTTGGGTGTTTTTGGGTGTCCAGCTCTGCCCTGGTTACCCCGAGGTGCTGCCCAGGGCCCTGCCCCACCTCCCCCTGTCCCCCCGGTGCCACCACGGGCTCTGCAGGAGCCACCCCAGCCTGTCCCACCTGCGCAGGACACCCAGCAGGTGTCCCAGTGTCACCCAGCGGTGACACCCAGCAGGTGTCCCAGTGTCACCCAGCGGTGACACCCAGCAGGCGCTGACCTTGCCTCTCCTCTCCTTTCTGGCCCTCACAGGACGGTGACAATCAGGCAAGGGGGCACAGGCGGTGCCACCCCAGCACCTGCAGGTCCCTGGTGCCACCAGCGGCCGGGTCACATGGGATGTGACAGCACGAGGTGACAGCCGGGGAGGGGGCACAGGGGCGCTGCTCATCCCGAGCGCTTCTCCCGGCGGGATGCCGCGCCTTTCCTGTTTACCGGCGCTTCTGGGAAGGGAACAATCAATAAATAATTCCTCGCCCATGGCGCTGGCGCGGGGCCGAGCCGCCAGCGGGGCCGATTTTCCCTGGCCAAGTGTCAGGGCAAGAGGCCAGCGGGGCTGCGAGGGAACAGTCGGCAGCACAATCACAAGATTAACACCTTGCTCGGCGGTCGGGGAGCGGCGAGTGCGCGGAGATCGCGCCGCTCGGGCTCCGCGGAGGGAGCATCGCTCCCGAATGGGCGAATGAAGCGGGAGCCCGCACCTGTGTCCTCAGATATTCCCATTCATCTGGAGAGGAGGCCAACACTCGGCCGGGGCTGCGCAGCTGCGGCAGCATTATTCCCCCTCTCGCCGGATTTGCATATCAATAAACCCCTGATTAATATTTAAAGAGCCAGCTGTCCGAGCCACCTAGGGAAGAAAAAAAGCTCTGTGCGGTTTTTATTGATATTTTTTTTTCTTTCTCGGGGATAACACTCACTGCCCTTTATGGAGTGCGCTTCTCTTTTTTTTTTTCTTTTTGTTTTTGTTTTTTTTTAACCCCCCTCTATTCTTTTCGTTGAAACTGAGGAGAGAAAAAATAAATTTAAAAAAAAAAGTCAGGGAAAAAAATATGAAGGAGTTATCAGTGAAGGAGTTGTGCTGCTCTCAATGCTCCTCAGTCCTTTTGTGCGCGGCCGCAGCTGCACGGAGCAGGTTTGGAGAGGCAGCAGCGCCCATGGGAACCGGGAAGGGATGGGATGCGATGGATTTCGATGGATTTGCACCCTCGCAGCTCCCGCAGGGATGCAGGGATGGACGCTGCCGCTGACCCCGGGGCGAGCACAGCACAAAATCCCGGCTCGAGGGGACCGATCAATGGAAATCCCATCCAAAAAAACCCAGGAATTGGTATTTTCCTCACCTCCCCAGCGCTGTTCGTGGCCCGGAGGTTTTGTTTCCAGCTTTAAAAGCTGTCATTTCACCACACCATTCTCCTACCCTTCTTTCTTATTTTTTTTTTCCCCCCCTCGAGCATTTGTCAATAATCCCCCGACAGCGGCAGCTTTGTTATCCCAACTAATTGGAGTCAAGTAGGGCTGCGAGAAAAGATCCTTCCCGCGCGAGCCCTGGGAAAAAAACGCGAGAGGATTTTAATT
The DNA here is from genome assembly GCA_034509425.1 of Eopsaltria australis. Taxonomy (NCBI): domain Eukaryota; kingdom Metazoa; phylum Chordata; class Aves; order Passeriformes; family Petroicidae; genus Eopsaltria; species Eopsaltria australis. The sequence continues at coordinate 11,195 of JAVTVJ010011975.1, forward strand.
CTCAATAAAATATGCAGATAAGGAGAAATTACCGGTGGGGAAGGGGGCTGGGGGCTGCTCGGATAATGGTGCTGCTCAGACAGCGGCGGCCCCGGGGGCTTTAATGAGCGGCTCTGCGGGATGGGGGGCACGGAGCTGCCCCCACACCTGCACTTTTTAGGGTTTAAGGGGTTTTTTTGGGGGGGGTGTGGAGGTGAGGAGGTTGTTTACCCGGCGGTGGTGCCGAGTTGCAGCTGAGGAAAGGGGTGGGGGGAATGTTTCAGGTCACGCTTTGTTGTTTTTATACACAAATGTGGGGATTTGGGCATCGGGAATGGGATCGCTGGGAGACGCTGAGGTTCTCATGGGGCCGGGGATGGATTTGGAGCTCGGCGGGATGTGCCGCTGGCCCAGCCCGAGCCTGGGGGTGACTCCGGGATGTGGAGTTTGGCCGCATTCCCTGCCCGTCGCTCGCTTTGCCCGGCTGGAGGCAGCGAGATTCTCCCTTCTGCTAGTGGGGAGCAGAAATAAAAACACCTCCAGCGTCCCTGGATGCTGGATTTGCCCAAAAATCCTCCCCAGGTGCCGCTGCTGGGGCTGGGTTTGCCCAAAAATCCTCCCCAGGTGATGCTGCTGGGGCTGAGTTTGCCCAAAAATCCTCCCCAGGTGTCGCTGCTGGGGCTGGGTTTGCCCAAAAATCCTCCCCAGGTGCTTTGGAGGGGCCGGGCTCTGAAGGCCGCTGTTCCCAGCGGGGTTTCCCAAAGCGATGGGATGAAACATTCCCGGTCAGGACTGTTCAGCACCTCCTACCCGGGCGGATTCCTGCAGGAATTTGCCCAAGGCCAGGGCTGGGAAGCGCCGCTCCCGCCGTGTCCCCGCTGTCCCCGCAGGAGCGGGATGCCGGCACAGGGCAGAGCCTCCAGAGGCTGCCGGCAGGGTCTTGGAGCTGTGTCCATGCAGAACAGGTGAATCCCACCTTTCCCAGCAGCTCGGAGCGCTTTTAGGAGGATTTTGCACCCCGGATTCGTCCCCTGTGGTTCTCATGCGCAAGGGCATGGATTTGGCACGAGGTGGAGAAGTGCAGAGACCTTCGTTGTGCATCTTCCGGCAATTGATGGCATTCTAGACGGCAAATCTTGGAAGAGCATTTCCTGGGAAAATGTAGTGGAGTTTTTAAATGAAATATCTGGTAGGATGAGAAAAGAAATTGGAAAAAAAGTTGTTATGAAGAATGAAGGCGAATAGCAACAAGGTGAATAAAGATTTTAGCACCGTAATTGTCTTAAAATCAAGAGAGGTGAGATACAAAGAACAGCAGTGACAATCCCTTCAATCCCAGCACACAAACAGGACAGAACCTCACCCAAACAGCAAAGATGCACCCAGAGTGTCCCCAATCCCCTGCAGCATTGCCCAGATGTTCCCTGGGATGGGAACAGGTGAACAATGCCCTGGAAGGGCACAAACCACAATATTCCCACACAATTGCTCCAGAAGGTCACAAACCCAGCATTCTTTTATCCCAGCCCATCCCAGGTGACCTGGATGTGTTTCCATGGTCACCTCCTGCAGGGTTGTATTATGAGTGTTATAGAAAAGTAGGTTTGGAAGGTTTAGAATAAGTTTGGGTTTTTTGAAGTTTGGAGGTGATTATGAAAACCCATCCGGGTTATCTGAGATGGGTTGGGGAAAAGTATTATGGGTTTGGGATTTTTCTGATTAATTGCGTAAAAATATTGTAGTTTGTGATTTTATAGGGGATTGTTTATTTGTTACTGTAACAGGTGACATTCAGATCATGTTTGAGGTGATTGGGGGCACTCTGGGGTGCATCTTTCCTGTTTGTATAAACTTAGATCCTATTTATATACTAAGAGTTAAAAAATCTTCACAATCAAAACCTTTACACTTCTCCATCTTCTATAAAATCCATACCCTTACATAAATCCTACAACCTCCAGGCCAGGGAAAAAGGCCAATTCTGGGCCTTCCAGGGCTGCTTTTCCATAACCCCCATGGTGTAACCCCACAATTTCCTAGAACCCCCATGGTGTAACCCCACAATTTCCTATAACCCCATGGTGTAACCCCACAATTTCCTATAGCCCCATGGTGTAACCCCACAATATCCTATAAACCCCATGGTGTAACCCCACAATTTCCTATAGCCCCATGGTGTAACCCCACAATATCCTATAAACCCCATGGTGTAACCCCACAATTTCCTAGAACCCCCATGGTGTAACCCCACAATTTCCTATAACCCCATGGTGTAACCCCACAATTTCCTATCACACCCATGGTGTAACCCCACAATTTCCTATCACCCCATGGTGGAACCCTACTCTCCCCCATCCCGCCGGGAGCAGGGCACGGAGCCACCCTGGGGACACAGACACAGGAGGGGTCCCCAGGGCAGGACGGAGCCTTGGGGGACGCTGTGTCCCCCAGCCCCGCGGGGAGGGGACAGCTGAGCTGGCACCTGTCGCAGCTCAGCCGCCGCAGCTGCGGCCGCCCCGCCCGGCGGCTTTGAAGGGCGGATTAGGGAGCGGAGAGATCCCCGCACGCACTTGTGCTCCACCTGCCAGCGCCTTCCTCCTCCTCTACTCCTCTTCCTCTTCCTCCTCCTCTCCTCCTCCTCCTCCTCTTCTACTCCTCTTCCTCCTCCTCCTTCTCCTCCTCCTCTACTCCTCTTCCTCCTCCTCTGCTCCTCCTCTTCCTCCTCCTTCTCCTCCTCCTCCTCCTCTGCTCCTCTTCCTCCTCCTCCTCCTCTACTCCTCTTCCTCCTCCTCTGCTCCTCCTCTTCCTCCTCCTTCTCCTCCTCCTCCTCCTCTGCTCCTCTTCCTCCTCGTCCTCCTCTACTCCTCTTCCTCCTCCTCTGCTCCTCCTCTTCATCCTCCTTCTCCTCCTCCTCCTCTGCTCCTCTTCCTCCTCCCTCCTCTACTCCTACCTCCTCTTCTTCCTTCTCCCTTCCTCCTCCTCCTGCTCTTCTTCCTCCTCCTCCTCCTCTCCTCGTCCTCTCCTCCTCCTCTACTCCTCTTCCTCCTCCTCCTCCTCGTCCTCTCCCGCAGCCTCCCGGGCGCGGCTGCCCCGGGCACAGCGGGGATGGAGGTGCGAGGATGCGCAGGCGAGGTCCCAAAGCACCTCCAGCATCTCGGGATGCCGGGCTCAGGATCTGCTGAGCTTGAGGATTTTTATCCCGAAGAGGTGAAATCATGGGGAATAAATAGGTAAAAACACAGGGCAATAAATAGATAAAAACACAGAGAAATAAATAGGTAAAAATAATAAATACATTTTTTTTTTCTGTCCCCATCCCTTCCCCAGCTCTGTCCCCATCCCCTCCCCGAGCTGGTGACCACAGCAGGACCAGGCTCGGCCTCGAGGAGTGAAGGACTTACCCTCTGCTTTTAAAAAAGGGAACCTTTGGGATCTGTGGGGTTATTTTGGGGACGTTTGGGGTCTGTGGGGTTATTTTGAGAACGTTTGGGGTCTGTGGGGTTATTTTGGGGACGTTTGGGGTCTGTGGGGTTATTTTGAGAACGTTTGGGCTCTGTGGGGTTATTTTGGGAACGTTTGGGGTCTGCGGGGTTATTTTGGGAACCTTTGGGGTCTGTGGGGTTATTTTGGGAACCTTTGGGGTCTGTGGGGTTATTTTGAGAACGTTTGGGGTCTGTGGGGTTATTTTGGGGACGTTTGGGGTCTGCGGGGTTATTTTGGGAACGTTTGGGGTCTGTGGGGTTATTTTGAGAACGTTTGGGGTCTGCGGGGTTATTTTGGGGACGTTTGGGGTCTGCAGGGTTATTTCAATGAAACCAAAGCTTTCCCCCTGTCCTTTCTCACTCAGCCACCTTCCCTCTCTGCTCCTGCCGGGCTGTTCAGGAGGCAGGGTGTGACATTGGGGTGATTTACAGCACCCCTGGAGCGCCAGGCCACAGATCCAGGGAGTTTTTTTCCCCCCTTTTCCTCAGGTGAAAGAAACCCTGCCCGTGAACTCCCGGGACATTACAGCGCCCGCCCCGTCAGTCCCTGATTTACAGGCTCAGATTTATGGCTCCAGAATTATTATTCCACTCACAGATATTTTTTTTTTATTAGTATTATTTTTTTTTTTTTCCCTGGGCCATTTTAGTGCTTGTGAAAGGTGAGGGCTTTGACAGCTCCTGGAAACAAAAGCCTTTCAAATCCCCCCCGAGTGGGGCTCTCCCAGGGAACACCAGAGAGGCCAGGAGGGTTTTTCCTCCCTGCTGCGCTCACTCCAGGCCGGGCTTAACCAAACAGGGCACAAATTTTACCCGAGTTAAGCCAGGACTAATTAGCGAAGGCCCATGGATGGTCCCTGGTGGCTGAGGATGGAATTTGAGGGTGCCCATTACCCCCAGGATGTTTTTGGGCCCTTCCCAAATTTTTTGGGACATCTCCAGCTTTTCCAGGAGTCTCAGGCCATGGGACACCCTCCTCTGGGGTTATTTTCAAGCACCTCCCCACCTCCACCCCTCAAGTGCCACCAACTTTTTGGGGGTCTAAACTAAACTGGCAGCGGCCTTTAAAATACAACAGGCATGAAATGTCAAAGAGTGAAAAAATCTCCTGTTTAAAGCAAGTGTGGCTTAGGGAGGCGGGGGATTAAACCTTGCTGGAGCTGGGGAATTAGGCCAGAGCCCTGCTGCTCTTCATGGAAGGACATTTCTGACCCAGCTTGGCTGGTTCAGGAGCGATTCAGCCGAGCAAAACTCGAACGGGAAGGGACAGGCAAGTGTGTAGGATTTGGTGTATTTTTGTTTTCAGAGTTTTTTCGGTGCCAGCAGCTGCCTGGGCGAGCCCTGAGCCCTGCAGGGTTTGTGTGAGCATCCCAAAAAATCCCAAAAAATCAGTGGGATGGAGCTGGGGCTGGGCTGGGCTGGATGCTGGGGGTCCCCACTGTGTCCCAACTCTGCTCTACAGCCCCTCCAGCTGCTCCAGGGGATGTTTGGGTTGGGATATTTGGGAAAATTGCCTCATGGAAAGGCAAAAATCCTGGCACAGAGCAGTGGGCGAGCCCTAAGCCCTGCAGGGTTTGTGTGAGCATCCCAAAAAATCAGTGGGATGGAGCCTGGGCTGGGTGCTCTGCTCTAGAGTCTCACCAGCCTCCAGCTGCTCCAGGGGATGTTTGGGTTGGAATATTTGGGAAAATTGCTTCGTGGAAAGGCACAAATCCTGGCACAGGCCAGAGGGGGAGTCCCCATCCCTGCAGGGTTTGTGTGAGCATCCCAAAAAATCAGTGGGATGGAGCTGGGACTGGGCTGGGCTGGATGCTGGGGGTCCCCACTGTGTCCCAACTCTGCTCTACAGCCCCATCAGCTGCTCCAGGGGAAATTTGGGTTGGGATATTTGGGAAAATTGCTTCATGGAAAGGCAAAATTCCTGGCAGAGGGGGAGTCCCCATCCCTGCAGGATTTGAAAGCCCTGAGGATGTGGCACTTGGGGACATTGGGCAGTGGTGGCCTCACAGTGCTGGGAATGGTTGGGCTCAGCGATCCCAGAGTCTTTTCCAGCCTGAATGATTCCATGATTTTCTAATTCCTGATTCCTAAAACCTTTCTCAGTTTGAAAACCCGACCCCAGCCTGGGTTCCTCCTCCAGCCCCGATGTCCGTGGTTGTGGCAAAGCCCAAACAGCTCCAAAAACATGGGAGGGTTCCCTGTTGGTGCTCCTGAGGTCTCCATCCATCAATGAAATCCATCCATGAAATCCAGGCCCTGGGCTGGGGGGATGCTCGGGATCCTGACAGGTACTGATATTCTCCATCTGCACCCCAGGTATCACACCTGGGGACCAGGACAGAGCTCTGGGGACAGAGTTTTGGGGACCAGGACAGAGCTATGGGGACCAGGACAGAGCTATGGGGCAAGGGCAGAGTTATAGGAACAGAACAGAGCTATGGGACCAGGACAAAATTATGGGGACCAGGACAAAATTATGGGGACCAGGACAGAGTTATGGGAACCAGGACGGAGTCATGGGACCAGGACTGAGCTATGGGGTCCAGGACTGAGCTTTAGGGTCCACGACAGAGCTGTGGGGACCAGGAAAGAGCTATGGGGACCAGGAAAGAGCTCTGGGACAAGGGCAGAATTATAGGAACAGAACAGAGCTATGGGGTCCAGGACTGAGCTATGGGGTCCAGGACAGAGCTATGGGGACCAGGACTGAGTTATGGGGTGCAGGACAGAGCCATGTGACCAGGACAGAGCCATGTGACCAGGACAGAGCTATGGGGTCCAGGACAGATCTGTGGCTCCCACCACAACCAGGGAGCAGCCCCCGAGCTCCGAGCAGAGCAGGAGGGGTCCCAGGGGAGCCCAGGGGCAGCTCCAGGCTCAGATCCCCCCCCGTGCCCCCCCAGGAGCCCCGGGCAGCGCTGCCACCACGTGTGTCACGCTCCCCTGGATATCCAAGGCGCTGGGACAAACAAAACAAAGCCGAGCAGGGAGCCAGGCCAGGCCCTCTGCATGAGAGAATCACTCAACCAGCTGGAGATGGAGCAATTTGGGTCAAATCTGCCCCCTGGCCTGCAGCCACGGCCTTATCTCGTGTTTCCACCCCGGCTCGGGTGGTTGTTTGCAGTGCAGGGTGGGTTTTTGGGGCGGTTGGAGGTGGTACCTGCTCAGGAATCCGCGGCGCTGCGTTCGGAGCTGTTCGTTATGAGGTCATTTTTTTTATTCCTGGCTAATTCCTCTCGCAGCTGAGCAGGGAAAAGGGACAGCAAACGGAATCAGCAAAGAGCTCTGCTGAGCTCTTAACGTCCCCCGCGGGGGCTCGGGGAATTGAGGCACTCAGCAAGTGCAGAAACGGGGCCATAAAAACGTGCCCGGGGTGCCCCAGGGGTGCAGCTCCGGGGGCTGCCCACCCCCGGGGCAGGAACGGGCTCGGAGCAGCTCCAGCTCCCCAGACCCAAGGGATTTTCCTCCAGGATTACATCAGTAGCATCAGGATGCTGAGTGAACTGTCTGGGAATCTCGAAGGCGAGGGGATTTTTTATTTTTTTTAATATATATATTTTTTTTATTTTTTATTATTTTTTTCTCTCTCCTTGTGATTATGTAGAAGATAAAATATGTTCTCAGGCTGGGAAAGGGACGTCCTGGTTTTCCAGGATCTGGGAAGTCGGAGCTCCGTGTGGGGGGCTGGGGTTGTTCCCTGTCCGTGCCCTCTCGGTGTTGCTGTGGGCAGGGAGGTGCTGCCAAATGGGGTCAAAAACGCCCTCTTTGGGTTCCCCGAGTCCCTCTGCTCCTCTCCGGGGGTTCTGCGCCCTCCAAACCCTCAGGGATTGTCCCACGGGATGGGGTTTCCCGTGAGGATGCTCTGAGGAGCAGGAGGCTCACCCGGAGTGGGTTTATCCGTGCTGTCCCCCTCTCTCCCGGGCACTGCCCGGGGGGTTTGGATGATCCTTGGGCAGCTCAGGGATTCAGCTCTGCGGGACATCAAATCCCGGTGCTTCCAAGGGATTCCACCCCAAAAGGGATGTGAGGTGGGAGAGGAGCAGAGGGGACACGGCTGGGAGCAGGTGGGGCTCAAAATTCACTCCAGTCCACCCCAGATTCTATGTTTTACACCCAAAAAAATTGGAATTTTAGTATGGGGAAAAGCAGAATTCCAATCAGTGGGATCTTTAATAAATCCTTGTGGTGCCCCATCCTCCCCCAGCACAGAGGGGGCTGGAGCGGCTCCAAAACTCCAGTTTGAACCAAAAGAAGCTAAAAAAGTAACAAACAAAACAACAGAACAAACCCCAAAAAAAGCCACACTTGGCTGGGGTTTCTGTCACCCCCTTCCCCCTCCTTTTTTGATCGTCTCTGTCTCGTCCAGGGCTGGTGGGGGCAGATCAGCGAGGATCTCACCCAGCTTTTCAGGGCGGAGGGGAGGAAGAAAGCGGCTTTTGTGAGGGGTTTTCTGAAGGTTCTCTGTTCTGGGAAGGTTGGAAATAGCACAAAAACATCCTTTCTCCCTGGATCGCGGCGCTTCCAGCTCCCAGCCCCACCACCAGCCAGATGTTTCGAGGCTGATGCTGAGCAGGGGAAAGGAGAGGCACGGCGAGAGCTCCAGGAGAGGGGGATGCAGGGTGGGGAAAGCTGCTCTGCTCCCTGTTTTTATTTCTGAAACAAGGGAAAGGGTTGGGGAAGGAGAATCAGAGATTGGGAATTCATATCTTAATTAATTAAGTCAGGCCATCTCCTTATCAGCTCGAGTTTTAAGCCAATATTCTGCATGTTGAATATATCGAGGGTTTGGTGCTATCGAGCTTTTTTTTCCCCCTGTTTTTTGTTGTTTTTCCCGTTTTTCACTGCGTTTCTCCCAAGTTTTCCCGACTTCTGGACAATCACCGGTGCGAGTTCATCGCTCTGCTTCTAAAATTGTCTTTATTCGGGAGGAGGGGAATTCATCATCCTCAGGAGGATGGATGGAGTGACTCTGATCCTACCGGATTGATTGGACAAGGGAAGTTGAGTGTGAAACTCCTCCTCGTTGTCCGGGTCCTCTCCCGAATGATCCCGTCTCAGCAAGAACATCCCCGAACGTGCAGGGCCGGTGCCTCCCTGGTTGTTCTGCCTCAGCAAGAATTCCCCCAAAAGTCCGGGATGCTCCTCCAGAGGGGTCCGGGCACGGGGACAGAGCCGAGCGAATCCTGCAGATGTGGGAAGGGATGATCCCAAAGATGTGGGAAGGGGCTGATCCCAAAGATGTGGGAAGGGATGATCCTGCAGATGTGGGAAGGGATGATCCCACAGAAGTGGGAAGGGATGATCCTGCAGATGTGGGAAGGGATGATCCCACAGAAGTGGGAAGGGATGATCCTGCAGATGTGGGAAGGGATGATCCCACAGATGTGAGAAGGGATGATCCCACAGATGTGGGAAGGGGCTGATCCCACAGAAGTGGGAAGGGGCTGATCCCACAGAAGTGGGAAGGGGCTGATCCCACAGATCTGGGAAGGGGCTGATCCCACAGATGTGGGAAGGGGCTGACCCCGCACCTCTCCCTCCAGCTGCTGGGATGCGATTCCAGCTGGATTTTGCGCTGGGAGCAGGCAGATGTTGGTGGCAGGGGAGGCACCGCTGTCCCCCCGTCCCGACAGCTGCGCCGGGCACGGGGGTGGCAGAGGGGGGGTCCCGGCTGTCCCCACCCCAGCCCCGCTGCTGCCAGAGCTCGGCTCGTCCCGGCCGAAGCCCGGGCAGGAGGTGGGAGCTGAGCTCGGCCTTGCTCTGGCTCTGGCTCTGGCTCAGCCGAGCGGCCCCGGCGCGGATTTTTCGGAGCCTGCGCACCCGCGGCCACCTCGGGACATTCCCGAGGGGACATTCCCGTTCTGCGCCCTCCTGCCCTGATGAGAGCAGGGATTGGGGTGGGGGAAAGCAGAGATTCGGGCGTGCAGTGGTTGGGAGCCGGAGCCGCGGGGCTGAGCCCCCGGCGCTCACCGCAGCAGCTCCGGATGAAGGGGCTGGGAGGGAGGGAAGGAGGAGCTGGACCCCGGGAATGTCCCGCGGGAGTCCCTGGGCACTGTGGGGGTGACCTGCGCGGTGACATTCCCGGGATGGGCTGGGGTCCGGCATTCCCGGGATCTGCCCCTGTCCGGCTGCTCCGCGCCCTGCGCGGGGCGGGGACAGCGCCCGAGGCTCGGCTGGCCCTGAGGGGACACTGCCACTGTGGGGACACGTCTGTGCCGCAGGTCCCTCACCGTCACACTGTCCCCAAGCCCCCGCAGTGCCACCCGCCCTCCTGCGGGCTGGAGACGCGCACGGCTCCCCCATCCCCATCCCATCCCCATCTCCACCCCATCCCCATCCCCATCCCCATTCCATCCCCATCCCCATCCCCATCCCCATCGCCCATTCCATCCCCATCCCCATCCCCATCCCCATCCCCATCCCCATCCCCATCCCCATCCCCATTCATCCCCATCCCCATCCATCCCATCCCCCCCCCCCATCCCAACCCATTCCATCCCCATCCCCATCCCCATCCCCTCTGCCTCCCTCCCTCCCTCCCTCCCTCCTCCCTCCCTTCTCGTGCCTGATTCGATTCCCCTCTCCCCGCGCAGCTCCCCAGAGCTTGACCATTAACAAATGGACTTGGCCGGAGGCCTGGGCGACCATTTGGCCGCAGAGCAGGCGCGGGCGCTGCTGCCAGCCGGGCCGGGCCCCGCGGGCCGCGGGCGCTGCCAGCATCCCTCGCCCGGCATCCCGGAGCGCTGCCAGAGCGCCGCGGTGCCGCTGCCAGCTCCGGGAGAAAGGGCCGAGGCAGCCGCACACAAAGAGGGGTTTATAGCCCGGCCGGGCACCTGACACGGGGAGGAGGGAGGGCTGAGACGTGCTTAGCCCCGATAATCCCCAGTTTGAGTTTAATATCTTTTTTTTTTTTTTTTTTTGGTTAATCAAAAGCACAGCAACAGCTGGGGCTGAGGCTTTCCAGGAGATGAACTCATGAACAACTGTTCAAAATAACTTTATTCGTGCTGCTATTAGATCAGGCCACTGGGGAGCCACCAATTATTTGTGATTACTGCAGGCAGATCAGGCTGGGGCAGAGCCCGGCGCCGCCAGGGATCGAGGGCACCTCGAGCTTTGGGCAGGGGCAGCACCCAGGGGAGCCCCCGGAGCCCAGGGGAGCCCCTGGAACTCATCCCAGCACCCACGGGAGCCCCCCGCACCCAGGGGAGCCCCCAAAACCCATCCCCACACCCGGCACCCACGGGAGCCTCCAGAGCCCATCCCAGCCCCTGGGATCCACTGGAGCCCCTGGCACCCACGGGAGCCTCCGGAAGCCAGGGGAGCCCCCGGAACCCATCCCAGCACCCAGGGGAGCCCCCGACACCCAGGGGAACCCACTGGAGCCCCCAGCACCCACAGGAGCCCCCAGACCCCATCCCCACACCTGGCACCCATGGGAGCCCCCAGAGCCCATCCCAGCCCCTGGCATCCCCAAAGCCCTTCCCAGCCCCTGGCATCCCCAAAGCCCTTCCCAGCCCCTGGCATCCCCAAAGCCCTTCCCAGCCCCTGGCATTCCCAAAGCCCTTCCCAGCCCCTGGCATTCCCAAAGCCCTTCCCAGCTCCTGGCATTCCCAGTGCCCATCCCAGCCCCCAGTGCCCATCCCAGCTCCCTGCATGGAAGCCCAGCAGGTTTGGGCACCGTGGGTGTGCAGGAGGAACTGGGGCGCTCCAGGCGGGGATGTTCGCAGGGAGATCGGTGCCATTTCTGCCTCCAAACCAATTAACAGCCGTGCTAATTAGCCTGTGCACATTTGGGCTGCTCATCTTGTTCATGAGCTGGCGCAGCCTCAGGGAAGGCCGAGAGGTTTGGAGCAGGACAAATCCCTTCCCAACAACTCCAGGGCTCACGGAGCAGCATCCCAGATCCTGCATCCCCCACAATCCAGGCAGGGCAGTTCCCAATCCTCGATCCCATCCCCACCCCAGGGATCAGCCCCAAACCCCTCACCCAGCACCGCACAGAGCTTTCCTTTCCAACAAAAAGCTGGGAGCGAAAAGCAGGAATTTCTCCAGCAGGAAAATCTCCCTCGGGAAGCCACGGCGGGAGCCGAGCCTCGGGAAGCTGCAGCAGACAGAACCCATGAGCTCAGAGGTCTTTTCCACTCCTCGCTCCTGCGATTACACGAGTCTGATCCCCCGGGGTTGGAGGGGGGGATTTTTAAAAATAACCTGGACGAAACAGAAGACGGCGGAGCGGGGACCGGGCCCGCCTTGGCGGCCAGCTCGGGCTAACAGCGCTTTTCCATGGTGCTGTTCCATGATTAATGGAGACAGGGAGAGAAAAGAGAGGAGGAAACCGATCAACACAATGGGAACTGCAGCCAGGATTGGCCTCAGTCAGGTTATTACAATCCTGACATCATGTCTTGAAAAGAAGACTGGAAATAAATCTCGGGGAGATAAGATCTGGCTGGAGGAGGGGGGGGTGGGGGTGGAGTGCACCGGGATGACCCCGCCACGGTGGGGGGCTCCGGAATTTGTTTGTCCCGGTTTTCCTGGGTCTCAGAGCAGCAGGAGGAGCCCGTGGATTCCATGGGGAGCTCACACGTTGTGCCTGTGCTCCTGCTCCTGTCGCCCTCACCTGGGAAAAGCCGCTCCGGAGGCAGATCCAGGTGGGGGGGGGCTCATTTCCTGCCGGGGGATTTCAGCAGGACAAAACCTGGGGAGTTTGGGATGGGCTCCAGCAGGCTCCGGGCTCCTGATGGATGCTCCAGCAGGAGCAGGGCCTCACACACACCTCGAGAGCTCCGAGGGAGCTGGAGCGAAGCTGGAGCTGAGCTGGAACTGAGCTGGAGCTCTTCCCGAGGGCCCCACGCTCCAGAGGGGCAGCTGGGATGGGATGGGATGGGATGGGATCCATGGGATGGGATGGGATGGGATGGGATGGGATGGGATGGGATGGGATGGGATGGGATGGGATGGGATGGGATGGGATGGGATGGGATCTTTGGGATCTTTGGGATCTTTGGGATCCACAGCAGGAATTTTCCTGCTTCTTTGGCCATTGCGACCAGTACTGAGGCAAGAACGTGAGGTCACTCAGGGCTCTGAGGTCACTCAGGAGTGAGAGGTCATTCAAGGCTGAGGTCACTCAGGACTGAGGTCACTCAGGAGTGTGAGGTCACTCAGGACTGAGGTCACTCAGGTCTGTGAGGTCACTCAGGTCTGTGAGGTCACTCAGGGCTCTGAGGTCACTCAGGGCTGTGAGCCCGGATCCCTCTCCAGCCTCTCCAGTGGCTCTGGGAATTTGGGAATTGCACTTTCAGGGAGGCAGTGGAAATATTCTCCCCATTTTTCCCTAACTGTCCCCACTCAGGGCTGGTTCCAGTCTGGAATTAACTCCAGTCCCTGGAGCTGGGATCTCATGGACTCCTCAAGGCCTTTAACCCTTCCCTGTCTGAGCAGGGCTGAGGGATCCCCAAATCCTGCCCAGTCCTGAGCTCCGGGCCGAACTCCAGGTGAGGAATTTCTGTTCTGCCTCCACATCCCCAGAGCTCCATCCCTGAAAACTGGAGCTGCTCCCAGCCCAGCCCAGCCCAGCCCAGCCCAGCCCAGCCCAGCCCAGCTCCCTGTCCTAGCAAGGATCCTCTCCACGGGCAGAATTCCCATTTTTTCCTCATTTCTTTTCTTTATCCGGTGATTTTTTCACCTGTGAGCACTCCCCTGTGCTCCCCTCCCATTGCTCCAGTGCAGAATCCCAAAGCAAATCCCTCCTGGAAGGAGGAATCCAGAGGCAAACACTGCCAAAGGTCTGGCCCTCTGCAGCCCAGGCCACTCCTTGTTTGGAAGGTGTTAAAAATCCCATTTATTGCAGTTTCCAGGGAGCAAAGGTTTGGGAATATTCACCCACGGATCCCCCACGGCAGCCTGGGCAGGATTTATCTTCAAATATTTGATGCTGTGGTATTAAATACCTGATATTAGGAGATACATATTGAAATAATAATAATAATAATCATAATAATCATAATAATAATAATAATAATAATAATATTACTGTTCGTATCATTACTATTATTAATATTATTAGTACTATTATTATTTTAATAAATACTCTTTTTTAGGCCCAGTCTCTCGCAGCAAAGGCCGGGAAGCAGAGCTGGGATATCGGGATATCTTCCCGAGCCCTCCGTGTCCTCCCTGTCGCGATCTGCAGGCGACAGTGCCCTCTAGTGCCCCCCGCCCCCGCCCAGCCCCTGGCACAGGAATCCGTCCCATCCCGAAATTTTTTAGGTTTCTGGTTGGACTCGCTGATGTTTTCCAACCCTCTGGATGCTGATCCCATCCCAATCCATCGTTTCCCGGGGATGTCGGGACAGGCAGGGTTATCCCTGCAGGGAATTTCCTTTTTTCTGTTGCTGCTGGGGATTTTTCCCGCTTTTATTCTTGTTTTATTCCGAGGAGTGTGAGGAGGATGAGGAGGGTGAGGAAGGTGAAGAGGGTGAGGAACGTGAGGAGGGTGAGGATGAGGAGGATGAGGAGGAGGATGAGGAGGGTGAGGAGGGTGAGGAGGGTGAGGAGGACGAGGAAGGTGAGGAAGGTGAGGAAGGTGAGGAGGATGAGGAGGATGAGGAAGGTGAGGAGGAAGAGGAGGATGAGGAGGATGAGGAAGGTGAGGAGGATGAGGATGGTGAGGAGGGGGAGGAGGATGAGGAAGGTGAGGATGAGGAAGGTGAGGATGAGGAAGGTGAGGATGAGGATGAGGGTGAGGAAGGTGAGGAGGATGAGGAAGGTGAGGAAGGTGAGGATGAGGAAGGTGAGGAGGATGAGGAGGATGAGGAAGGTGAGGAGGATGAGGATCCTTCAGCGAGCCCTGAGCGCCTTCTCCAGGCCCAGGGACCCCCAGGTCCTCACTGCCCTCAGCCCCTCCGGGCTCACAATTCCTTGGACTCTGCCCAGGTGAGTTGGGAGCACCCCTGGATGATGCTCCAGCTTTAATTGCGCTTCATTAATTAACCGTAATTAATTACAGCTCCCACTGGCGCTGCCTCCCTGCCCTCACTTCTCAAAGTCTTGCCTGCGGAGGAGAATCCCGGAATCTTTTAGGTTGGAAAAGAACTCCAAGGTCATGGAGTGCCCAATCCCCACCTTGTCCCCAGCCCAGAGCTCTGAGTGCCACATCCAGGAATTCCTGGGACACCTCCAGGGATGGGGACTCCAAACCTCCCTGGGCAGCTCCTTCCAAGGCCTGGGATGAAAAATTCCCTTTCCCAGAGCTCCACACCGGGAATGGCAGAGCTGGGGGCTCCAGCAGGGCCGGGGGTGCAGCTGTGGTCACCACGAGGCCGTGGATGCCCTTTAACCACGCACACGTTTGTTATCCTTGGCTATTCCAGGGAAATCTGCTCCTCCAGTGTTGGGGAAGATGGAATAGGAAAGCCTTACAAATATGATAACCTGGCAAAAGATGCTGGGAATGTAGAAACTCTGAGCGAGATTGAAATGAAGACAAGCTCTGAGATCCCAAAGCCCAGCTCCTGAACAACTGGAAAACAATGGCATGGCCACTGCAGGTGATCCCCCTTGGATTGAACAAACAATGGCATGGCCACTGCAGGTGATCCCCTTGGATTGAACAATCCCCTCTGCTTGCAGACAGGCCCAAGGCTCAGAGCAGACCCCACCAAGCTGGCAGAGGCTCCCAAAAGCAGCTTTTAGGGTTTCAAATAGAACACTGGATGGGGATGCAATAGTTCTCATGGGCTGGATGCAAATGTTCTAAGATTTGTAGCTGGTTCTGGATTGGTGAATGAGAATGAGAATATTCAGCACAGAAGATGATTGATGGGATTGGAAAGGCCAAGCTCGCTCTCTCCTCTCTCCTCTCCTCTCTTGCTCTCTCCCTTCTCTCCCTGCTCCAGGCTGTGTCTGGCAGCCCCCAGCAGCTCTCCTACACCCACGCCCTTTCACAATGAACCTCACGCTCTCAGACCCGGCTGCAGAGATCTCTCGTCTGTCCCCACCCTCCCAAACCCACCCGCAGATTCTACACCCCAGGGCTCCTCACTGAGCAAAAAATTTACGAGGGAGGATGAAAACGGAGCTTTGCTGCCCGAGCTCTGGGGCAGCGCAGCCGCTCTGAGCCGAACGGGGGAAATTCCTCCACAAAATTTCACTTTCCCGTTCGGAGAATCCGTCAGCGCACGGAGCAAAGCCTGGAGCAACAGCCCGACCCTCGTGGGGGATGGAAAACAAAAGGGAAACACCTCCCAACTCCTGAAAAACAAGGTGTCCATGATGGGAATCCTGCCGGGATTCCAGGCTGGATTTTCGTGGTCCCCTTGGCTGAGCTGGAGGAAGCGGCCGGCGCTGCCAAGAGCGAATTTCGCCGATGATGGATGAGGAACCGGGGCGGGAAATAAATAAATATCAGCAACACCTTTCCCTTTTCCTGCTTTTCTGGCGGATCGGTGTCATCCAAGGTCACGCATTTGGGGCGCTGGAAGCGCAGCCAGAGCTCGGGGCTTTCAAATCACGGCCAAGTCAGAGCAGCTTCCTTGAAGGGCTGGGTTTGAAAAGGGAGATTAAAGTAGAGTCTCTCCCCCCCAAAAAAATTCCTGTCTGTTAATTAATTAATTAATTAATTATCAGCGTTAATTGTGCTCTCTCCTCGTGTTCAAGCTCCCCAGGGTAAGCTGGGATAGGGGAAGGTGTCCTCACCATGGAAGGGGTGGATGAAATGGGTTTTAAGGTTCCTTCCCAAACCATTCCAGGGTTTTGGAATCATCCCTTGTTTTCCTCCTGAATCCAGCCCTGCACCCCCCACGCCAGGTATTGACCTCGCTATCCTTGATTTTTTTATTCTGTCCATGGAAAAAATTGGAGGAAAAGGAGATTTTTGGGGATGAAACGCTAGGAATCTCACCCAGCAGGGGAGGTTTGTTTTGGGAGAGCGGGAATGATTCCTGGCCAGCTCTGAGCACGATCCCCGGCTGGAAAAGAGGGAAAATCTCCCTGAGGAGGAGCCGATCCCCGGGCAGGGGAGAGGACCTGCTTCCCTCGGGAGCTCCGGGGGGATGGATTCGGGAATCAAACCCTGGGAAATGCAGCCATTCCCAAGTTTTTGTGATTTTTTTTTTCTCATTATTCCAGGCAGGATTTCAGGTGTTCAGGCTGCAGGGATGGATGCAGAGCGTGGGATGAGCTGTTTTCTGTGTGCTCCACCCTAAAAAAGGTGAAAATTAAAAACTTTCCGCAAATTAATCTGGAAAAAAACTGGGATAAAACAGGCAGGAGGCTCCTGAAGTGATCCCTGATCCCACAGGCTCTGCGTGCCATTCCTGCCTCTCCAAGCTGGTGCTAATTCCTGAAAGTATTTTATCAGAAAAAAGGGGGGAAATCAGGAAATTCCATCATAAAACCCCACAAGTTTTATTTGTGTGGAATTCCAGCCTTTCTACAGGTTTGGAGATGGCCTGGAAAGATTTCAGGATTAGGGGGTTATTTTTAATTTTTAATTTTTAATTTTTAATTTTTAATTTTTAATTTTTAGTTTTTTTATTTTTATTTTTTATTTTCTATTTTCTATTTTCTATTTTCTATTTATTTTTATTTATTTTTAATTTTCTATTATCTATTTTCTATTTATTTTTCTTTTTTATTTTTTATTTTCTATTTTCTATTTTCTATTTATTTTTATTTATATTCTATTTTCTATTTTCTATTTTTTAATTTTCTATTTTCTATTTCTTTTTCATTTTTATTTTTTATTTTCTATTTTCTATTCATTTTTATTTTTTATTTTTTATTTTTTATTTTCTATTTTCTATTTTCTATTTTCTATTTATTTTTATTTATATTCTATTTTTATTTTTTATTATTTTTTTATTTTTAAATTTTTATTTTTTATTATTTTTATTTTTATTATTTTCAGTTTTTTAAATTTTTTATTTTTAGTTTTTTATTTCTAATTTTTAAATTTTTATTTGTTTTTTATTTTTAATTTTAAAATTTTTATTTGTTTTTTATTTTTAATTTTTTAAATTTTTAATTTTTTTAATTTTTTAAGATTTTTTTCTCCCCCTCCAGCAAGGAGGGCAGGGGATGTGTGAGGTGACAGCGGTGACACAGCCCCAGAGGGGACAGGACAGAGCTGCCCCGAGGCCAGGGAGGGACGGAACAAGAGGAAAACATCGGGAAAACCATAAATGGAAACTGCGATTTTTATTGGGAAAGGGGAGCAGAGCACGAGCGAGGGAACGGAATAATCCAAAAAACACCAGAAACGGGGTTTGGACAGGAGCACAGAGCCTTGGGATAACGGGAATTCCTCCTGGAATAGGAAATCCTTGGGAATTCCTGCAGGAGGATTTTCTGGGATGGGGTGGAATTCCCCGTCATGGCTCCAGTGCTCCCAAAGCGGAGCTGGACAGGGCTTGGAGCAGCCTGGGAGAGTGGAAGGGGCAGGAATGAGACCCAAAGCATTCCAGCATTCCCTGATTTCCAAGGGTCAGGGAAT
The DNA here is from genome assembly GCA_034509425.1 of Eopsaltria australis. Taxonomy (NCBI): domain Eukaryota; kingdom Metazoa; phylum Chordata; class Aves; order Passeriformes; family Petroicidae; genus Eopsaltria; species Eopsaltria australis. Next base: position 29,156 of record JAVTVJ010011975.1, read on the forward strand.
CCCAGAGGATTTCATGGCTTGCTGTGTGCAGGGAATGACTGCAGGTGTGAAGGAACAGCCGGGAATGGGAATGGGGACAGGAATGGAGATGGGAATGGGAATGGGAATGGGAATGGAGATGGGAGTGGGAATGGGGATGGGAATGGGGACAGGAATGGAGATGGGAGTGGGAATGGGGATGGGAATGGGAATGGGAGTGGGGATGGATGGGAATGGGAATGGGAATGGGGATGGATGGGGATGGGAACAGAAATGGGGATGGGGATGGGAACGGGAATGGGAGTGGGAATGGGGATGGATGGGGATGGGAACAGAAATGGGGATGGGGATGGGAACGGGAATGGGAGTGGGAATGGGGACAGGAATGGGATTGGGAATGGGGATGGGAGTAGGAATGGGAGTGGGAATGGAAATGAGAATGGGAACGGGAATGGGAGTGGGAATGGGAATGGGAATGGGGAATGGGAACAGGAATGGGAATGGGAGTGGGAATGGGATGGAAAGGAAATGGGAACGGAAATGGGAATGCCCTGAGCATCTCTCCAGGTCATTCCCTATCCCATTCCCAGCCTCACTCCCCCGATCCTGACCAAGCCTTGCCCTGACAGCCGCGTTTGCCCCCAAACCTGCTGGGCTTTTCCAGGTTTGAATCCATCTGCAAATCCCTTTTGACGCCAGATTTCCCCGGGAATTTTCCTTGGGATTATCCCGGCAAACTTCCCGAGCCCTGGGCTGGAGCTGCCTCGGGATCCTGGTGGGGAGGAGCTGCGAGAGGCAGGGATGGAGGAGACGCTGCCCCACAGGGAAAAGGCGAGAAAATCCGTAAAAATTAACAGCCGGGAGGCCGCAAAAAGCAGCGAAAAACAGCAAAAAGCAGCAAAAAGCAGCAAAAAGCAGCAAAAATGTGTTTTGGCTGCGATCAGCGGGAAGCGCCGAGCCCTCCTCCTGCAGCTCCCAAAGTTCGGGACACGGAGCCGATGTCACCCAGCTCCCGATCGACGCGTTCCCGAATTTCTGCCGCCCGTTTCACCAAGGTTTCAGGGACACGCAGGTGATCGATTCCAAACGGCAGGGGAACAACGCGAACCTCTGTGCCCGGCATTGCTCCCGCTCAGGTGGAAACTCCTCCGTGGCAGGGGAAAATCCCGCAGGAAAATCCCGCAGGAAAATCCCGCAGCCAGCAGCTGCTGCAGGGACAAAGGAAGAGCAAAGCCTCCAAGCCGGGAATGTTTGTGCCCTTCGGGTGTCCCCGAGAAAAATGGGGAGGGGATGTTTGCCAGAGGGACAGGCCAAGGGGGATGGAGTTAAAGTGCTGGAGGGCAGCGATGGATGGGATATTGGGATGGAATTCTACCGTGGGAGGGTGGGGAGGGGCTGGGATGGAATTCCCAGAGAAGCTGGGGCTGCCCCTGGATCCATGGAAGTGCCCAAGGCCGGGCTGGATGGGGTTTGGAGCAGCTTGGGAGAGGTCTGGTCCTTTATGGGATTCCTGGAGATATCAGGGTGCTCCAATGGCTCGTCCCTGTCCAGCTCCAAGTGCTTCCCATCCCACCAGGATAAATCCCAAAAATCCCCTCCAGACCAAAGCCCAGAGCAGTGAGGACACACGGGAAGGTCTGGATGGGAGCCAGGCTGGGCAGAGTGGGAAAAGTCTGGATAAAGCTCATGGAATGCTGATGCCTTGACTTTGTCAGCGTTTTCTTCCTGCAAAAAATCTGTTTGAGGTGCGTGGGCATCACCTGCCCATGGAATGGGATTGGGATCACTTGTCTATGGAATGGGATTGGGATCTGAGATCTGGGAGAGAGGAGCAGCCTGGCAGGAGGTGTGTGGGCATCACCTGCCCATGGAATGGCACTGGGATCGTAGGAATTTGGCAGGAGGTGTGAGAGCATCACCTGGCCATGGAATGGGATTGGGGTCACCTGTCCATGGAATGGGATTGGGATCAGAGGAACAGCCTGGCAGGAGGTGTGAGAGCATCACCTGCCCATGGAATGGCACTGGGATCGTAGGAATTTGGCAGGAGGTGTGAGAGCATCACCTGGCCATGGAATGGGATTGGGATCTGAGATCCGGCAGAGAGCAGCCCCCCGGCAGGAGGGCTTTGACTCCGAGCTGGAAAGCAGCACCTGCTGAGATGAAACCTTGGCTCCTTGCCCCTGCTCCAAGGCAAACACCGGCAGCTCCATCCCCACTCCCACAAATCCAGCTCCCGGCATTTCCCCGGTCCTGTGTGTGTCCTTTGTTTTATCCCACACCGCGGAGCTTGGACGCCTTTCCCACCTCACACGGAGCTTTGGATGCTCCTCTTTTCCTCCTCTCCCTCCATGGAGAGTCACAGCAGCCCTGTTGTGTTTTCCCTGGATCAGGGGCTGCTGGAATCCAAAGGGAAGCTGTGTCTGGGACAGGGAGAGGGCAGGAGGATCCCAGCTCCAGGCTGGGCTGTTTGGCCTCCTCGAGCCTTCGTGGAGAGCAACAAATTGCCCTATAAAAATTCTCCTCCTGAGTTTTGTTTTTCTAAAGGAGCCAGGCCCAGCTTGGAAATTCGGGATTTAAATCTCCTGCTTTAAATCTCCAGCAAATCCAAGAGAAAAGGGATGAAAGCCAAGGGGTTCTTCAGGTTCTGCCTGAAAACAGAAGGAAAATCAGGACCCTGTGTTCAGACCAAGAGAGAGGAAAGGTTGGGGAGGCACCTGAGCATCCTCTTTTCACTCCTTTTTCCCTCCTCTCCTATTCCAGGCTGGAAAATATCCAGGGAAATGAATGTTTGGGGCTCTCTAAGATCCCTCAAAGAATCCCCAGAGGATGGAACGACACAGATCCTCCCATTTTAGTGATTTCCACTCTAATTATAAACAAAGTGCTGAGCAGAAATTTCTTTCAGGAGGGAATTTCTTCATTTTTTCACCCCCTGGGCTCTGGTTCCCAACGCTCCAGCTTGGATTATCTCCTAAAAAAGGAAGCTTCAAACCACACCCTCCTTTCCCTGCTGGATCCGTTGCTGAGCTGGTTTCCAATGACTTGGGAATGCTGAGTGACCTGGGATAGTGGGAAGTGTCCTACCCATGGCAGGGGTTGGAATGGG